>JZKD02S1929618.1:29814-45668 GCA_000966675.3 Picea glauca
AGTTGGCCTTCAAGCAAGAAGGTGAATATGAGAAATTTTCTAGGTCCAAAGCGGATCATAGTCCAACAGGTGAAACAACAGTGGAGTTGTTGTGATCAGTCTAGAAGTTGGAGATTGTTGGTTGTGGATATTGATTATATTCCTGATTCAGAGGTCTTGTTTTAGCCACGTCTAGACCCCATTTCCTGACAAGGGGGTTCTTGGGGGATTTCCCCCCCACATCTGGAGCCAAGGGGGTAAAATATTATAATTTCGTAGTGAATCTAGACTATTCATTATAAGGTCACAAATATAATGGTAGAAGTTATGTTAGGGTTTTTTTCCCTATAAGGAAACCCTCTTTTATGAGGAATTGTATTGTGGCCATGAAGGAGAGTGAATATTGTATTCTGAAAGAGGATACTATGAGAGAAAGAAGAGGAAGTTACAATGGGTGTGTTATAGGTTGTATCCCTTTATTTTACTAAATAATAATAAAGGAAGGACTGTAAATTTCTCTGGTGGACGTAGTCCACACTGGGTGAACCACTTATATCTATGCCTCTATTGTATTGTGTATCATTTGTGTTTTATTTCTGCATGTGTTTTATTTTATTTCTCTATGATCCTATTTTTTCTAACAATATTTCCACTGTTTTATATAATAATGATATGAAGTTCTATGGTTAACATAGGCTGCTATTCAATACATTGTATAACTCTAATGTGATGGAATGATTCCAGTAATAAAGATATGGTGGTTATGTTCTCATCTTTGTATGTAATAACTGAGTTGTATACGAGTGTGCATTTTTTTAGTTCTTATTCTGAAATAGTTTATCAAAGCTAAATTATATGGATGCCAATTGCAATAATGTTTTGTATGTTTAATCCTTCATCCCTATCACAAGACCTTATGGTCTTTGTGATCCTGTCTACATCTCGGGTGATACCTTCCTTGGCCTTGGCCAAGGATTGATATGTCGGTGCTTTGGAGTTTTGTTGGAAATATTTGGAAAAACCTTAGTTCTAAAACTCCCCAGTGTTAAGAAGGACAGAAGGAAAACCTAGCAAATGGTTCCCACATTTTATCACTACCTTGGTCCATGAGCTTGGGGAATGCCAACAATCCCTTCACTGAGAACTCACCCAGTCACGTCTAAACTATGAGCAAGAGTTTTTCAGTCATGATGCCACCCATTCCCACTTAGAAAGGGAATCATGCGCTCGTCAAAAAGTTAAAGAATCCAGACATAATTTAGAGGATCTACACATGATTGAAGTGGTCACCCATGCTAACATACAATTACTAGTCAGTTACATTCCTTAATTGGTCGGTCGACGCTAACAGTCTGTTCGAACGACTTCCTAATTGACTAATGAAGTTGACCTGGCTAGTCAAATGACAGGTATATTTGGTAGGGACGACTAGCCCCTACAACATCACCCTCCTTCTCAATTCCTTTCTCTATTGGAAAATTGGTTGTCATTGGTGTCAACCCTAGAAGAAGTTAAGAAACCTCTATAAGTGATGGGTGTATTTGAAGAAATATCCAAAGTGGTCCCCTTATGACATAGCTTTAATCATGGCTCTGACGAGAATATGCTTTGAATAAGTCTACAAGAATCCCTATAAGTATGGTTAAGTGGTTAAGTAGTTAAGAGTCCCTAAAGGTGTGGTCATGAATCCCAAAGTTGATTAAATAAAACAAGGGTGAAGGACATTGCAAATGGATGAAAAACCTTATTGGATTGATATTGATCGTCGATCCATTTCTAACGGTAGGTGGAGCACCACATGGTTCCTCACAGTTGTGAAGTTATTCCCTCCTAAATATGAAGCCTCAAAAGCAAGTGAAGAAACCCCGGATCTAAGGACAAGAAGTTACAAGTCAGCCCCAAAATTATTTAAAGGAGAAAAGTTATTGCAAACAAGAAGTTACAGGTCAAATCAAAGATCAAGTAAAGAAGTTACTTGGAAGGGTATAAATAAAAGTCAAGAACCTCTCATTTATTCACCAAGCAAGGATGTGATTTATTAGCAAAAGTGAAGTAGTGGAGTTGTGCGAAGAAAAGAGTGCTCAGAGCTATATATTGGAGAAGAGTTTTCAGAAAACCCTAATTCAGAAGGCCCCTGCAGGTCAAGCATAGGGTTTCCCATGAGGCCCCTTTTGGTTGTCCTAGTATCGTCATGCGAGTCCCCACCTATTTATCAGTCTAGTCCCACAAGGATGAGAAATTTTTTGAGGAAGGTATTCTTCTTGATGTTGAAGTTGAGGAAGGTCTGAATATTTGATATCTCATGCACCAATTTATTCACATGTTGAAAGGTATTTTTTTATATATGCTTTGAGGGTTATATCTTGATGATTTTGGCATATGCTTGAGGCATATCTTGGAGTTTTTGGCAGATGGTTGAGGTACATCTTGGATATTTTGGCCCATGTTTAAGGAACATTTTGGGTATATTCTTTGAGGCATGGTATATTCTTTGAGGCACAACTTGGATGTCTTGGAACATCGATTGATGCATATCATGGTGATTTTGAGCACATGATTGGGAGGACATTCTTGGAGATCTTGGCATGAATTTTATGTGGTTGTATCAGTTTTGATGATGATATATCAATATCATTGATAGTAACAATGACTAGTTGATTCTCTTATTTATATTCAAGGGAGTAAGGAAGGGGCAAGGAAATGGAGTTGTATCTTCCTTTAGGTTGAATCTTGTAAACTAGGGGGTTAGAGATGCCTTCCAATTGGAGATGACGAATCTAGGTGTGTTTATTCTGGTGAACAAATTCTTCTTCTAGTCTCAACCCTTGCATCTCTGTTTCCGATAATTTGATATGAAGGATGATTATTTTGTACTAGTTTACTGAGTGTCTTTGGAGACACTTGTTGAACTTGCTCTTCTTCTTCTGTCGGATTCTCTTCATATTTCTCTTCTACTCTTTTTCATCTTCTGCTTCTTCTTCTAAGGGTTGTTTCATTGATTCGTTTTCTTCCTTTGATTCTGGTCTGCCTGTTTCATCAATTATTACTTTGATGCTTTCCACAATCTTGTTCAATCTCAGATTGTAACACTTGTATGCTTTCCTTGTACTTGAGTAACCAAGAAGTAATCCTTTGTCCACATGAGAGTCAAAATTTCCCATTTCAAGATCTTCTCTTTTGATATATCATTTGCTTCCAAAAACTTTGAAGTGATTTACATTTGTTGGTCTTCCTTTCCATAGTTCATAAGGATTTTTGTCAGTGTTGTTTCTCAACATTACTTTGTTTTGAATGTGAACTGTTGTATGCACTGCCTGTGTCCAAAAAATATATGTCAATTTCAAATCCATTAACATTGTTCAAGCCATTTCCTGTACTATCATGTTCTTTCTTTCAACAACTCCATTCTATTGAGGTGTCCTAGGAATGATGAATTTCCTTTTTATTCCATGATTGTTTTAGTAGTCCATAAATTCCTTTTAGGTGAACTCTCCTCCATTATCAGATCTCAAGCATTTGATTTTTGAATCCATTTCATTTTCAACCATTTACTTGTAGAACTTTAAGTTTTCAAAAGTTTCTGACTTATTCTTGAGACACAAAATTGCAGTCATTCTTGTATAATCATCAACTAATAACATGAAGTATTTCTCACCTTTTAAACCATTTGTTTTAGTTGGTCCAACTAGATCAGTATGCACAATTTCCAATGGTCTTGTCGTTGAATATTCCTTTGATTTAAATCTGGTATTTGTTTGCTTTCCTTGTTGACAATGCTTGCATAAAGTGTTGGTTGGTTTCGTGATCTGGGGCATTTCTCTAACTGCTTCTCTTTTGATGACTTTGAAAAGGTTATCAAAATGTATGTGACCCATTCTTATGTTCCATAGCCAACTTTCATGTTACTTTCCTAGACAACACTTTTCATTTGCAATTTCACTTAACACATATATGTTGCTTGAAGTTCTTGCAGTTGTAGCAATCAATTTCCCTGAACCTTATTTTCTTATCTCACACTTTTGTGAATCGAAAGTAACTTTATGACCTTGGTCACACATTTGACTCACACTTAGAATATTATGTTTCATATCTTCTACTAATAGAACATTTTCTGCCTTTTCGTTCTTGTTCCCAATTCAGACTGTGCCTTTTCCAATGATTTTGGTTGAATCATCATTTCTGAAGGAGATTGATCCATCTCTTTCCTTTCGTAATGTAAGAAACTTGTCTCTATCACCTGTCATGTGTTTTGAGCACCCACTGTCAACATACCAACCACGTTTCTTCTGCTTAGTTGTTAGAGAAATTGTGCATTCTTCATTGCTATACTGATCTTTCTTTCTTATCCATGTCCTTTTCTGAGGTTCCTATCTGTGACTATTGTTATTATGTTGAGGTTCTTTGGGAGGGACTGTCATTGTGCACTCTTTTGTCATGTGTCCAAAATTGTTACATTTGTAAAATTCCACTTTAGTGCTCAAATATTCAAACTTGTTGTAACTTCTTCTTTGTGTTTCACTAGGCCTTCTTGAATAACCCCTTCATGTATGACTCTCAAAGTTGTTATTGGTCATGTTATTAGCTCTTCAATTTACATCTTTATGTCCAAAATTATTACATGCATAACATAAACCAAAAAAAATAGTTTGATACTAGGGAGTTGAAGATCTTCTGAAGGGAGGTGCTCTTATGAATCTTTCTTCTTCTTGAGGCCTATCTGTCTGTTGTTAATTCTGAAATCTGAATCTTCTTGGTGGAGGAGTGTCCCTGTAATCTTCCTTGTATATCTTCATATCCCCTTTGATTGTTTCTGCATAACTTTTTGGATATGTTTCTTTCTCTTTTGTTTTGAAGCTTGATCCATTTTCTGTCTGATTTTATCCAAGTCAGGACTTGTCAAGATGAAATTTTTGACTGCCGATAATGTCATCCAGAACTTTTGAACTATTCTGGATATTTTTCTTTTTAATATCCTTTCTATAGAGGTTTTTTTCTGCAGTTCCTTTTCTAAACCCTGCCTGTTGCAGATACTTATCCAGTTTAGAGTACCATGCTCTAAGAGCCTGTTTTAGACCATACAAGGCCTTCTTTAATTTACACCCATAATCCGCGTTCTCTAACAATTGAAATCCTTCTAGTTATTCAATGTAGACTTCTTATTCAAGTTCTCCATTCAAAAAAGTTGATTTTAAGTCCATCTGATATACTTTAATATTTTTGGAGCATGCATAAGATACAAACAAACAGATTGCTTCCATTCTGGAAACTGGGGAAAATGTCTCTTCAAATTCGATTCCTTCAATCTGTGCATATCCTTTACATACCAATCTATCTTTTTTCCTTGTAACTTGTCCATCTTCATTTAATTTATTCCTGAAAACCCATTTTNTGTCGATCACATTCTTATTCTTTGGTCTTGGAACCAATTCCCAAGTGTCATTTTTCTCTATTTAATCCAATTCTTCATCCATGGCCTTATTCCAAAATCCATCCTCGTTGGCTTCATCAAAACCGTTTGGTTCAATTGTAGATACGAGTGCTAGGTGTGTTTGTTCTGGTGAACGAATTCTTCTTCTAGTTTTAACTCCTGCATCATTGTTTCCAATAATCTGATCTGAAGGATGATTCTTCTGTAATCATTTACTGGGTGTCTTTGGAGGTACTTATTGAAATTTCTCTTCTTCTTCTATCAGATTCTCTTCATCTTCCTCTTATACTTCTTTTTCTAAGGGTTGTTTCATTGATTCTAGTCTGCCTATTTCATCAATTGTTACATTGATGCTTTCCACAATTTTGTTCAATATTAGATTGTAACACTTGTATTCTTTCCTTGTACTTGAGTAACAAACAAGTACTCTTTTGTCCACATGACAGTCAAAATTTCCCATTCCACCATCTTATCTTTTGATATAGCATTTGCTTCCAAAAACTCTGAAGTGCTTTAGATTTTCTCGTCTTCCTTTCCATAGTTTGTAAGGAATTTTTTTAGTGTTGTTTCTGAGAATTACTTTGTTTTGAATGTGAACTGATGTATGCACTGCCTGTGTCCAAAAAATATTAGTCAATTTCGAATCCATTAACATTGTTCGAGCCATTTCCTGTATTGTCTTGTTCTTTCTTTCAACAACTCCATTCCGTTGAGGTGTCCTAGCGACGAAGAATTGCCTTTTTATTCCATGATTGTTGCAGTAGTCCATAAATTACTTTGATGTGAACTCTCATCCATTATCAGATCTCAAGCATTTGATTTTTGAATCCATTTTATTTTCAACCATTTCCTTGTAGATCTTGAAGTTTTCAAAAGCTTCTGATTTATTCTTGAGAAAGCAAATTGCAGTCATTCTTGTATAATCATAAACTAATAACATGGAGTATTTCTCACCTCTTAATCCCTTTGTTTTAGTTGGTCCAATTAGATCAGTATGCACAATTTACAGTGGTCTTGTCGTTGAATATTCCTTTGATTTAAACCTGGTCTTTTTTTTCTTTCCTTGTTGACAATGCTTGCATAAAGTGTTGGTTGGTTTCGTGATTTGGGGCATTTCTCTGTCTGTTTCTCTTTGACTGAATTTGACAAGGTTATCAAAATGTATGTGACCCATTCTTCTGTGCCATAGCCAAATTTCATCTTCCTTTCCTAGATAACACTTTTCATTTCCAATTTCACTTAACAAATATATGTTGCTTGAAGTTCTTGTAGCTGTAGCAATCAATTTCCCTGAACCTTATTTTCTTATCTCACACTTTTGTGAATCGAAAGTAACCTTATGACCTTGGTCACACATTTGAGTCACACTTAGAATATTATGTTTCATATCTTCTACTAGTAGAACATTTTTGCCTTTTCATTCTTGTTCCCAATTCAGACTGTGCCTTTTCCAATGATTTTGGTTGAATCATCATTTCCGAAGGAGATTGATCCATCTCTTTCCTTTCGTAATGAACAACTTGTCTCTATCAACTGTCATGTGTTTTGAACACCCACTGTCAACATAACAACCATGCTTCTTCTTCTTAGTTGTTAGAGAAATTGTGCATTCTTCATTTCTATACTGATCTTTCTTTCTTATCCATGTCCTTTTCCGAGGTTCCTGTCTATGACTATTGTTATTCTATTGAGGCTCTTTGGGAGGGACTATCATTCTTCACTCTTTTGCCATGTGTCCAAAATTGTTACATTTGTAACATTCCACTTCAGTGCTCAAAGATTCAAACCTATTGTAACTTCTTCTTTGTGTTTCACTAGGCCTTCTTGAATAACCCCTTTGTGTATGACTCTCAAAGTTGTTATTGTTCCTCTTGTTAGTTCTGTAATTTAAAACTTTATGCCCAATATTATTACATGCATAACATAAACCAAAAAATATAGTTTGATACCTAGGAGTTGAATATATTCTGAAAGGAGGTGCTCTATGAATCCTTCTTCTTCTTGAGGTCTATCTGTCTATTGTTGATTCTGAAATCTGAATATTCTCGGTGGAGGAGTGTCCCTATAATCTTTCTTGTATATCTTCCTATCCCCTTTGATTGTTTCTGCATAACTTTTTGGATATGTTTCTTGCTCTATTGTTTTGGATCTTGATCCCTCTTCTATCTGATTGTATCCAAGTCCGGACTTGTCAAGATGAGATTTTTGACTACTGATAATGTTATCCATAACTTTTGAGCTATTCTGCATACTTTTCTTTTCAATATCCTTTTTTAGTGTGATAATCTTCGCTTCCAAGTTTCCAATGATCATGTCCTTTGCTTCTAGATTTTCTTTGAGTGCTTCATAGTTCTCGAGTGATCATTTGTGATTYTYTTATAGTKCTTCATAGATTTTGTGAWCATTTGTTATTTTCTTATAGTGCTTCATATATTTTGTGATCATTTGTTATAGYTCTCGAGTGTCCTTTTTTTTTCTAGTTCTACTTGTAKTTTCTTGTTTTTCTCCTTTTCTTTTCTGATAAATTCTATGGCACACATTAATTCTTCTCGATAGTCAACTTMTGCTTCTTCAATTTATTCTTCGACTTCTTCATATTCTTCTTCGGCTTCTTCGTATTCTTCTTCAGAGTCTTCTTTGTTAGAGTATTTTACTGTCATGAATAGAACTCTTCCTGTCTCACTGTCATTGACTTCATCTTCATCTGATGATGAGATGTCTTCTTTGGTGCATAAGATTTTATTGAAATATTTCTTTGTAGTTCTTTTGCATTTATATGTGTGTTTTCCTTTTGAGTAACCTTCATCATTTCTCTTTTTCTTATGATGAAATTTGTTAGAAAAATGACCAATACCATCACAATTAAAAAACATTAAAGGAATCTTACCTCTATACCTACCGTTGGTTCCCTTGTTCAGTCTTTTGACGAAGTTGGCCACTTCTTCATCATCTTCTGAGACGTCACTGCTGTTGCTATATTCTTCTTGTTCCTTTTTCTTTTGCTTTGATATTTTGGATACTTTGAAGGCTTCTTCTTTTACATCTGGATTTTCCCGTTCAGTTCTCATTTCATATCCTGTGAAGATTCCATGCAATTCGTCCATGCTTATTGAGTTTAGATCCAATATTTCTTCTAGTGCTGATATCTTAGGGTTAAATCTCATAGGAAGAGATCTTAGTACCTTTTGATCAATTACAGATTCTTTGATTTCTTCTCCCAATCCTATGATTGCATTCACTATTTCATCGAATTTTAAGTAGGCTGAAATATTCTCATCTTCCTTCATTTTTAGTTGTTCGAACTGATCTCTGTAAGTTTGAAGCTTTGTCGCTTTGACTTTTGTATCTCCTTCATAAATATTTCGAAGCTTGTCCCAAATATCTTTAGCGGATTTACAATGTGCAACTTTGGTGAATATTGTATCACTAAGACCATTCAAAAGTGCATTTTTGGCTTTGGAATTATTCTCACCGAGTTTCACTACTTTGTCATTTATTGGTGGAACTATTGGTGCTGTGTATACATCTACAATTGATTACCAAACTTGAAATCTTTGTACCTGTATATATGTCTTCAATCTTATGCTCGAAAAAGCATACTTTTGTCCATCAAACTGTGGTATTCCATTTTTATACAAGTTGGTACCCTCCATGATCTACCTTTCAATGGTTAAATTGATTTCTGAAGGAACCCGCTCTGATACCAATTGTTGGATTACTAAGAGGGCGGGTGAATAAGTAATAGTCTAATTATAATCCTTTTTCTCCAAATAATCCAAGTGTTATATCAATGTAGAATTATTATCCAATAATGAGCAATAAGAAATGAACAATCACACACATACATAGTACACCAGTGTTTGACGTGGAAACCCAAATCGAGAGAAAACCACAGAATGATTTTTCTTATATGTCTTGAAGAATTACATTCATTGGAAGCACCAACTTACTTTGTTTTCTAGTTGCAACTGGAAGGAGGCTCCAACCTCCTAGTTTCTCAGGCTACAACTTGAGGGAAGCTCCAACTCCCCAATTCTCTGGCTACAACCAGAAGGAGGCTACAACCCCCTATGTTCTCTGGCTACAATTGGAAGGTGGCTACAACCACCTGTCCTTTCCCCATCCAACCACCCTGAAGTATAATTAGAATGATGGAACCACTGTCAACCTGTCACTGTGAGATATTCTGATGTACAAATGTATCAACCCATACCACTGATCTGTATCCAATCTGTACAATTGCTTTGTAATCAATCTGTACTTGAACTGAACATGTACCTACAAAAATACAGTAGGTACGCGACCTGTAGTGATGCAACCCGCATATGTACGCACCCCATATGTTATGCAGCTCGTGTATGTACGCACCCTATCTGTTATGCAACTCACATATGTATGTGCCCTATCTATCATGAAACTTGCGTATGCCTTCTGGAACTAGGGTTTCCCTTCACTTGAAAACTTTTGACCCTCTATAACTTATTTCACATAGATCCATATCCTATCATTGTATCCAGACTGTAACTGTACCTTGTGCATGCATTCTCATACAAAACATTTACTCAATACAAATATGTCTCTCTCTAGTCATGTGCCATATATGTGTGTGAAATCATGAACAAGTATAGTTTCCCTCACATGATCTTAGTCATCAAACCCTTTCTGATATTTATCCTCTATTACATCAACAAATACAAGATCTCAACCATGTACCATAAAAACCTTTAGCCATGTGCCAAGAAATACAAGAGTGCCTCAACAAGAAGTATCAATGATGAATATACCAGTTATTGGTACGTTGTGTTGATGGGTCCTAAATCCCTTGAATCAAAAGTAGGAACCAAACCCGCCACTGAGGACCAATTAGACTTTGCAGCATTTAAAATGGAATGGTTCTCTAGATCTTGCAATCCCACTAATTTATTGATGGGCTTTGTGTTTTCTTGTGAAGGCTCTTCCTTTAGTTAGGATTGTTTTCTTCTATATTTTCTCTTGGGTGTAGTTGATATGAGAGATGCAATCCAGTATAAACCAACTTGAAAAATAAAAGGATTAAGTTATAACTACTGGGGAAGAGGTTAATCTTGGGATAACCCACTGCTTAACATGCAGATAATTACTCTATACCACAGGCCTAGTACTAATACATTAACCATGTGAGCATCCAATTACTGTATGAGAAACTAACTCTTAGAAAGAAAGAACATATGTAGTAAGATAATGGCAATAAAAATAATTCATCTACCATAACCATGCATCACATAACCACACAACAATTTATCTTCATCATTAAAGCAAAGAACAATAAGAGATTGCACTAGATAACTTGACAACATAATTAATTTCTCTTACTCATTATTGCATCATTAATGAAACAGGATAGGAAGTAGTTCTTTTCCAAGTCCAATCACATGCATCTGATGAAAAATAGCTTGTCTTTGGTCCAGAAGGACTTATCAATTCATAGCAGTCTCAAAATAATTCTTAACAACCAAAAAGAAAGAGTTCTTACAACAACCATAGATCCTTGCTAATTGGTCGGTGTCTTTATTTATAACATAAAGTTTTAACTGAAACTAACGGATAAGTGTAGTTTAAACAAAACAAAAATCGCCACGTGGAATTATCTTTTAACATCTTCTTCAACAGTCATGCTGAGATACTTCTTGGAAAGGGTGACTTCTCTCGTATTCAGTCCAGCTGACAATTTGTGTTGTTCCATTGGGGCCGCATATATTCCCCTGATGTCCACTGCATGTGCTTGGTACTTACTAAACTGGAGTTCAGCTGCTATATCATGGTTTAGGCTCTGATCGGATGTTCTGCGAATTGTTTCTTTTGGGATCATCGGCGAGATCACGAAGCAAGCTTTGTTCGGTAATCGGGGAATATTTCCTGCAATCGGGGTTGAGATAGTTTAGTGATCAAGCAATATGATATAAGGTACCAACAAACATAATGGACCGGTACGTACCTATGGAGCTCATTAGTCTTGATTGTTTAATACTTACATGATTCCAATTTCTCCTTTGTATGACTTGTGATGTCTTTTATTCACGTTGCCGCTCCTCTTGAGTTTAAACGAGTCACATCAACGTGCCATAGTGTGGAAAATCAAGTACGATAGATATGAGTGTTGGAACCATCATAGTAGTCGCTCGACCTTTGGGGCTAGGAAAAGATGCCAGAGTTGAGCATGCGCGTGTATGCTCCTAGAAGGTCGGATATCATAGTAAGGAAGTCATTAAATGCCTCTAGAATCTGTATCACCAAGTGTGTCAACCATCATTCGTCAATAATGGAAGCTGGGGAGTTTAACAAGATTGGAATGATCGTACTGCACATCCTCTGCAACTCCGATCAGTGGCGTTTTATGCATTCTGGATTACATCCGACGAGCAACTATAATGTGTTAAGTTTGTAAGACATCTTGGCGCGAGGCGTGAGTGTTATTTTGGCATGCTCTGGTTTTCTCCTTTGTTTCACTATAAATTCTAGGAGTTCTATGGGGAATTCCACGCATAAGTTGAGTTTACTTCTGTAGTGTTGGTCTTGTGGGTTTATTCATATGCAACTTGGTGTAGTGGTCCTTTATAATTTGTAGATGCCCAATCCACTACGTTGTTTAACTATGGGATCCCCTTCAAACAAGGGATGGGGTATGCGAGGCAGTTGGAGTGCCAGGTCCGAGCCCCAATGTGCCTGGGATTCTTTCTTATTATCTTCGAGTGTCCTTGAATCCTCGACAAGAGGTACAAGATTTTGCTCAGAAAGGGTGTCGGCGCCTCTAGCAGAAGTTGGGGTGGTGACAAGTATGCCTGAAGGAGGTATGCTTGGGGTCACACCCCCACAGGAGCGGACAACATGGAGAAGGGGGAGGCCTGGGAAAGATATGGGAAAAATGGAGGAATATTGGCCCCTAGCTGAGATAAGTGTACATCCCACCGCTGAGAGGTCTATGATGCTTACTAACTGGTCTGGGCCTATGGGGACTACCAGTAAAGGAAGTGGGGGATGAAAGGGGAGGGTGAAAGAAATGGTTTCTTCCGTCAAGAGTTCCATCCAGTAGTTAGAGGAGGCCCAAATTTCCATAGTTGAACTCTACCAAGAAAATAAAGAGTTGCGGTGCTAGTTGGCGGTGAAGAACCAGGAGGCATCGGCGTTGCAGGGTCATGGAGGAAGCATGGTTTGGCTCCAAAGGAAGCTTCGAGAAGATAAAGAAACAATTGTGCAGTTGCGCGAGGCACAGAGGATATTAGTGAAAGAGGAAAAGGAAGTGTTACAGGGTGCGAGAAGTAGTCTGGGAGAGGATGCATGCATAGGATATGCATAGTGGGTGAACCCTTGCCTTGATTTCCCCGAAGTGATGCTTAAAATTTCTTCTCTTTTGTCATAAGGGACTTATATTCTCACTGTGACTAGGTTGGTCAGTATAAATGTCGATGGTATCTATTTGTATGTGGCCCAAGTTTAGCGGGAAATTTTTTTAATTAAACAAAAGTACGAAGAGTCTTGGATGTATCCCATTCCCTTTTGGATTTTTCACGCAAATTATGGGATTTTATAATTGTTATTATTGCATTGTAAATTTGTTGATATGTTCCCTTTAAAACTTGTGATATCGATTGATGCTAATGTGGCGTTATTAACCCTGGGTTTTTTAAAGTATTTGAACATAAAATTTATCATTCACAAGGTTAGTAAGGATTATACTTAGGAACTCTACTCACGTCGAAAGCACTAAATGAAAAATATATTTCGACTGCCTATACTTGGGTGGCATTGGGGATCGAAATTTTAAAATGTAAAATTAATGTGTACTTTATTCTGTAACTCCCCAACACCAAAATCACGTCGGTGTTGGCGGTTGGCGATACCTCTCCTCTCTTTGCGTGACGTTTAATTTTTCATTTTTCTTCTGAAGCGGAACAGATCAGTCTTCGGTGATACTCCTACCGAATTTTGATTGAAAAAAGGAAAGACCCTTGTCTTTCGATGTTGATGAAGATCGATGCTCAGTTGTTTTAAACTTCTCAAATGATTTTCGTCACCTTTAACCTTTATTAATGTCGAACTTCTAAGCGTGTTGGGGAAAGATTTAGTTTGTCGATTCCTTAAGTAGTTGTTAAGTACCCTTTAAGGGTTAAGATGGTTCTTTGTTGTATGGTCAAGAAAACTTTAGAAGAATCAAATATGAAAAATAAGCACATGTATTAGTTTCATATCGAATGCAAAACAGACAGTGCAAAGGACCAAGTGGTACCCATAAAGTAAAAAATGGACATAGACTTTTAGGGTGTGTTGAGTGCTCAACAAAGGTTTCCCCCTCAGAATCTATAACCAATAAGTGTCTACCTCGATTTTATCAGCTACCTGGAAAGGTCCAAGCCATAGACTCTAGAACTTAGAATGTTTCCCTTTAGGTTCATTTTCTCTGTCCCACTTCAGGACCAAGTTTCCTACTTCAAAATTCTTTTCTTTAGCCTTATGCTTATTGAACCATCTTTTCAATATTTGTTGGTGAGCTAGGAATTTTGACTTATCCTTTTCTCTCTCTTCTTCCATCATGAGAGGAGTGTTAATACGTTGCTTCATGGCTGATGAGGGTTCTTCGTTGGAATCTTGGGCTAGTTGAAGAGACGAAAGATAGAGTCCATTTTTTAGGATGGCTTCTTTCCCCTAGACCAAAAAGTATGGGGAATTTCCTATAGATTCTTTGGGTGTGACCCTATCGGCCCATAGAGAATTATAGAATATATTATGCTAATTTCTTTGGTTATCTGTAACTGTCTTCTTTAATATCCTTACCAGGTTTTTATTGGTTGATTCAGCCACACCATTTCCCTAGGGATAGTAATTTGCAGAGTAATTGATTATGATTCCTTTGTCCAGAGGAAACTCTGTCAATAGGGTGGAAGAAAAGTAAGTTCCATTATCAAAGACTAGAATAGAAGGGAAATTAAACCTTGTGATCAGCTTCTGTTCTATGAATTGGATCACTACCTTCTTGTTTACATGAGTCAGATGGATGGCCTCTGCCCATTTCGTGAAATAGTCGGTGGCAATAAGAATGTACTTGTGCAGTTTTGAGGAGCTAGGTGTGATTTCTCCTATGATATCCAACCCCCACTGCTTGAAAGGCCGAGAGACAGTAACAGGTTGGAGTGGAACCGTTTCTTTTTTCTCCTTTCTAGTGCTTATTTGAAAAGTCTTATAGTTTATAGCATAAGTATGAGTGTCTTTGAACAAGGTGGGCCAATAATAGTCGTCTCTCAGAATATTATGAGCAATAGTATTTCTTGAAAAATATCCCCTGGCAGGGCCATCATGGAGTTCTTTCAGTACAAGTTTCGTGATGTAGAAGATAAGTTAACTCTTTATACAAAGAGTCGTGTCCTAGGGAGATGTATGCTACTTCACCACACCATAGTGCCATTTTGTTCTCATAACATATATCTTCATTTACTTGATCCTAGGCTTTGGCTGCAAGCTTGCACAAACCTTGTCCTTTTACTAGTTTTGCAGGTTTTATATCTAGATCAAATTCCTGGACTACCTCCATCCAGTTCCCCCTTCTTTCCCCCATTTCCTGTTGGTTTAACAAGGATCATACCGTAGGGTGTGGCATAATTACTTTAGTGTGATTCTTGAGTATGTAAGACCTAAAATGTTTTACTTCATTATAAACTGCGTAGGCCTGTTTGTCTACAATAGGATAATTGATCTCAACTCCTTGAAGAATAGTACTCATAAATGACATTGGGGCTTCATTTTTGTCATCATCCTTCTGAGTCAAGACTGCAACTAGCGATTGATCGGAGGCGAAAGTATAAAGGAAAAATTCTCTATTGAAATCGGGACTTTGCAACACCGGGGCCGGGAAATGGCAGCCTTGATATTGTTGAAGGCATATTTTCGCTCATCATCCCACTTAAATTTGGCATCTTTGTGAATCATATTTTGTAAGGGTTTGATGATTTTTGCGAAGTCGGGGGTGACCTTCCTCACAAAATTGATTTTCCCGAAAAAGGACTGCATAACTTTCTTGTTATGGGGTAAGGGAAGTTGAGCTATGGATTTAATCCTTTCTTGGCCTATGTGAATCCATGCCTGAGATATAATGTGACCTAACAAATTACCTTCCTCAACACCAAAGATAGTTTTCTTAGGGTTTAAGGATATATCATATTTCCTACACCTCTCGAAAATCTAAGTTAAGTGTTGGATGTGCTCTTCTCTTATAAGAGAAGGTTACCCATTTGGTTCAGAAAGTGGTTTTTAAACGATCTTCCTCTGAAACAAGGACTTGGTTATAAACTGAGAAACCATCTAGTAGTGTTAAGAACCAAACATCAATATAGCATATAAAAACCTCAGGAAAAGTACTCAACGCCTTGAAAAAGAGATAATTTCAGATAATAAGCCTCTTCGAGGGGGCAACCTCCTT
>JZKD02S1929618.1:73784-90407 GCA_000966675.3 Picea glauca
ACAGGTATTATGGATGATTCAGACACTTGCAGACTTAGAGGTAAAATATACTGCACCGATCCCAATTCATTGTGATAACACAAGTGCCATTAGTGTGTCTAAAAATCCTGTCCTTGACTCCAAGACAAAACATATTCCCATAAAATATCATTTTCTGAGAGAGTAGGTCACCAATCAGATTGTTCAGGTCCATTACATTCCCACTATAGAACAAATTGCAAACATCTTTACTAAGCCCCTCGCCAAGACACCGTTTGAATATCTCAGACAGAAGTTGGGTGTCATTTCATTTCATACCTAAAAGAGTCCATCTTTTTAGGGGGAGATTTGTATTGTTTGATTATCTAATGCCTCCTAAATTTACTACAATATCTCAGGGGGAGCATGTCTCTTCTTTGACATTGATGTCAAAGGGGGAGAAAAGAATTCGAGTGCCTTAGTTGCCATCAATGCCAAAGGGGGAGATTGTTGGAAAATGTTTAACAGATAGCGTAATTCTTGTCATTGATGGCAAGTACAACAGTGAAGATGGCAGGATCAGAATGTGTATCGATGGAAAAACAGGAACAACATAGGCTCAGGAGGAATTAGTGCAGAGTTGAAATTCTTCCAAGTAAGAAGGATGTGTAAACTTGGAGGAGAAGTGTTATTGATCGTTGGATCCCATCCAAAATTCCTGACAGCATGAGGGTCGTCAGATCTGAATAAAAATAAGGAGAGCACACACTGAAGAGAAGGATAGATCTCAGGCGTTAGATCTGAGTGAACTCGGAAGATCGTGAGTAGAAGAGTCAAGGATTTGGTGTTAAAGGTCGCGAGGCGCGAGGTCTCGAAGCAGCGAAGTGGCGAGAAGATTAGGACCGTCCATCTGTGAAGGACGCATGGCAGAGATCAGAGAGATCTCGTGAACTCGAGAGTTTGCAGGGTGAAATTCTGAATATTGGGTGTTCAAAGTCGCGAGGCGCGAGGACGCGAGGCGGCGAAGTGGCGAGAGATTTATAGTCATCCATTTGGGGGGACAGGTGGTGAGAGATCGAGAGATCTCGTGAACTCGGGAGTTCGCAGGTTGAGAGTCCAAACATTGGGTACTCCAAGTCGCGAGGTCGCGAGGTAGCGAGAGAAGGACAGTCGTCGGATCCGAATCACAGGAGGACCGTTGGATCTGTGCGGGGGATCACACGTGGCAAGAGATCGTCATGTCGCTGACTGGCAAGTCAAAGGAATAGCGAGATGTGAGATCTTAATTTAATCAAGGACCGTTGGATCAAGAGGACGTGTGGAAAAAGATCAAAGCACCATAAATCTCCATCTCGGAGTCTCGCCTATCGCGACTTGGAGTGATGAACATCTCCATCTTAGGATCAGTAAGATATGAGGTCACAAAATGATCCTGACCATCAATACATCAAAAGATGTGGACTGTTGATCTGAGCTCCATCTCGGAGTCTCGCCTATCGCGACTTGGAGTAATGAAAATTGCGAATGAAGGAACAACGAGATGCGAGATCACGATGAGATCAGGACCATTGATTCACCAAGATCATGAACTATCAATCAGGGTCGATGAAGATCAACAGTTTGACTATCTCAGAGAAGACGAAGAGTCTTAGACTACTAGAGAGACTGAGGAATCTCAGTATAACATACAGTGATGCTGGACACATGGGGCGAACCACCAGAGAAGCTGAAGAGTCACGATGATGATCAGACAGAGCACTCGAGAGGTGGAGGATAATGACGCAGAGTCTACATGCAGAGGCATGGTGAACATTGCATGCACAAGGTGCACAGAAGTTATAAATACACGGTACAAAGAAGAGATGGGGTTGTTGTTGTTATTCGAGTGATGACAGTTGTTGATGTGGAAAGTGATTCATGTGTGAAGAAGGAAGATAGTGCAACAGTTGAATTGAACTGAAGAGGAACTGTGTAGTGAATGGACATGGTGCACAGAGGATAAAATGCTGAAGAACAAACAACGCAAGTGAGATGTGCAGAAAGGCAGTGTGGTAGAAAGAGCAACGATATGCAGCAGAACAGTGATAAGTCGGGTAAGCCACTATTGAACATTATATCACTGTAATAAGTTTCAAAAGCAAAGATTTATATTTTAGGGTGGTTGGGAGGTGCTAGGGAGGACTGTTGTCCTCAGAGGTTCAAGTGGGTTCTTGAACACAGGGAGTTGGTGCTTCCTTCTAGTTGGTGCTATAAAAACCAGGGATTTGGTGCTTCCTTCTAGTTGGTTCTAGAGAAACCAGGGAGTCGGTGCTTCCTTCTAGTTGGTGCTAGAGAAAACAGAGAGTTGGTGCTCTCAACAAGTTGCAGCTTGCAAAGCTGAGGTTGTAGCCTCATTATGAGTTGGTGCTCATATGTATGATACTGTAAAGAATGTAACCATTACTTATCATATAAAAGAAAAGAGGTTTTTACCCTGCATGGGTTTCCTCGGGAAATAGCTGTCTCTGTGTTTCTCATATATGTGAATGATGCTGAAAGTGCCATTGTTTATTTCCCTGCATTATTCTGATTATCATTCAGTGTCTCTACAAAGAGTTTAAAAGAACCATAATTGTTTAAGTGTGGAAACAACTGATTCATCCCCCCTCTCAGTTTTCCAACACTTTCTGCAAAGCACTATTTGTCTCACTGCCTGAGAGTATCTCCTCTTCTCTCTCTGCAATTGTTCCTCTAGGACTATGAATTTGCACCTGTAGTTGTTTTGAAGCTGAGAATGATTGCTCCATTCTCACCGTGGTTGTTGAACTATGAGATTAACTCCTCTATTCTATCACAACAAAAAATTCATCTGAAACCGAGAATGGCTCAATAACTGACATCGAGGGTAGATTATCCTCTTTTTCTAGAGGTAACTAATTCTTCTAGTCATGTATCCATGTCCCAAATCATGTACTGTTCCAACTGGCACTGGAGATAACTCAATCTCAAATATAGGGATTTTCATACCTTCTCTCTCTGAATTTCATATTGTTTTGGCTTCTTTTAATGAATCATTTTTGTTCTATATATACTTCTTTTGATTAGTGGAGCAAGTGTCTCTTCATAGTCTTGTCCCTCTTGCTGAGAGATCCTCTGGACACAAATCATCCTTTGTACATATTTATATTTTTATTTGCAGCATGCTTGATATGTTATATCAATCTTGGAAGTCACCACCAACTTCCCTTTTGGTCTCAAGGAAAAAACCATATCCCAATCGTTCCAACTGGCTTCCTCCTCTATCACTGAAACAAGGGAATATTCTTAGGAGGTTTCATGTCTCCTCAAGGTCTCTAAAGCTATGATATAGTCTTCTCAACTCATGGCATCTGTCTTCCAGTCTTGGAAGATGTCTCTCTCCTTTTTTCCATCTGATCCCTTATGATATTAGGCTTACTCTGAGTCCTTATTTCTTTTGAGTCTACAAAAACTTCATAGTCTCTGCAGGATTTACTTGGTGTTGAATACTAGGTCTTAATATGAAAAGTTGAATCAAACTTCAAATGAATTATGCTTCCTTTCAAGGTGGCTTCATTATCCATTGACCAAGTCTACTGTGAGTTCTATTCTAATGTTCAATCATCTTTGGAGCCTTCTGCTCCTTACAATCAATCTCAATATGAGATACTATGTATATCAAAAGTAGCTTCTTCTTCATATTCTTTGGTACATGGATGTATACGGTCATGTATACAATTTGGATAGTCTACTCCATGTCTCATCTAGTATGTTTCCGCCTGCAACCGTCCCTATAGCTTCCTTAGGGTTATCACTTGTGGCCTGCCTGGAACAAGAACAAACAAGGGAGAAACAATGGACAAGAATAATACTCTTTATAATAATAATAAAATAATAGCAAGAACAATCGTCACAGTAGATCCTTTAGAGATATCACTTGTGACCTTCCTGAGACAAGGGTAAAAAGTAAGAAATGCAATAACAAGAAATGAGAGAAACACTCTTCTTGTGGTGTGATCAGTCATTCATCCATGTTAACCTGGAAACAAAACAAGAAGTTTCTCCTAGAGGAGATGTTAGTTATATCTGGTAAATTATTACAATAAGCATATATCTCAATAATGCTCACATGCTACCAAGTATAAAACTTTTCAAAGATTGTTATCACAACTATAGTGTTTACTTGTAATGATGTAGTTATCAAAATTGACATGTACAAATTTTAATCTTATCAACTTAATCAATCAAACCTGGAGCCTGGAGTCTTGTCCTCAAGAATGAGTGTTGTTTCTTTTCTTCTGATTCTCCTTCACTCAAGATGACAAGTATTCTCTTCAACCTTTCCTCTGTACTAAGACAATATGTTATCTTGACATAAATCTCAGTTAGGGAATAAACTCTATAATCTCAACTTTAATCAATATAATACTTTGAATTTAATTTTGGCCAATGGTTAGTATGATAACTTCAATAGATCAAAATACAACCTACATGTTCACAAGGTCACAATAATGCCATAACAAATAGAGGCATATCAAATTAATAAAAAATGGGTGCATTGTTCCTCTGAATGTGTTGGATTTGAGATCTTTCTGGATCTACAATTGTTGTTTAGACAAAATATCTTTTCGCCTACAAGTACCCTTTAAAAATAATGATACAGTTTAAACATATGTAAGTACATACCTCTAAAAGTAACGACAGGTAGTGGAACCAGTCGGTAGAAACAACAAGAAATAACAAACCTTTAAAACTTCAAAGGTGCTTCAACTTCTAACTTAAATTTAGTTGAGTATTTTCTAGGGTAAGTCGCACTAGGACAATAAAAAATAGTCCCAACACTTCACAAAAACTTTCACTGCAACTGGTACTGCGGTTAGTGCTATCACTCTAGCTGGTGTTGTAACTAGCATGGAGGAACTGGAACGAAGGAACTGGCACTACAACTACAACTGCAATTGATACTGCAACTGCAACTACAATTGTAATTGGTACTTCAACTGCACCTGTAACTTAGGGTTTTATGAGGGAACCCTAATTTTTCAAACTTCAAATTTTGGAATTCTGATCCAAAGACTAGATGTGCCCTCCTAGGGTGAGCTCCTATATGTGGTTAATTCCCCCAACGTCCTCCTTAAACAAGGAAAATGTCACACTTATGGTTTATACAAAAAATTGTTGGCCCTGGACCAAGTTTTGGAGAACCTTGGTCATGTTTGACCATTTTTGGGACTTCGACAGGCAGGTCAAAGACGGAGTGCCTAGGCGAAGCGGAGATCATGAGATCTCACCCCCTTTTTATGGGATTTTTGGTTTTAGGGTTTATGTAACGGGTATGGGATGTCGGCCCATGGGTCTTACCCATGTTTAGGCCCCTTTTGTAATGTATAAATAAGTAGATAAGCGATGTAAGAAAGAGTCAAGTGTAAGCCAATGAGCTAAGTGTGATTAGTTGTAAAGGCTCTTGGCATACTATGTGTTAAGACTTGCAGAGCTAAGTGCAAGTAATTGTAAGAAGCTTTTGTGCAGATTGTGTAAGAAGGCTTTACGCTGTGACCTAGATTGGGGAAGGAGGTTCTGGCGAGGTGCGCACAAATCTCATGTCCTATGTAGAGTTGGTTTTGTGGCTCTGTGCAAGTAATAAGATTGAAAGAAGATAATAAAGAAGATGAAGAGTTGGTGGACATAGCCCCATGTTGGGGGTGAAATACCTATATTCTATGTTATTGTGCTTTATGCTATATTGTTCTTGTATTTTCTTAGTGCACTATTATAATATGTAGATCTATGAATGCTTAAGTACTTTATGATGAGAATGACTACTGGATCTACTGTAAGGCTATGTGCTTGATGATTAGATTTGATTTATCTTGATGAATACTGTGATGTTATGTAATTGGTATTTGAATTTGCGATGTGAATAAGGGTAAAACCTAATGAATGTTAACTGCTAATTTCTCTGTTAAGTATTGTGATCACAAATCTCTGTCCCATCTAGGTTGTAGAAACTTGATTCCTACAACCCCCCCTGCCTCTACCTTGGGTTAGACTTCATCTGCTTATTGCTAAAAGGGCCAGTAGTTAGGGTTTTTTTCGTGCGTTTTTGAAGCGTTGAACCCTGGGTCTACTCCTGTGCCAACAAATGGTTCTGTTGTCAAGACCTGAAACTGTGATTGTTGGGAACTAAGGAAAACAAAAATCTTTGTGCGTAGATCTTTTGTTGTAGTGAACAATACTCTACTTGACTTGTGAAGCTCCATGCCAAGAAGAGAAGTCTGATCTGAAGAAAAGAGGTAAGATCTTAAAGCTTGGTACTCTGATAAATGCAAGATAAGTGGAAATTTTTGTTTTGAAAGAATGGATCTAGATATATTTGATAGATTTTGTCCTAGTCTGAAAACTAGGGCACATGTTGTTGGGAAAAATACCCTACAGACTAGCAAACTAGGGTCAGACTTGCATGCATATTTTGACTGTAAAGAAATTACTTTTTAACCTACCACCGAAAATTTAAACCCCTCTTTCACAATACATGCATGGAAAGGAACTACTAACCTTGTTATTGATGTTTGGTGTAGATCCTCCGTTGCGATTTGACCGCTTTCTTGCACTGTTCCTTCCAAAGATAACCTGCAATCAAGACAAACAACTATGCATGCATGCTACTCTTCTACTTGAGGGTTAGAAATTAAGCATAAATTAAACAAACCATAGATAACTCATGCATTGGGATGGGAAAAGTATTCTTTTATTATTTGAACAATGAATCAACTTACAATCAAAGTCAAGACTGGCCACCGCTCCTTGATCCTGATCCTGGGCTTCTCCTCTTCTATCCTCCAACTTCTTTGCGTTAATTCTCCTTTGTCTTGAGGAAAGGCTAAAGGGTTGGGACAATGGATTCGGAAAATGGGCAGAGTTTCTTCGCTATATTCTTCCTCTTCCAAATAGTACCCCTACCCATTATTTTATAGGCTAGAAAGAGCTAGGGTTTTGGACGAACTCTCGGCCATGCATGGCCAGGAGTTTCAGTTAACTGACCCATATCTTTTTGTTCCATCGACAACTTTCCTCTTTTCGTGCTTTGTTAGGTACACACGGGTTGTAGTGAGCTAGCCAACATGTACACACATGCAGTAATGGGTTAGGGCGCGTGGGCTTTGATACAAGAGGATTTGCAAGAAGTTTGTTCAGCAGATGTTTTGGCAATGAAGGGAAATGAGTTGGCATGATGCTAGGTAAGCATGTGTGGTGCAATTTAGGGTTATAACAACACAACTAGAAGAAAGAAGATGTGATATGAATAGATCTTATAGAAATAGTGAAAGATATGTTATCCCTATGCATAGAAAGAATTTTTGGACTAACAAGTGGATGCAGGGTCTATGAAATAATTTCTTGCAGGTTCATCACTGTGATCCCATTGCGCAATATCTATGAGAAAGAAAGGAATGACTCTTTGTTATAATTGCAGAAGACCGAGACATATTGCTAAGGAATGCCCTGGTAGAGGTCCTATTTTCCTTTGTTGTAAGGCTACTGGACATGAAGTTTTGGATTGCCCTAGAATGATTGATAAAGTTGAAAAGATGAACATGAGACAAGAAAACCATGTGGAAGGTCAAGAGACTAAGAATATGCCAAAGAACCAGAAAGAATCCAAGGCTATGTTATTGCAGATGAAAGAAACTCTGAATGATCATAGAGACATTAGTTTATCAAAGATCTTAAAAGAGAAAGAGTGCATAGAAATAAGAATATGAGACTTCGACATAGACTGTGTATTGGATGTAGAAATATAGGTGAACATTATGCCAGAAAGTACTTGGGAAATTTTGGGAAAGCATGCTATGATTCCTTCATTGGGAGGCATAGGATTGTTTAAAGGGAAGACTATAACCCTATGTGGAAGACTTACTCATGTACCTATGCGTTCTCATGGAACATTGACAGAAGAAGAATTCAAGGTCATTAAGTTTGTTGAGAAAAACACCCCTTTTTCACTTTTGTTAGGAAGGACTTGGATTGAGAGAGAGAAGATCCGAAGAAAAGAAGAAGAGGAACCTATGAAACAGAAAAATCAAGAATTAAGAGATTTCATGGCTAAGAGAATATCACGCTTAATAGAAGAACAAGACGACAAGTCGAAGCAACTGAGGGCTAGAGACTTAGTTGTCGAAGTTGAAAGAACACAAGAAGTCTTAAAGAACCTATCCATGCAGGAGAATAGAGCACCTACTCCAGAATCAGTAAAAGAAAAACTATTATCCTCGAACCTTGTGAAAGATCCTCAACAGTGCGAATTTACTATGCTAAGAAAATATAAGAAAAATAATTGAAAGAGGAATCCAGAGACGCAAATCACAGGGAAGAAAGCAAGAAAGCTCAGTAAGAAGAAAGAAAAACTAGAAAAATTGCAGGAGATTCCAAAGAGGACTTCACAGAAGGAAGGTTTGTAGAACTTGAACCTTGCCAAAATAGCAGAACAACACCGACTGGCACTTCGCCATGGCGAAGCAATATAACCGTTGGAGGCATACCGACCATTAGAACAACACTCCAGAATAGATAGAAACACAGTTATTGCCAAAACGTTTTCCATTGGACCGTTGGGACCGCACCATAATGGATGGAATTGTATGATTGAGGCATTCCTTCCCGTTGGAGGAGTCTATTACGATGTTAGATATTTAACCCGTCAAATTTCTTACCGAGGAAACTTTTTCCAATTGTGATTATTCGAGCCCACAGAGAACTAATTGCTTTTGCACAGTGCTTATTGAGACCTCGCCACCTATTATGCTTACCTTGAGCGTTTGTACACCTATCTAAAATATTTGATCACAAGCATGTATGTTGAGTGACCTTAGTGCAATAGAAAATTTTGTCGAGGAGATCCTAATAGTCCTTATGGTTGAGAATATCATGTCCGTAGGAGCACATGCCTCATCGACGAGAGGATTACAAGCCTCCTCGTCGACTACTCGTCGATCTAGGCCATCGTGACAACTTGGCAAACACGAAGCTCATCCCATCAATCCTTCCCAACTATATCCCACCTCTGGTTGGCGTGGTTAGTCATGATAGCATTCTAAGGGACTTCGACTATACACTAATCACTGCATACCTCCCGAAGGGGATACGTGCAGTTGGACTGCAATCAGGACATATTATGACGCTAAATATCAATGACTTCAACTTAGGAGACCACAAGAACTATGGAATTCTTGCACCACACAAGTATTTGACAAAGACAATGGAGAAGAAGTTGAAAATAATCCGCCAGTCATGGACCATGGACATCGCAAGATCAACCATCCTTAACGTGATGAAGATACCTCACTTTGGCAGACATCAAGAGGTTATCGCGTACATTAAAATCCTCTTGTCATGCTACCATGATGGTTACCTATGGTTGGATCGGTGCATCACCGTAGATCCGACACTAATCCACCAGATCACCATATTGAGCATGAAAGGAGCCGACCCTTAGGATTTTTACCCAGGGAAGGCTGCAGATCACGTCCTAGTGCAATGCATAAAAGAAACTTACGGTGATGTAGAGAAGGGGAAGCGGGGCTACAAGGTAGCCTCCATCCAAAATGGAGTAGTGCGCCTAGATTTCCAGTTGATCGCTAGTAATCTCGTCAGGAAGATAAGACCAACACAGGTCACGAGGTTCATCGTCGACCTCGTAGGAAAATGCGTTGAAGGGATGCAAATGAACTAGGCGAGCTACCTCGTCAACCAGTTGGAGCAAGATTTTCGCGAAGCACAGGACCATGTCTACGAGTTTCATTTTAGTTGATTGTTGATTCTCATTGCCTTCATCACTTGGTAGATGTCGGAAGGAGTGACCTTCCCTGAAATTCAGTCATCCGAACCACTGGCCGTGAATTTTACTATGCTCTGGTATTCGAGCGACATGGAAAAACAATGGAAATCCAATGCAGTGTTCCACACATATTATTTACAGCTGAAAAGGGCCATTAAATCCTTCCCTCACATGATGTCGAATACTTTGCACAGGATCAAGCCACTTGTGAAGTTCTGTGAAAATAGGCATTTCATTTACATCACTGCACATGGGGATGAACACAAGGAAGAGCTCCAGTCCTATTACAAACTCACAAAGGAGGACATGGAAGAAATAACTAAGGAATGGCCTGCAGATTTCCTTGTACTGGTCGAACAGATAAAAAACTTCGACCCTGACCTCATTGGAAGTCATGTAGTCACTCTAGAAGAGTATGATGGACCCAGTAGCAGTAGAAGGAGGAAGTACAGGAAATGAACAACACATCAAAGGAAACTACACCAGATTCACTAGGAGGAGGAGGAGATGATGAAGTAGAACAGAAAGAGAATGAAGGGGAAGAAAACAACTAGGAACATAGTAAAGTGACGCCACCTAAGGATCCCATCACGGAGGCTGAGACATCTAATAAAATAAAGTTTTCCCCAAAGAAACCATCAACACAGAAGAAATCACGAGCAAATAAACCTCCATTACAGACTGTGCTCATGGTGGATGATATTGATCTCATCATCGGCGCTATATCAGATATCTTAGAGGACATTTTGCAGTGAAGTGAAGCCAAACAGGACACAATATTTGACAGGATCGAGGCAGATCTCAAAGGGATACATCAGGCTCTTTATTCGAGCCACGCAGTGTCTATTGCGTCGTTATCATCAGGGGGAATAAAAGTAGGAGATGAGCATGCCCAACTAAGAAAATTAGAATATTCAACAGAGCCTCACCTTCATCACATCCAGGAGGAAAAGGAGTAGGCCACAGAGGCATTAAATAAAGCAAAGGAGGAATCCTTAGAGAAGCGTCAAGTTGCGCAACAAGAGAAAGATGACCTCCAAGCGAAGTTTACAGAGGATAAAGCCTAGATCTAGAAGAAAAAATCACAGTTGCTTGGAGAGAAGATTGGAGTCAAAGAACCAGTCAGTAGATCACTTCGCTCTATGTCAGGCCTCTGATAGATAGAAGAAGACACAATGGATATTCAAGTGGATAAGTTCGATGAAGCCATTCAATAGCTTCAAGCAAGAGTGGCAGAACTGGAACTGCAAGTAGTGCCAAGCACTCTGTAGGAAGTGCAATACCAGAGAAAAGAAACTGCCAGGAGCATAGTAGAAAGAATCAAGACATTGGCCTAAGAATGAAAGAAATTAAGCAACCATAGTGTGAAAACCTATGAGAACCTTGTAGAGGACCCAGAACTAAGGACATTGGAGTCACAACTCTAGGGATTCAAGCAACAAGAAACAACAGTGCAAGCACAGTTGAAGGTACTTTAAGCAGTTGAGAAGATGAAAAGGTCACAGGAACAACATGCAGTTCATTAGCAAGTCCATGCCATCCATAGTAAAGTCATGGAAGTGACCCAAAGACTCCAGTCGGTACAGGATGAATACTGGACACTTTTTGAGGATATAGAGGGATAAGGTGCACAACTGGAACTAGTGGTCACCAAAGTGGAATAACACTTGGAAGGACTTGTCACCGAGAAGGTCATTCATGATTTCAATGAGCAGGAGGCTCTGGTGAAACAACAAGTTGAGGAATCTTGAGCCAAGCTCAAGGCCTTCGAAGCAGAGTTTCCCATATCAGAGTGACTCAGGATGAGTCACAGGTGAGTGTTGGGGGCATGTTGGCCCTTGAACAAGTTTTGGAGAACCTTGGTCATGTTTGACCATTTTTGGGACTTCGATAGGAAGGTCGAAGACAGAGTGCCCAAGCTAAGTGGAGATTGCAGGATCTAGCCCCCTTTTTACAAGATTTTTGGGTTTAGGGTTTATGTAACGGGTATGGGATGTCATCCCATGGGTCTTACCCATGTTTAGGCCCATTTTGTAATGTATAAATAAGTATCTAGGCAATGTAAGAAGGAGTCAGTTGTAAGCCAGTGAGATAAGTGTGATTAGTTGTAAATGCTTTGTGCATACTATGAGTTAATACTTGCAAATCTAAGTGCAAGTGATTGTAAGAAGATTTTGTGTAGATTGTGTAAGAAGGCTTTGTGCTATGACCTAGCTCAGGGAAGGAGGATCTAGCGAGGTGCACACAGATCTCCTGTCCTATGCAGAGTTGGTTTTGTGGCTCTATGCAAGTAAGAAGATTGAAAAAAGATAATAAAGAAGATGAAGAGTTGGTGGATGTAGCCCCACGTTGGGGGTGAACCACGTATATCATGTGTTATTGTGCCTTTTTCAATATTGTTCTTGTATTTGCTTAGTGCACTGTTATAATAGATAGATCTATGAATTCCTAAGTGCTTTATGATGAGAATGATTTTTGGATCTATTGTAAGGCTATGTGCGTGATGATTAGATGTGCTTGATCTTGATTAATACTGCATTGTTCTATAATTGGTATTTGAATCTGCGATATGAATAAGGGTAAAATCTAATGAATGTTAACTACTAAGTATTTTGTTAAGTATTGTGATCATAGATCTATGTTCCGGCTAGGTTGTAGACACTTGATTCCTACAACCCCCCCTGCCTCTACCTCGGGTGAGACTTCATCTGCTTTGCAGGTGTTGTTGAAAGGGCCGATAGTTAGGATTTTGTTGGTGCGTTGTTGAAGTGTTGAACCCTAGGTCAGCCCCCTGTGCCATAAAAACCCTAATTATATAGCAGTTGTAATAATGAAAAATGGATTTTGAGTTGGTCTCTTTCAGGCCTGCTCTGATACCATGTTGAATTTTTTACTTATAAAACTAAAAATTATGGTTCTTCTTTATTATTACAATCATTTAGCACATTAGATGCATAAATAAGATCACTAAAAGAGAGACAATGAAAGAAACAATAGAGACACACATATTATCTTGGGAAACCCTCATGGGGTTGAAAACCCAACAAAACTTCCTCAATATAGATAGACCAAAGACCAAACATAAGACCCTCCTC
Source organism: Picea glauca (assembly GCA_000966675.3). Classification (NCBI taxonomy): domain Eukaryota; kingdom Viridiplantae; phylum Streptophyta; class Pinopsida; order Pinales; family Pinaceae; genus Picea; species Picea glauca. The sequence continues at coordinate 86,670 of JZKD02S1929618.1, forward strand.
TACTCCTTCACTAGGAAGAGTAGCACACCACTTGACCAAGCAATACTAAGAGATAGACTAGAAACCCTCCTTGATGTCACCCCCAGTTGCAACAGTTTCTCCTCCAAGACTTGTGCATTGCACAGTTGAGTGGTGAGTGTATCAAATGAGGCATTAGCCTCTCTTATAAATAGTGGTTTGTCCAACCTATAATTAGGTCTGGGCCGACCTGTCACTTTACCCTCTTAAATTATAATTAACTGTTAAGGCACAATAGGGTCGACTTTTACTAAGGCACAATAGGGCCTAATTAAATATAATATAATAATATTATTCAACTCTCTCTCAGGTAGAATATTCTTCRAAGTTACAATATTTCAACACCGTTGGCAACCCTTGGMCCCCCAAAAGTCCAAGAAAATTTCATTTATGGCCTCAAAACGGCCCCGAAAGTTTGGGACTTGAAAAACTGTAAAAAACTTCCAAAATGGAAAATTGTTCTTTCAGCCAGCGTAATAGGTGGGTGGCCACCGATATCCATTTGGATCAGATTTCTCCTTCATAGTTTGGCTCGACATTGTCTATTTTCTCATTATTTATTTGATATAGTCATTAGACTTCTTGAGCTTCATCCCATGTTTGGACCTAAGGTTTTCCTTCCTTTGGATCCAATGGGATTAAAATTCTTCTTCCATTGCCTTTCATTTTGATTCTATCTCTTTTGAGGGAGATTGTGGCTCACATGTTTCTTCCCCAAGGTCTTTCTTCCACATGTTTCTTCCCCAAGGTCTTTCGATAGGTAGGGATGCCTTCGACCAAGTTGACTATTTGAAAATAAAATCTCATTCGATATTCTCATTGTAGATGTTACTATGCTTTTAAGGGTACAACTTGGTTAAATGAACCTTTGATCTGCTAGCTTCAGAAAATTCATGGTTGGTTGTAGCAATGGTTTTCCAAGTCAAATCCATGTTTCCCTTGGGAGAATGTTTACTTGAGATAAAATATTGACTACAACTTCCTTGATCATGTGTTGTTGGTTTTTTAACCGCTCCCTTCTACTATCTGAGTTATTGACCTAGGGTTCATGTCCTTCGGGTTTCCAACAAAGCCTCTAAAACTATTGTCCCTCCTGGTAAACCAGAAGGCAACACAGTACATAGAATGTACTGCACAGTCTCACCCAAGATGGATTTAAATGGGTGTTTGTAAGACTAAGGTGTTTACAACCTAGGATTGAGTATGAGATAGGGGTTTATTAACCAGAGTCATGCACTACGATCAATGAATGTAATCTTCTTATTCCTGATGGGTGCACGTTTCTATTTCACAGTTTAATTCTCGAACAACATAATCGTATTCCATAAAAATATATTAACTCCTTTATTAAGCATAACAATGAGCTATTGAAAGAAAGAAAATAGATACATTTATTCATCACATTACACAAATATTACCGTGGTTCACTCCCTCGTAGGCTATGTCCACAAAGATTTGGCTCTTGGCTCTTTTATTGTGATAGTTCTGCATCTCTAGTGCTACGCGCTTACAATTCCCTTTGATGGGTAAGATCTGTACGAGGTGATCTATATCGCACCAGGATCCATAACCTATGATCTAATCCCTAGATATTCCTCCTCTTCTCTATTCTTAGCTCAACAACTTACAAAATTGGTCCATGACCATATCACATAACACATCAACTCGTATCTAGCTATGATAGAGTATTACAAAAGCTGAACTAATACAAAAGTGAATTAACCTCTCTATGATACATGTGTATATCTATTTATATATATCAGGTTCTTCAGCCATTTACAATGTATTACCAAAACCCTAACCCTACCGATGTTAGGTATTCCTCCCACGCATGCATGTTGTTCTTCCTCCAACTGTCATTTTCCTTGTGCATAATTTTGTGCATGCACGTGTGTTGTGTTACCTTCCAACTATTACTTTCATTTCTGCATGCTTTCTTTCTCACGATCCTCCTTCTTTCCACTTCGGCCCATTGCCAACAAGCCCCCAAAACTGAAATGTGACTCATCCTGAGTCACCTAATCCTTCTAAGCTTCTTCGATCTCCTTGGTGATCGTCTGGAACTTTTCCTTAAGCTCTGCTTCTTTTGTCAGTTCCTGTGTGGTCTTCTCCTTGATGGTGTCTACTACCTGAACTACCACATTGTCACTCAACAATCCTGTATATTTGGTCTGGGTCTGTGCTATCTGTGTTTTATCTCCTTCGACATGTGTGAGTATTTCTTCTACCCGTTCCTGCAGTGGTTCTGTTTGAGCTTGACACTCCTCTTTCTGTGTTTGCGCAGTGATAAGTTCTTCCTGCATCTTCTTTATCTCCTGCATCCCTTTGACACGTTCTTGGACTGGTATGGTATTCTGCCTTTGTTTGAGTTCTTTGATCATTGCATTGATCCTTTCATCTTCCTTGTCCCAGTGTTGGACCTGTGGATCCTCCTCCAACCTTGTCCAAAGTTGTTTTTCTTTATCAAGAAATTCGATTGCTCTGTTAATCTGTTGTTCCATATTTTGTAGCTGCATTGTTGCTTCCTGCTTCCTTTGCTCCTTTACCACCGATGGAGTGGTTGGTGTGAGTTGTTCATAGAGATTCTCGATATCCTTCTAATATTGATCAATTGCTTGTGCAATCTAGCCAATCTTACCTGCTACTGGGAGTTCATTCCCTTGTGTAGTGCTTGGGAGTTTCTCAAAAACTCCTCCCACTCTTCATTCTATCTTATTTCTTCTTTCTTTTTCCTCCTGAGTTTCAAGCTTGGCCTGCTCACATACTTTTTCCAGTGCCTCACGCTTCTTTGTTGCTTGTTGTAGCTTCACTAAGTTTTTATGTGCACAAGACTGTACCTTGTGGTCGACATTAACTTGCAATTTGTGTAGTGCCCTTGATGGAATCCGTGTTAAGACCAATTGGATGTGGTCCAAGTCTTTTAGGGGTGTCTGACTCGTGATTTCATCCATGCGTAGCATGTTAGGTTTGATGTAAATCATTGTGTTTGTGTGTGGCATGGGGTGGAATGGGTCTCGTTCTTCTACCTCCACTCTTTCTTTGGCCTGTATTGTCGGTGGCTATGTGCCTTTGTTGCTTCTTGTTGTATGTGCTTCCCTGACTTTCTTCAGGAACTGTCTCATTTTTTCCATCTCTTTTTGGAGTTTATCCCTATGATGCACTGCATGATCGAAATCTTCCTCTAAGAAATCCTAGACCATTCTAGTGATCATTTCCCCATCATCCTCTGTGATCATATAGTTTGGTGATGCTTGTTTCACCTTTGATTTCTTGAATATGCCTCCTTCCTGTGTGGTTGGTCTCTTATTTCCCCTTGGTTCCTATGTGATCGGGTTTGGGCTAGTCTCCCTTGCTCCCTTAGCTTATTCTGGATGTCCATTGATCGGCTATGTTGCCTCTTTCTTCCCCTTTTGGGTCCCTATCTTCTTTGACCCTTTGTCTACCCGAGTCGGCTTGTTTTGGCCTGTCCTTGGTTTCTTGGGCACTAGGACTTCTGAAAGCTGTGTTACTATTTCTACCTGCGTTACCTCTCCTTTTGTTGTTCTTTTCGGTACTTCCCTGGTAATGGATGGGATCCTCCATTCATCAGGCCATTCGTTGATGACCATGTCTAATCACCTTCCATGATGCAATAGAGCATCAGTAGCCACTTTCTATCTAGATCCTCCCTTGGTTGTATCCACATTGTCTGTCTCATGGCCCAGAAATTGGTGATGTTCG
>JZKD02S1929618.1:131428-149681 GCA_000966675.3 Picea glauca
CCAGGACAAAACTTGCCAACTGTTTGAGGAAATTGAAGGTCAAGGAGCAGAGCTGGAACAAGTAGTCACTTCAGTAGAACAACGCTTAGAGGGACCTATGAACGAGGCAGTTATTCAAGATTTCACCGAGCAGGATGCCTTGGTGAAGCAGCAGGTCGAAGAAACTCGAGCCAGGCTTGAGGATTTTGAGGCAGAGCTACCCAGATCAGAGTGATTCGGGATGAGTCATAGGTGAGTGTTGGGGGCCTCTTGGCCCTTGACCAAGTTTTGGAGATCCTTGGTCAGGTTTGATCTATTTTGGGACTTCGACAGGCTGTTGAAGGTGGAACGCAAGTCGAAGCAGAGATCGCGGGATCTCAACCCCTTTTAGGGAATTTTTGGGTTTTCGGCTTATGTAACGAGTATGGGGATGTTGACCCATGGGTTTACCCATGTTTAGGCCCATTTTGTAATGTATAAATAGAAATCTAGGCGATCTAAGTAAGGGTGCTAAGGGAAAGTGAAGGCCAATGTGCTAAGTGCAAGTGATAGTTGTAAATGCTTTGTGCATACTATGTGAGGCTTGTAAGGCTAAGTGCAAGTGACTGTAAGAGACTGTGTAAAGGCTTTATGCTGTAACCTAGCTCGAGGAAGGAGGATCTGGCGAGGTGTGCACAGATTCCTTGTCCTATGTGGAGTAGGACCTTGTGGCTCTGTGCATGTAGATGATTGACAGAAGACAATAAAGAGAAGAAGAGTTGGTGGGCATAGCCCCAGCTTGGGGGTGAACCACATATATCATGTGTTGTGGTTGCTTTGTGCATTATGTTTTTTTTATGGTTCATATGATTAATTCTTAGTGCATTGATGTATGCTTAGATGAATATGATATATTAGTGCCTATTGATATGAATAAGATGCTAGATCTGATCTATGTTGATGTTCTTAGTGCTTGAATGTGTTGATTCTTGTTGAATATTGTGTTGCACTGTAATTACGGTTTATTTACATTATAGACAAAGGCTAAGTACTAATGAATGATAACCGTTAAGTGCTCTGTTAAGGTGTTGTAATCACATATCTATGTCCCATCTAAGGTTGCAGACATTGGAGTCCTGCAACCACCCCTACCTCTACCTCTGGTGAGACTTCATCTACTTCGCAGGTGTTTTTGAAAGGGCCAGTAGTTAGGGTTTTGTTGGTGCATTGTTGAAGCGTTAAACCCCAGGTCTTCCCCTGTGAAAATAGAGAAATGCTTCGAAATTAAGACAGATCATCAAAAGCTCAAGTATTTTTTGGAACAACACCTTTTCTCACTAGAGCAACAAAAATGGGTGACTAAGCTCTTTGGATATGATTATGAGATCATTTAAAAGAAAGGTAAATACAATGTGGTTGTTGATGCACTTTATAGAAAATATGAAGATGAAGGGTCCCTTTTTTCTCTCTCCTTCATTGTACCAGATTGGCTCCAAGATGTTCGCCAGGAATGGATACACGATCCCAAAAGTTCACATTTGATACAACAATTGCAGGCCAATTATCCAATCTCCCCAGGGTACTCTTGGCTCAATGATGAGCTTCAACACAAAGGTCATTTGTATTTAAGTAAACAATCAAAACTTAAATCCATGGTACTTTCTAAGCTTCATGCTACACCCACTGCTGGGCACTCCAAGTTTACCAAAACCTATGACAAGGTCAAACGTTCTTTTTTATGGGATGGTATGAACCAGGACATTAACAATTTTGTGGCTGAATGTGATGTTTTTCAATGCAACAAGGGAGAAACAGTCAAATATCCTGGCACACTACAACCACTTCTGATTCCACTTGCTATTTGGCAGGATATCTCTATGGATTTTATTGTAGGATTACCTAAATTGGGCAATAAATCAGTCATCATGGTGGTAGTTGATCATCTTTCCAAGTATGCTCATTTATGTGCTCTTCAACACCTATTTATAGCCTCCAATGTCGTTCAACTTTTCATGGATCAAGTCTTCAAGCTTCATGGCATGCCTCATTATATTGTTTCTCATCGCGACCCAACTTTCACCAACGATTTTTGGCAAGAACTGTTCAAGATACAAGGCACCCAATTGCATCTTAGCACAACTTATCATCCCCAGACTGATGGTCAAACTGAATTTGTCAACAAGTGTTTGGAAACATATTTGAGATGTTTTGCATCGGAAAGGAAAAGTCAATGGGCTCAATGGTTACCACTAGATGAATGGTGGTACAACACTTCTTACCATACAACTACCTTCATGACTCCTTTTGAAGCGGTATATGGACAAAATCCACCTTCAGTTATCTCATACTTTCCAGGTGTCTCGAAGGTATAGGCGGTTGACTAAATTCTTACAGTTCGAGAGGATATTCTTCATACCCTCAAAGAGAATTTGGTCATGGCCCATAATCGTATGAAGCAACAAGTATATCAAAGTCGCTCTAAATGTCAATTTGCAGAAGGAGATCAGGTGTTTCTTCAACTTCAACCTTACAAGCAAAACTCCCTCAAGGTTGACCATTGTCAGAAAATGGCGCCCAAATTTTATGGTCCTTATATCGTTCTCAAGCATGTGGGATATGTGGCCTATCAGTTAGCTTTTCCCAGTCATTCTAAGCTCCATTATGTTTTTCATGTTTCCTGCTTAAAGAAGGTGATTGGAACTAAGTGCCAAACTCAAACCAACCTTCTCGAGTTGGATGAAGAAGGCTACATTTGGCTACAACCACAAGCAGTTTTGGACCAGCCTGAGCATCGTCTACATCAACAAACCATCAAGGAAGTGTTAGTCTAGTGGAAAGATACAACTCCAATAGATGCCACCTGGGAACCAACTACCATTTTGCAACAATTTTCTCATCTCAAGCCTTGAGGGCAAGGCTATTTTTAAGGGGGGGAGATGTTAGGGACCTAACCCCTCGCATAGGTAGAATAATATATTTCCATGTAATAAAGGTCAATATTAATAAGGCCTAGAAATAAGGAAGAATAAGTCACATGTAAGAATACCTAATAGAATCTTTCGCTTCTAGAATTATCTTCATCTAGATTATTAATTTGATATACATATTTAGTATAAATAGGAGTTGAGGGTATGAGAAGTTGTGTCTTGGATATTATTGTAATAAAGCTCCGCTCCACTGGAGGTTGCCCCCTCGAAGAGGGAAGTGAACATTGCTATCGGTAATCAAAGTGCTCTTTCTGGTGTTATTCTGGTATTTCGTGGTGTTGTTCTGGTTATATCATTGTTTATCTGCCATTTCTAGCTAACTATTTTTGTTTTGCATACTATTTTATATTTGGAATATTACAATTTGTTAATTGGTTCTTTTATTGTTAGGCTTGCTTGTTTTGGGATTTTTTAAAATGATTTTCCTAGCTTTATGGATTTTTTTTTCTTCAGTGTGTGATTGAAATTTTAGTATTGTTTAGATAAAGATGGAGACTCATAGTTCAAATTATCAAAATTATTTCAATATCTGATGATTTGATTCTCAAAACTTGACTAGAATATGTATTTTGGTAAACAATGTATTGTTGGGTTGTTATATTCTTTGAAGTGGAAACTCGGTCCAATCGATTGGTTAGTCAAGGATAATCGATTAGGGGATGAGTTAAATGGAAGGTTAATTCAAGTCGATGGTCAACAGGATAGGTTGACTGGAGGTTGACTAGATAAGTCAACTGGTATCCGGTTGGAGGTCGAAAGGTAAAATGACTAGAGATCGACTGGATGGTCGATTGGTAGTTGAATGGTATTTGATTGGTGATCAAAACATGTAACAAAATCCCTAGATTCACAGAATTGCAACCAATCATCCTCATGGATCTATAACTATTTTGGGTGCCATGAATTAGGGTTTTACATGTTCTAGATGCTTGTGAATAGTTCATTATGTAATATTGTCTAATGTTAATCTTGATGAGCTTGTGCCTCAGTAGAGAAAGTCCGAAGTCTATAATGGTCATGAAGATGTAAGACAAATGGTTGTAGAGTTGTTCTTGTGTTAAAGAAAGAGGGATGATGAATTGTGTCTTAGGTGTGGATCAAGGTTAATCATGCAACTCCTTATTCAATGAATGAATAAGAAAACAAAGGAGAAAGAGTCACTCAATAATTGCTAGTTTTCTCAATTAAGGGTTTCTAGGGTAAATCTCTATGTATTGTGTGTGATTGCCATTATTTACTTTATGTCTAATTTTTTCTTCTCTCTCCTAGTTGGTTTAGTTTCTTTACATGTATGATTATGATCCTCTTTAAAGAGCTAGAATTTAATTGGTTTGACTTATTAAATTATGTGTAGAACTTGTTGATCCCTTAATAGAAAAAAAAATTATAAGTGCAAATTGAATGTTCTCCAACTATTAAATAATGTCGCATGTTAAGTTTTTGATGGAAAAGGTGACATAGTGTCATAGCTTATTATTCATGCTTGGACTATTGATAATTACCTCTTGAAATTGTGCATTAGTTGGCAATTAAAGAGCACATGTGTATTGATTCTCTTCTCCTTTAGTAGGCTTCAACATAAATTTTGGTCTACACAAATAGTTCTTGTCTTTAGACAACTTTGAACAATACTTCATTAATTGTTGCACCACTTCTTGGTATATCTATAAATATTTTATTTTTCAATGATATCATTTGGAGTAAAAGGAACATGGATTCTATTCAATAATGTAGATATAAAAAAATGCACGTTGCATATCAAATTAAACAACACCTAGATATCTATTCCTTAAAATAATTATGCCATGGTGCTACTCACTCTTCTATAGCTAAATGCTTAGTCATTTTGCCAATGGATTCCTGCAGTTCACACATGAATCAATTCTTTGTCTATGTATTATCCAAGATTCTATGGTCAATGCAAGTTTTGTATTCTCCATGGTCTATGTAATTTTTAATCCCATTGCACCAAGGAAAAATAAAATCCATGAGAATACTACTTTGCAAATTAAGAGTCAACCTCTTTTTTGTACAATCAACTATCAAAATAAATATTGAAAGAAAACAAAACGTACGGGATAACTTTTTTCACTAGGGATGCTCCTCCATTGGACTCCGTTGGTTGGAAGAATTTGAGCACCCTTTCTCATGGAAATGCCAAATAAATTCATAGTTTAACATACCACATATGCCAACCTTAACTACAATAATCCACAATATCTCTTCAATTCTTATTTTATATAACTTCATTAGAAATTAAATTCTTCATTCTACCACCATCATCTTAATTTACAACACTTACCTCCAATTTTACACTTGGTTTCAAAGATGCTTTTTCACTGCTCATCCTCTTTAACAACATATTTCTCTAGATTTTGGTTCAGCACCAAACTCTCACTATGCGCAGCTTTAGTAACAATAATGTTCCTTTCCTATTTCTAACTCCATTTATTCCACAATATGGATTCTTCCCCCTTCTATTCATCCATCCTTATACAATTCTAGACACTCGTATGCTAGATGGCCTTTCCCTCGACATCTAAAGAAAAATCCTTTAAATTTTCCTCCTCTACCTACTTCTCTAGTTGATCCACCACCTCTGATAGCATCATTTATTCTTAGTTGATTAATAGCTAAAATTGCCTTCACCGTATTTACCTTTCTCTTCTCTTAGTTTCCCTCTTCCAAATTTTAGACATCTATTATTTTCTTAGGTCTCTTGTTTCCTCAACAATTTCTCCTCAATTTTTAAGTTTTCTTTATAATCTAAACATAAATTTAAAATATTAAATTCATCTTGAATGGAATAAGTGAGACCACTCACATACATGTTTATGGATTCTCGGCTTCCTTCATTTTATAAACATCCTAGGTGTATTCCTTTAATTTTATCTTTATTTACTTCAAATTTTGCAATCTCCTTGACATATTAAAAGCATAATCTATTAAAAAAACTATTTTCAACTTTTCTACCTTTGTATCCCAAGTTTTAATTTTCTCTTTTCTTATATTCTCCTTTTCCAGTTGCAACTTTTCCCACCATAAGGAAGCATTCCTTTTTAGCATGTACATCCAGACGTAACCCTCATAGGATCCTCAATGTGTTCAAATTCGAAGTATTTTTCCATTTATCCCATCTAATCTATCAAATTCCTTAGAATTTAAAATTCGAAAGGACATGAAAGTTCCAAGTCCAAGTTTACATCCAATACATTTTATTGCAAGAGTTTAATACGCATGTGTAAGAAAATAAATATTAATAGAATCTAAAAACTAAGAATAACAAAGGAACAAACATGCAATACACAAAGATTTGCATTGGAAAATCTTATCTAGGAAAACAAACCAACTGAAGAGTTTATCATCTCTCTTTTTCCTTAAATTAAGTTCATCGTTCCCAACACATTAATAGGAATCCCATGGAATCCAAAACCTAACCCATTTGTTGAAAGATTGGTTGTAATGATGTCAACCCTTGAATAAGTCTGGTAGCCCCAACGATATGGTTATGGAACCCGTAATTGATCAAGGAAAAATGTCACTAAATATGTTGTAAATTTAGGAAACTCACTCATGGACGTATAGTCTTCATCATGCCATTTCCAGTGATAGGTGGTATGCCACGTAGTTCCTCACGATTGAGGATTTATGGCCTTGTGAAGTTAGATGCCCCAAAGAATGGTCAAGAAGCCCCTAGTTGGTTACAAGTATTTAATGAAATGGTAAAGTGGTTGTAACAAGAAAGTTAAGAAGCCCCTAAGTTCAAGGAAATAGGTTTCCAAGAAAAAGTATAAATACACCTCAAGGAGTCATTCACAAGTACATTCACTCACTCTTTCTATTGAACATCTTCTAGTGAACTAGTGATCTATTGGCAAGTTTTATGACTGTGAAATATGAGGTAGTGACAAGTGATAAGTGCACGAGTTTCTGGGTTGCATAGGAGAGAGAATTTCACTGAGGAAACTGTAGTTTGGTCGACCCTCCCAGGTCATACCACTAGTGTCCCATGAGGCATCCTCGCAAGTTGCAGTATACCTATCACGCAAGGCCCCACAAGACAGGATGTCTTAGTCCCGCGAAGACAAGACAAGTTTGGGGGAAATGCTAGTACCAGGTCCCTGAAGACAAAATATAACTTACAGGTCAATATTTCAGTGTTTCAGGTCAACTACAGAGGCCCTAGTATGTTTATTTACTCGTTGTGAATGTTATGCTTGATTATGATGTGGTGTATGCTTGAGGCATACTTGGCATATTGATGAGGATTTGACACATGATTGAGGTACATCTTGGCTACATTATTGAGTAAGGTATTCTAGTATATTTGGTTCAATATATGGCATGTTTGTTATGGTTCATTTATTTGATATGATTGTTCATGTTTGAGGTATACACTTCATGTATGGCGTCATATGAATGATGGACATGCATTGGTTCTTCATTGATGATATGGTACAAGTCTATACTTGATTGATGTTATGGTATATAGTATAGGTTGTATTCATGGTTGACATATGGTACATGATTGGATACTTATCATTGATGTTGTAGTTGGTATATCTTATTTTTCATGATGGATGCATATATGTTTGTACACAATTGATGGATGATATGATTCAGGTTTTGGCATAGCATAGGTTGATGGTGCAGGTTACAGGTTGGATACAATGATAGGTTACAGGTTGATGTGATAGTGACCGTGACAATGACAATGACAATGGTTGTGATAGTGACAAGACAATGATAGTGACAGTGACAGTGGAAGTGACAATGGTAGTGACAGTTGGTCTACATTTATATTTCAGAGCGGCGGGACAGGGAAAGGAAAAGGGGCCATAGCCTCCTTCCATAATAGATGGAGTTGGATCTTCCTTCAGGTTGGAACCTGAGAATTAGAGGGTTGTAGCCTCCTTCTGGTTGTATCCATAGAATTCAAGAATTTGTAGCTTCGTTTAGGTTGGAGCCTGTAAAGAGGGGGTCATATCCTCCTTGTAGTTGTAGCTAGAGAATTGGGAAGTTGGTGCTTCCAATGAATGTATTCTTTTGATATATAAGAAAAGCATTATGTGGTTTTCTCCCATTTGGGTTTCCATGTAAATTATGGTGTACTATGTTTTTGTGGATACCTATTATGCTATGTTGATTTATTTTCCTTATAATATATTGATGATATACTACTAATGATGTTAATTATTACATACTGTGGTTAAAAGTGATAATAAAGTGCTCATACTTATTCACCCCTCCCCTCTCAGTATTCCAACAATTGGTATCCAAGGAGGTCCTTCAATAAACAATTTAACCACTAGAAGGAGATCATGGAATACGCTAAGATTGGAGCACCAAGGTTTGATGGAAAAAAACTATGCCTTTTGGAGTAAAATGATGCAAACCTTTTTACACGAACAAGGATTTGATGTTTGGCAGTTAGTAGTAGATGGATATGTAGCATCGACCAGTCCCCCAACTGAAAAAGATGGAAATAAACTCAACAAAAACAACTCAAAGGATAAAGGCACCATTCTTAGCAGTTTCAATGATTTATTATTTTTCAAAGTTATGCATTGCAACACCGCAAAGGATCTTTGGGATAAACTTTAAAATATTTACAAAGGAGACACCAAAGTCAAGGGAGATAAGATTCAAACCCTTAGAGCTAATTTTGAGCAACTGAATATGAAGGAAGATGAATACATTTTAGCCTACTTTCTACAAGTTGATGAAACAATGAACACTATTATAGAATTAGGAGAATAATTTGATGAGTCATTGGTCATTCAAAAGGTTCTAAGATCTCTACCTATAAGATTTGATCCTAAGATATCATCCATGGAAGAAAGAACATATCTTGATACTTTGAGCATGGATGAGCTACATTGAATATTCAAATCTTATGAAATGAGGATAGAACAAGAGAACTTAGTCACAAAGGAATCAATGTTCAAAGCATCCGAGAAGACTAAGAAGCAAAAAAAGCAAAATTCAAATCCAGATTGTAGTTGCATCGATGAATCTGAGGAAGATGAAGATGTGGAAAAATTCGTAAGGAAGTTGAAAAGAAGAACCCACAAGTACAAAGGCATGCTTCCATTGAAATGTTTTAATTATGATGGTATTGGTCATTTTCATTCTAAATGTCCTTATGCTAAGAATAAAGGTAGCGATGAAGAAGTGTTAGNCCAGGACAAAACTTGCCAACTGTTTGAGGAAATTGAAGGTCAAGGAGCAGAGCTGGAACAAGTAGTCACTTCAGTAGAACAACGCTTAGAGGGACCTATGAACGAGGCAGTTATTCAAGATTTCACCGAGCAGGATGCCTTGGTGAAGCAGCAGGTCGAAGAAACTCGAGCCAGGCTTGAGGATTTTGAGGCAGAGCTACCCAGATCAGAGTGATTCGGGATGAGTCATAGGTGAGTGTTGGGGGCCTCTTGGCCCTTGACCAAGTTTTGGAGATCCTTGGTCAGGTTTGATCTATTTTGGGACTTCGACAGGCTGTTGAAGGTGGAACGCAAGTCGAAGCAGAGATCGCGGGATCTCAACCCCTTTTAGGGAATTTTTGGGTTTTCGGCTTATGTAACGAGTATGGGGATGTTGACCCATGGGTTTACCCATGTTTAGGCCCATTTTGTAATGTATAAATAGAAATCTAGGCGATCTAAGTAAGGGTGCTAAGGGAAAGTGAAGGCCAATGTGCTAAGTGCAAGTGATAGTTGTAAATGCTTTGTGCATACTATGTGAGGCTTGTAAGGCTAAGTGCAAGTGACTGTAAGAGACTGTGTAAAGGCTTTATGCTGTAACCTAGCTCGAGGAAGGAGGATCTGGCGAGGTGTGCACAGATTCCTTGTCCTATGTGGAGTAGGACCTTGTGGCTCTGTGCATGTAGATGATTGACAGAAGACAATAAAGAGAAGAAGAGTTGGTGGGCATAGCCCCAGCTTGGGGGTGAACCACATATATCATGTGTTGTGGTTGCTTTGTGCATTATGTTTTTTTTATGGTTCATATGATTAATTCTTAGTGCATTGATGTATGCTTAGATGAATATGATATATTAGTGCCTATTGATATGAATAAGATGCTAGATCTGATCTATGTTGATGTTCTTAGTGCTTGAATGTGTTGATTCTTGTTGAATATTGTGTTGCACTGTAATTACGGTTTATTTACATTATAGACAAAGGCTAAGTACTAATGAATGATAACCGTTAAGTGCTCTGTTAAGGTGTTGTAATCACATATCTATGTCCCATCTAAGGTTGCAGACATTGGAGTCCTGCAACCACCCCTACCTCTACCTCTGGTGAGACTTCATCTACTTCGCAGGTGTTTTTGAAAGGGCCAGTAGTTAGGGTTTTGTTGGTGCATTGTTGAAGCGTTAAACCCCAGGTCTTCCCCTGTGAAAATAGAGAAATGCTTCGAAATTAAGACAGATCATCAAAAGCTCAAGTATTTTTTGGAACAACACCTTTTCTCACTAGAGCAACAAAAATGGGTGACTAAGCTCTTTGGATATGATTATGAGATCATTTAAAAGAAAGGTAAATACAATGTGGTTGTTGATGCACTTTATAGAAAATATGAAGATGAAGGGTCCCTTTTTTCTCTCTCCTTCATTGTACCAGATTGGCTCCAAGATGTTCGCCAGGAATGGATACACGATCCCAAAAGTTCACATTTGATACAACAATTGCAGGCCAATTATCCAATCTCCCCAGGGTACTCTTGGCTCAATGATGAGCTTCAACACAAAGGTCATTTGTATTTAAGTAAACAATCAAAACTTAAATCCATGGTACTTTCTAAGCTTCATGCTACACCCACTGCTGGGCACTCCAAGTTTACCAAAACCTATGACAAGGTCAAACGTTCTTTTTTATGGGATGGTATGAACCAGGACATTAACAATTTTGTGGCTGAATGTGATGTTTTTCAATGCAACAAGGGAGAAACAGTCAAATATCCTGGCACACTACAACCACTTCTGATTCCACTTGCTATTTGGCAGGATATCTCTATGGATTTTATTGTAGGATTACCTAAATTGGGCAATAAATCAGTCATCATGGTGGTAGTTGATCATCTTTCCAAGTATGCTCATTTATGTGCTCTTCAACACCTATTTATAGCCTCCAATGTCGTTCAACTTTTCATGGATCAAGTCTTCAAGCTTCATGGCATGCCTCATTATATTGTTTCTCATCGCGACCCAACTTTCACCAACGATTTTTGGCAAGAACTGTTCAAGATACAAGGCACCCAATTGCATCTTAGCACAACTTATCATCCCCAGACTGATGGTCAAACTGAATTTGTCAACAAGTGTTTGGAAACATATTTGAGATGTTTTGCATCGGAAAGGAAAAGTCAATGGGCTCAATGGTTACCACTAGATGAATGGTGGTACAACACTTCTTACCATACAACTACCTTCATGACTCCTTTTGAAGCGGTATATGGACAAAATCCACCTTCAGTTATCTCATACTTTCCAGGTGTCTCGAAGGTATAGGCGGTTGACTAAATTCTTACAGTTCGAGAGGATATTCTTCATACCCTCAAAGAGAATTTGGTCATGGCCCATAATCGTATGAAGCAACAAGTATATCAAAGTCGCTCTAAATGTCAATTTGCAGAAGGAGATCAGGTGTTTCTTCAACTTCAACCTTACAAGCAAAACTCCCTCAAGGTTGACCATTGTCAGAAAATGGCGCCCAAATTTTATGGTCCTTATATCGTTCTCAAGCATGTGGGATATGTGGCCTATCAGTTAGCTTTTCCCAGTCATTCTAAGCTCCATTATGTTTTTCATGTTTCCTGCTTAAAGAAGGTGATTGGAACTAAGTGCCAAACTCAAACCAACCTTCTCGAGTTGGATGAAGAAGGCTACATTTGGCTACAACCACAAGCAGTTTTGGACCAGCCTGAGCATCGTCTACATCAACAAACCATCAAGGAAGTGTTAGTCTAGTGGAAAGATACAACTCCAATAGATGCCACCTGGGAACCAACTACCATTTTGCAACAATTTTCTCATCTCAAGCCTTGAGGGCAAGGCTATTTTTAAGGGGGGGAGATGTTAGGGACCTAACCCCTCGCATAGGTAGAATAATATATTTCCATGTAATAAAGGTCAATATTAATAAGGCCTAGAAATAAGGAAGAATAAGTCACATGTAAGAATACCTAATAGAATCTTTCGCTTCTAGAATTATCTTCATCTAGATTATTAATTTGATATACATATTTAGTATAAATAGGAGTTGAGGGTATGAGAAGTTGTGTCTTGGATATTATTGTAATAAAGCTCCGCTCCACTGGAGGTTGCCCCCTCGAAGAGGGAAGTGAACATTGCTATCGGTAATCAAAGTGCTCTTTCTGGTGTTATTCTGGTATTTCGTGGTGTTGTTCTGGTTATATCATTGTTTATCTGCCATTTCTAGCTAACTATTTTTGTTTTGCATACTATTTTATATTTGGAATATTACAATTTGTTAATTGGTTCTTTTATTGTTAGGCTTGCTTGTTTTGGGATTTTTTAAAATGATTTTCCTAGCTTTATGGATTTTTTTTTCTTCAGTGTGTGATTGAAATTTTAGTATTGTTTAGATAAAGATGGAGACTCATAGTTCAAATTATCAAAATTATTTCAATATCTGATGATTTGATTCTCAAAACTTGACTAGAATATGTATTTTGGTAAACAATGTATTGTTGGGTTGTTATATTCTTTGAAGTGGAAACTCGGTCCAATCGATTGGTTAGTCAAGGATAATCGATTAGGGGATGAGTTAAATGGAAGGTTAATTCAAGTCGATGGTCAACAGGATAGGTTGACTGGAGGTTGACTAGATAAGTCAACTGGTATCCGGTTGGAGGTCGAAAGGTAAAATGACTAGAGATCGACTGGATGGTCGATTGGTAGTTGAATGGTATTTGATTGGTGATCAAAACATGTAACAAAATCCCTAGATTCACAGAATTGCAACCAATCATCCTCATGGATCTATAACTATTTTGGGTGCCATGAATTAGGGTTTTACATGTTCTAGATGCTTGTGAATAGTTCATTATGTAATATTGTCTAATGTTAATCTTGATGAGCTTGTGCCTCAGTAGAGAAAGTCCGAAGTCTATAATGGTCATGAAGATGTAAGACAAATGGTTGTAGAGTTGTTCTTGTGTTAAAGAAAGAGGGATGATGAATTGTGTCTTAGGTGTGGATCAAGGTTAATCATGCAACTCCTTATTCAATGAATGAATAAGAAAACAAAGGAGAAAGAGTCACTCAATAATTGCTAGTTTTCTCAATTAAGGGTTTCTAGGGTAAATCTCTATGTATTGTGTGTGATTGCCATTATTTACTTTATGTCTAATTTTTTCTTCTCTCTCCTAGTTGGTTTAGTTTCTTTACATGTATGATTATGATCCTCTTTAAAGAGCTAGAATTTAATTGGTTTGACTTATTAAATTATGTGTAGAACTTGTTGATCCCTTAATAGAAAAAAAAATTATAAGTGCAAATTGAATGTTCTCCAACTATTAAATAATGTCGCATGTTAAGTTTTTGATGGAAAAGGTGACATAGTGTCATAGCTTATTATTCATGCTTGGACTATTGATAATTACCTCTTGAAATTGTGCATTAGTTGGCAATTAAAGAGCACATGTGTATTGATTCTCTTCTCCTTTAGTAGGCTTCAACATAAATTTTGGTCTACACAAATAGTTCTTGTCTTTAGACAACTTTGAACAATACTTCATTAATTGTTGCACCACTTCTTGGTATATCTATAAATATTTTATTTTTCAATGATATCATTTGGAGTAAAAGGAACATGGATTCTATTCAATAATGTAGATATAAAAAAATGCACGTTGCATATCAAATTAAACAACACCTAGATATCTATTCCTTAAAATAATTATGCCATGGTGCTACTCACTCTTCTATAGCTAAATGCTTAGTCATTTTGCCAATGGATTCCTGCAGTTCACACATGAATCAATTCTTTGTCTATGTATTATCCAAGATTCTATGGTCAATGCAAGTTTTGTATTCTCCATGGTCTATGTAATTTTTAATCCCATTGCACCAAGGAAAAATAAAATCCATGAGAATACTACTTTGCAAATTAAGAGTCAACCTCTTTTTTGTACAATCAACTATCAAAATAAATATTGAAAGAAAACAAAACGTACGGGATAACTTTTTTCACTAGGGATGCTCCTCCATTGGACTCCGTTGGTTGGAAGAATTTGAGCACCCTTTCTCATGGAAATGCCAAATAAATTCATAGTTTAACATACCACATATGCCAACCTTAACTACAATAATCCACAATATCTCTTCAATTCTTATTTTATATAACTTCATTAGAAATTAAATTCTTCATTCTACCACCATCATCTTAATTTACAACACTTACCTCCAATTTTACACTTGGTTTCAAAGATGCTTTTTCACTGCTCATCCTCTTTAACAACATATTTCTCTAGATTTTGGTTCAGCACCAAACTCTCACTATGCGCAGCTTTAGTAACAATAATGTTCCTTTCCTATTTCTAACTCCATTTATTCCACAATATGGATTCTTCCCCCTTCTATTCATCCATCCTTATACAATTCTAGACACTCGTATGCTAGATGGCCTTTCCCTCGACATCTAAAGAAAAATCCTTTAAATTTTCCTCCTCTACCTACTTCTCTAGTTGATCCACCACCTCTGATAGCATCATTTATTCTTAGTTGATTAATAGCTAAAATTGCCTTCACCGTATTTACCTTTCTCTTCTCTTAGTTTCCCTCTTCCAAATTTTAGACATCTATTATTTTCTTAGGTCTCTTGTTTCCTCAACAATTTCTCCTCAATTTTTAAGTTTTCTTTATAATCTAAACATAAATTTAAAATATTAAATTCATCTTGAATGGAATAAGTGAGACCACTCACATACATGTTTATGGATTCTCGGCTTCCTTCATTTTATAAACATCCTAGGTGTATTCCTTTAATTTTATCTTTATTTACTTCAAATTTTGCAATCTCCTTGACATATTAAAAGCATAATCTATTAAAAAAACTATTTTCAACTTTTCTACCTTTGTATCCCAAGTTTTAATTTTCTCTTTTCTTATATTCTCCTTTTCCAGTTGCAACTTTTCCCACCATAAGGAAGCATTCCTTTTTAGCATGTACATCCAGACGTAACCCTCATAGGATCCTCAATGTGTTCAAATTCGAAGTATTTTTCCATTTATCCCATCTAATCTATCAAATTCCTTAGAATTTAAAATTCGAAAGGACATGAAAGTTCCAAGTCCAAGTTTACATCCAATACATTTTATTGCAAGAGTTTAATACGCATGTGTAAGAAAATAAATATTAATAGAATCTAAAAACTAAGAATAACAAAGGAACAAACATGCAATACACAAAGATTTGCATTGGAAAATCTTATCTAGGAAAACAAACCAACTGAAGAGTTTATCATCTCTCTTTTTCCTTAAATTAAGTTCATCGTTCCCAACACATTAATAGGAATCCCATGGAATCCAAAACCTAACCCATTTGTTGAAAGATTGGTTGTAATGATGTCAACCCTTGAATAAGTCTGGTAGCCCCAACGATATGGTTATGGAACCCGTAATTGATCAAGGAAAAATGTCACTAAATATGTTGTAAATTTAGGAAACTCACTCATGGACGTATAGTCTTCATCATGCCATTTCCAGTGATAGGTGGTATGCCACGTAGTTCCTCACGATTGAGGATTTATGGCCTTGTGAAGTTAGATGCCCCAAAGAATGGTCAAGAAGCCCCTAGTTGGTTACAAGTATTTAATGAAATGGTAAAGTGGTTGTAACAAGAAAGTTAAGAAGCCCCTAAGTTCAAGGAAATAGGTTTCCAAGAAAAAGTATAAATACACCTCAAGGAGTCATTCACAAGTACATTCACTCACTCTTTC
Organism: Picea glauca; assembly: GCA_000966675.3. Lineage (NCBI taxonomy): Eukaryota > Viridiplantae > Streptophyta > Pinopsida > Pinales > Pinaceae > Picea > Picea glauca. Next base: position 147,340 of record JZKD02S1929618.1, read on the forward strand.
TATTGAACATCTTCTAGTGAACTAGTGATCTATTGGCAAGTTTTATGACTGTGAAATATGAGGTAGTGACAAGTGATAAGTGCACGAGTTTCTGGGTTGCATAGGAGAGAGAATTTCACTGAGGAAACTGTAGTTTGGTCGACCCTCCCAGGTCATACCACTAGTGTCCCATGAGGCATCCTCGCAAGTTGCAGTATACCTATCACGCAAGGCCCCACAAGACAGGATGTCTTAGTCCCGCGAAGACAAGACAAGTTTGGGGGAAATGCTAGTACCAGGTCCCTGAAGACAAAATATAACTTACAGGTCAATATTTCAGTGTTTCAGGTCAACTACAGAGGCCCTAGTATGTTTATTTACTCGTTGTGAATGTTATGCTTGATTATGATGTGGTGTATGCTTGAGGCATACTTGGCATATTGATGAGGATTTGACACATGATTGAGGTACATCTTGGCTACATTATTGAGTAAGGTATTCTAGTATATTTGGTTCAATATATGGCATGTTTGTTATGGTTCATTTATTTGATATGATTGTTCATGTTTGAGGTATACACTTCATGTATGGCGTCATATGAATGATGGACATGCATTGGTTCTTCATTGATGATATGGTACAAGTCTATACTTGATTGATGTTATGGTATATAGTATAGGTTGTATTCATGGTTGACATATGGTACATGATTGGATACTTATCATTGATGTTGTAGTTGGTATATCTTATTTTTCATGATGGATGCATATATGTTTGTACACAATTGATGGATGATATGATTCAGGTTTTGGCATAGCATAGGTTGATGGTGCAGGTTACAGGTTGGATACAGTGATAGGTTACAGGTTGATGTGATAGTGACCGTGACAATGACAATGACAATGGTTGTGATAGTGACAAGACAATGATAGTGACAGTGACAGTGGAAGTGACAATGGTAGTGATAGTTGGTCTACATTTATATTTCAGAGTGGCACGACAGGGCAAGGAAAAGGGGCCATAGCCTCCTTCCATAATAGATGGAGTTGGATCTTCCTTCAGGTTGGAACCTGAGGATTAGAGGGTTGTAGCCTCCTTCTGGTTGTATCCATAGAATTCAAGAATTTGTAGCTTCGTTTAGGTTGGAGCCTGTAAAGAGGGGGTTATATCCTCCTTGTAGTTATAGCTAGAGAATTGGGAAGTTGGTGCTTCCAATGAATGTATTCTTTTGATATATAAGAAAAGCATTATGTGGTTTTCTCCCATTTGGGTTTCCATGTAAATTATGGTGTACTATGTTTTTGTGGATACCTATTATGCTATGTTGATTTATTTTCCTTATAATATATTGATGATATACTACTAATGATGTTAATTATTACATACTGTGGTTAAAAGTGATAATAAAGTGCTCATACTTATTCACCCCTCCCCTCTCAGTATTCCAACAATTGGTATCCAAGGAGGTCCTTCAATAAACAATTTAACCACTAGAAGGAGATCATGGAATACGCTAAGATTGGAGCACCAAGGTTTGATGGAAAAAAACTATGCCTTTTGGAGTAAAATGATGCAAACCTTTTTACACGAACAAGGATTTGATGTTTGGCAGTTAGTAGTAGATGGATATGTAGCATCGACCAGTCCCCCAACTGAAAAAGATGGAAATAAACTCAACAAAAACAACTCAAAGGATAAAGGCACCATTCTTAGCAGTTTCAATGATTTATTATTTTTCAAAGTTATGCATTGCAACACCGCAAAGGATCTTTGGGATAAACTTTAAAATATTTACAAAGGAGACACCAAAGTCAAGGGAGATAAGATTCAAACCCTTAGAGCTAATTTTGAGCAACTGAATATGAAGGAAGATGAATACATTTTAGCCTACTTTCTACAAGTTGATGAAACAATGAACACTATTATAGAATTAGGAGAATAATTTGATGAGTCATTGGTCATTCAAAAGGTTCTAAGATCTCTACCTATAAGATTTGATCCTAAGATATCATCCATGGAAGAAAGAACATATCTTGATACTTTGAGCATGGATGAGCTACATTGAATATTCAAATCTTATGAAATGAGGATAGAACAAGAGAACTTAGTCACAAAGGAATCAATGTTCAAAGCATCCGAGAAGACTAAGAAGCAAAAAAAGCAAAATTCAAATCCAGATTGTAGTTGCATCGATGAATCTGAGGAAGATGAAGATGTGGAAAAATTCGTAAGGAAGTTGAAAAGAAGAACCCACAAGTACAAAGGCATGCTTCCATTGAAATGTTTTAATTATGATGGTATTGGTCATTTTCATTCTAAATGTCCTTATGCTAAGAATAAAGGTAGCGATGAAGAAGTGTTAG
>JZKD02S1929618.1:157989-174539 GCA_000966675.3 Picea glauca
TTTTCCCCACTCAGCTCGCCTTACCTGTGGAAAATCTCCTCCAGGACTTTGAAGGAGAACCTAACCATGTGCTCAGAAGGATTCATCAGATGGTGGAGGTACAACATATTAGAGAACAGGTCCTGGACAGAGCCTACAATCATCAACAGAAGATCAAGCAGGCCTTTGACAGAAAGAGCAAAAAGAAGGAATTTGAGCGTGGTGATCTGGTGCTCAAATGGGATGCACCTAGGCAGGAAAAGGGCAAACACAGTAAATTTGATGCCCTCTGGTTCGGGCCTTTTAAGATCCTTGAAGTATTTTCAAACAACACTTACAGGTTGCAGGATCTAGAAGGCAATGAAGTTTTTAGCGACCCATTCAATGGGCATTTCTTAAAAAAATGTTTTTTGTGAGCCACAGTCGGCTCTTTTTGTTTTGTTTTGTAAATATTGTTTCTGTTTTTGTTTTTCAGACTAATAAATGACTCCATAGCCCAACATTAAAGGCACTGAATCTGCAAAAGAGTTCTTAGAGCATCACAGGGATGACTCTATCCCCCATGGAGCCAAATGTTAGCGATATTTCTTGAAAGGGGGTTAGAATGCAAAAGAATGGGTTAAAACCCACTTGTCCTAAGTTCCAGGTGCTAATGCACCCATGATTAAATGAAATCCAAATTTGGACGGCAAGGATCCGCGCGCCTGGATCAACGACGCATATTGGATTCCGGACCCCCCCCTGCCTTTCTACCTTTATGCGGAGGGGGGGGGGTCCGGTATCGGGGGTGCACCTCTCCAACGGCCCAGATCAGTGCACCCGGATCAACGACGATAAAGGCAATTCTGAACCCCCCCTGCCCTTCTACCTTTAAGCGGAGGGGGGGGGGGGGTTCGAAATTGTGGATGCATCTTTCCGACGACCGAGATCTTAGCACTCAGATCAATGGCGCTCACGCAATCCTGTCATTCTCAGCTACTCTGTGGTTAGCCTGCGTGGGCCCTTCTCCCGTCATGTCATCTTCTTTTCCGCCTTTCCCCTGCTGCTGTGTGTCACCCATCCACCTCCCTTCTTTGGTCTGCATGATCCCTTTCTCATTTCATCATCCATCCACTGCCTGCCATGTGTCCCACCTCATTTCACGTCCGCCTCCCACCGCAAGTGATCCCATTATGTCTTAAATCCCGCTCCTTCCGCGTATCGCCTTTCGCCACATGTCCCCCTCCCGCCACTTCTCTTACACCTCATCGCTTCTCCCATCACTCCACTGTTGTGCCCCATATACCGCGCTGACCTCCACGCATATTCTTCCATTCAGTTATTCCAGGTGGCAGCGCAGGAGGCTCTCCACGTCCCGAAGGTGACGAGTTGGTTGCGCCATCCTCAATCCCGATGAAGAAGTTATTGAAGCGGTTGGTGGTGGTTAGATATCGCCTCCGCCATAATGGGAAAGCACGACCATGAATTAAAGGCACGTCGATTCGCCGTTGGAACTGTCAAAGAATTAGATTGCGTCTGACTTAATTTGCACGACCCTTCAGAGGTTGACTGTCAGAAAGCCATGCAGACACAAAGCCTTCAATGCAGTGTCTTGATTTCGTTGTTGTTGTAGTTATGAGTATATGTAGGTGTTTTCACCATTTTTGTATCTATCGATGGTAGAGCTAAGCTCCAGACTGTAAATTTTTAATGACCACTCTAGTTTACTGGTTATGCCTCTGTGTTTGATATTTATTGGTTTATGACAAACAATTCTCCTTTTTAATCTATGTTTCATCTCGTGCTGGAGAGTTCACAGTCGAATGATTCACGTGGATTGTTGCATGGATGTTATGATAAATGATTTGTCGTGAAATTATTGTATTCTCTGGTTTTCTGTATTTGAATATAAAAGGGCTTTGTGTTCAAATGCTTTCTTCTCCAGTCTGTTACGAACTTGATGTCTGTGATAGACCTTCGCACTCTTCTTACTCAAATCTTCCACCTACTCACCCCTTTACTGCAACTCACGGTTTGGAGTTGATCAAGACCTCACTCATTCATGCATGACTGGCCTAGTTTCTGAGTTGAGACGATACCGTTCTGAGTTTCCTTCCATTTAATCGCCCCTTTAAAAAAAATCGTGACATTAAACTGATGAGCGTCGGGCTCTGCTCCTGCTAGCAATCGAGGAGTGACTTCCGGCTCCAACAAGAAGAAGAACAATCGAAAGGGAGATAATAGAAGGAACAAAAGGAAAATATTCAAGAAAAATTTTTATTCAAAGGAAGACATTTCTTAATCAAACGAGGATGATGATAGTGACAATGATTTAGAAAGAATACTCTTTATGGTAGTAGAAGATGATGATTTTGAAGATTGTGAAGAAGAAGGTGAATTCGATCTCAGAGTAGAATTAATCAGTTCCTTAGAAGAACTAGGGAAAAAGAGAAAGAAAATCAAGTCACTCAAGGATGAGTTAAAGAAGAAAGAAGGATCTCAAAATTCCAAATCAGAATAAATCGAGGAAATAATCATGAAGTTAAAAATCTAAGTAGAAAAAGACAAAAGGATTGAAGAAACATTCAGAAATCAGTTGGAAGATAAGGAAAAGATAATTGAAGGCTTGGAAGCAAAAATAATAACCTTAAGAAAAGATCTCCAGAGGAAATATATGTAGTGGAATATCACCAAAATTTTGGATGAGATCATTAGTAGTCAAAGGCCATACTATGAAAGGTCTAGACTAGGGTACAACCAGATGGAAACTGAGAAACATTCGGTCTCTAAGATGACATAACAGGAAGAAAAACAAAGAAGCTATGCAGAAACTATCAAAGGTCCAAGAAGAACCCAAGAAGAAAATCATAGAGGAACTAGACCACCTAGAATATTTGGAACACAGAATCAACAGTTAGCAACATCTCAAGAAGAAGAAGGCTTTAGAAGAGAAACACCATCCAAAATATCTCATACATCCAGGTATCAAAATATTTTTCTGGTTTATGTTATTCTTCCCACAATTTTGGTCACAAAGCTACAAACTATAGAGTGCATTCCAAGAACATAAGCAAATATGAAGGCTACTCAAATAATAGTTATCCAAGAAGGCCTAATGAAACACAAAACATAAACTACAACAGCTTTGGATCATTGAGTAATGAAGTGGAATGTTACAAATGCATCAACTTTGGACACATGGCCACAGATTTTAGACTGATTGTTCCTCCAAAAGAGCCAAATCATAATATGAACATTCATAAACACAAACCACAAAGGATATGGAGACGAAACCAAGATAAATTCAACAATGAAGATTGCTCTCTTTCTGTACAAGCGCAACACAAGAAGAGTGGATGGTATGTTGACAATGGTTGTTCGAAGAATATAATAGGTGACAAGAATAGGTTCCTAACAATGAAGAAGGAACATGATGAATCGGTTTCATTTGGAAATGATAACTCATCCATAATCACAAGTAGAGGCAAAGTCAAGCTTGGAAGCAAATATGCCAAGGAAGAAAATGCTCTACTGGTCAAAGATACAAAGAACAATCTCCTAAGTGTCAATCAAATGTGTGATCAAGGACACAAACTTTTGTTTGCCTCAAAAAAAAGTGAGATTAGAAAAGAAGGATCAGGAAAAATGGTGGCTATAGCTAGAAGAACCTCAAACAACATATTTTTCTTGAATGATATTGGAAGGGGAAAATGTTTCTTAGGAAAATAAAATGAAAGTTGGCTTTGACACAGAAGGATGGGTCACATAAACTTTGATAAACTTGTCCTAAATCAGCAAAAAGAAAGCAATGAAAGAAATGCATGAGATATCAAAGCCAAAAAATACTCTATGTAAGCATTGTCTACAAGGAAAACAAACCAGGACCAAGTTCAAGTCAAAAGAGTACTCCATGACAAAACCATTAGAGATTATACAAATTGATCTATGTGGACCTACAAGAACGAAGGGATTAAATTGCGAACAACACTTTATGCTACTGATTAGTGACTATACAAGAATGACTTCAATTTTCTTTCTTGGGAAGAAGTTAGAGGCATTTGAACACTTCAATATATACAAAGAGATGGTTGAGACCGATATGGATCTAAAAATCAAGTGTTTGAGATTAGACAATGGAGGAGATTTTAAATCAAAGGAATTCATGGATTTTTGTGGTGAACATGGAATAAAGAGACAGTTTTCGGCATCCAGGACACCTCAACAAAATGGATTGGTTGAAAGGAAGAACCGAACAATAGAAGAAATGGTCAAAACCATGTTGAAATATTCCTAGTTGAGTGACATATTTTGGGCACAGGAAGTTCATACAATAGTTCACAATAGTGTCGATTTTCATACAAAATCCAACCCTTCAAGGATGAGGTATTATGTGATGTTTCCCCACTAGATGTTTGTGATGTTCTCTTGGGCCAACCATATATGTGGAAGTGCCATGCTATCTATGAGTCCCAACCTCGTACTGTCATTATTACTCTGGGGGGTCATCTCTACAGGATAACAAAGGTATTTCCAACTATTGTTCCACCTAGACAATGTCGCAAGGTAGTATCTCATACTACAAAATTCAGCTTCTTCACAATCTATTCAAAAGGTGAACATAAGGACACTACAACCACTATAGCCTCGATCCAAGAATTTTCTATCCAACAGAAGCAGGGCGACAAGATTAAAACAAAGCGAAAAATATTCCTTCTACACATATTCATTTCATGTAGCCCGACTGGTTGAACATATTCAACGTCGCCAACAACAAGTTTGTGACATCTTTCCACAAACCAAGCAATGCAACATGGAATCTCACCAAGATTCAGATTCAACAATCGCTTTCCCTTCTCCCCTGAGAACTCAATGCAATGGAGATCATTTCTTCCTAAGGGGGGAGGATTGATATAGATGGATATCAGTGGCCCCCTACTTATTCCAACTGGATCATTTTGGCAGTTTTTCAGTTTGGTAGTTTTTTTTTTCTAGTTTTTGGATCTCGAACTTCCAGGGTCGTTTTGAGGCCCTAAAAAATGTTTTTAGGGATCACCACTATCACATCATAGGATTTAGCCAAAGTGTGATGGAAACATGTGTATTCCTTGGATAGACCTTTGCAACGAGATACCGTGCACCTAAAATGGAGATAGTATGAAAAAGTTACAACCCCGGGAAGTTGATGTACTAACTTACCCCAATGGGGCCCACATGACTTTTGGTGCTTCATCTCCTAGGGTTAGATTTTTGGATGTCTAGGGTTTTGGAATTTCTATTTATTGTAAAACTTCTTGGAGAGACTCATTGTATCCATATTCTTGCAAATGAAAGTATCCATCACATCTCTTCTCAAAGAGAAGTTGCCACCATTCTAGTGAGTCTTTCACTCTGTATTTTTACAGTCTTTATAAATTCCACTCATTAATAGAAATTGTGTATTATTGTATATATGTGTTTATGGTTTCATCTTTGATATATTTATGTTATATTATTTAATATCCGAGATATCTCTGTACATTTCTTTATTATATCTCCACTGTCATTTCATGCCAAAAATAATCAGATCATTATCACACCACATATTCTTCTTAAATTTAGAAGTGATAATATTTGTAATATTATCGGTATTCTTCATGCTCTCTTCTTCTTGTATTACCCAATGATTTAGACAAGATTTGACATATTTATGCCATCCCCACTTGAGCCGCTGGTGGTTTCAGCTAGAGTTTGAAGCAATTTTGGGGAGCCTTGGCCCTCTTGTCATCCATGTTGTTTATCTTGTTCTTATAAGTTAGGTATCTAATCATAGAAATTCTCAAATTGGGGGAAAGTATTTCTTTTATGAGGAGGACATGATAGGGTGTATTGCCCTTAATTTTGAGATTATAAGTTATAAAATTCTTTTGGATATGTTCTATATTTCTCCATAATTCTCTAGATATATTGCAACCCCAAACTTCACATCCATATAAGATAACTGTAGTGAAGAGAGTTTGAAAGATGAGTTTTTTATACCAAAGCCAAGGGTCCACTGATTTACAATTGTTTTCAATCCCATAATAATATTTCCACCGTCAATTTAACCTTTTTTTCAACGCTACAGTTCCAATTGAGCTTGTAGTGGATATCGACTCCAAGGTACCTATATGAAGTCACTTCCTCCAAGATATTGTTGTCATATTTCCATCGTCAATTTAACCTTTTTTTCAACATTATAGTTCCAATTGAGCTTGTGGTGGATATCGATTCCAAGGTACATGTATGAAGGCACTTCCTCCAAGCTATTGTTCTTAGAGATAAGTTGCCACCATTCTAGCGAATCATTCAATCTGTAATTTTATAGCTTATGTACATTTCTGTCATTAATACAAATTGTGCATTATTGTATTTATTTGTTTATTGAAATATCTCTATATATTTCATTGTTATTGTATATTTTAACCTTGTACAATATTTACTGCAAACAAATTTTCAGTAAAATAACAGAAAATATACAAGGGCAAATATAAAAATTACACAGAGATTTTCCCCCTCAAAACCCAAATCAGGAAAACAAGCATATTATATATTCATTCATAGTGATACATTGTTTACAATACAATATACATATAGGATCCAATGGCATCCAAAACCCTAACCCAATGACCTGGATTAGTCAAAAACCTAATTCCTTAATCGGAAATAAAAAACCATTGACAAAACCCATGTGCCAAAAAACCACCCAACAATGGACATGAAAATCAAGGCAACATGAAAAACGAGGAAAAAATGTGACACATTTATCGAGGAAAAACAATTCTTGAGGGTGCTTCCCCCAAACCCTCGACGCAATGTAGAGACTACTACTCATGCAAAGAATATAACACATACCCAACATTCTCCCACTTGTTGTTTTCTTTACATATAGGGGGTTACAGGGTTACATAGTCAACAATCCATGGAAGMAATTCCCATGGATCCTCTACACCAAGAGAACTTCTTAGTGCTCACAGATTTTGTTAATGAATTTGCAACATTCTTCAAAGTGTCCACCTTCATCAAMAACACTTTCTTTTCTTCAACCATGTCTCTCACAAAGTGATATTGAATATCAATATGCTTTGTATTTGAATGATAAGTCARGTTCTTCTCCATTAAATTGCACTCTGACTGTCACAATCTATCCTTACAGCTTGTTGTACCAACTCAATACATGAACACAATCTTTTTAACCATATTGCTTCCTTACTTGCATGAGTGGTTGTCATGTATTCAACTTTTGTGGTTGGAAGTGCCACTATAGCTTGTCTTTTGCTCATCCAACTTATTGCTCCTCCAAATAGGTTAAACACATACCCGCTTGTAGATCTCCTACAATCTAGATCTCTAATCCAGTCTGCATCCACAAATCCATGTATATCTAACACTCTGTCTAATATTGGTCTTCCTTGGTAGTTGAATCAATAGCTAGTAGTGCCATGCAAATACCTAAAAACCCTTTTTACTATTGTCCAATGCTCCTTCCCTGGTTTTGACATATACCTTCTCAAAACTACCACTACATGTGCAATGTTCGGTCTAGTACATACCATTGCATACATCAAACTACCAACTACACTCTCATATGGAACACGAGAGATATCCTCCTCCTCTTCATGTGTCTTGGGACACTGATTCACATATTACTTTACACCAACAGGAATATGAACCTTGACCAGTTTACATTCATGCATATTAAACCTGTGCAATATTGTCTCGACATATTTTTTCTGATTTAAAAAGAGTTTCCTCTTTTCCGATCTCTTTTAATTTCCATGCCGAAAATGAAATTTGAAGCACCGAGATCCTTCATGTCAAATTTAGAGGACAATTGAGTTTTCACATCCTGGATAATGTCCTTGTTGTTTCCTATCGACAACATGTCATCCACATACAAGACCACATAAATCAAATGGTCACCAATTAATTTAAAATACACATAAGGATCCTATTTTCTTATTGTGAAACCAAGTCCCAACATATAAGTATCAAAATTTTGATACCACATCCTTGGCGATTGTTTTAAACCATACAGGGACTTTTTCAGAGTGCATATCAACTCCTTCTTTCCCTTCACAGCAAATCCTTCTAATTCCCATGTAGGAATGATGTATTCACATCCATCTGTTCTAATTCAAAATCAAATGCAATAGCAACAAATAATAGAAATCTTATAGAGGTTAACTTGGAATAGGAGAAAAAATCTCACCAAAATCAATTCCCTCAATCTAGGAATAACCCTTTGCTACTAATCGAGCTTTGTATTTCTCCACTTTTCCTTATGCATTCAACTTATTTTTAAAAACCCATTTTCCGCCAATAGGATTTCTTCCAGTCGACAACTCCACTAGATCCCAAGCCTCATTCTTATCCAAAGTTGTCATTTATTTGTCCATGGCCTTTTTTCCAGAGATTCCCATCCTCTGAATTCATTGCCTCCCTGATAGTTCTAGGATCATCATTAGTAATAGAAAAAGAAAAATTTGAATGGAAATCATATGGAGTATACCTTTTCTGTAGCCTTCTTTCTCATACCGATCTCCTCAATACTAGAGTAGGAGGATCTTCTTCTTCTGATTCATGTTCTTCTGTAGAGTTTGATTCATCATCCTTTAAATCAAACTCTATTTTCTCTGGTTCTTCCTTACTTGGTAGGAATTCATGTTTAAAAACATCCTTCATTTCTCTAAATACCACATCTCGGCTATACATTATCTTCTTAGTTTATGGGTTCCAAATATTATAACCTTTGAGGCCATCTTTATATCCAATAAAGATACAATTTTCATCCTTCTTATCTAGCTTACTCTTGTTTTCCTTTGGAACATGAACATATGCATCACAGCCAAATACCTTGAGATGTGTGAGAGAAGGTTTCTTACCTATCCATACCTTTTGTGGAGTCTTGTCATCCAACACTATTACAGGAGAATACCCATGCGGAAAAGTGGATTCCCTCTTGGGCTCTAGACTCCTAAGACCAAGACAGAAAGAGTGCTAACGTTGGTCACTGACATTGTTTTAAATCTAGTTAAACTAAAGTATATAGAAGAGGAAGAAAGGAGTACCTTTTTAAATATGTTCGTCCTCACACAGTCCGAGTTGAGCTTTGATCCCCAAGCTCCTCGATAAGTCCCGCAAACAAAAAAAAGACAGAACAAGCTTCCTATTCTACGAATATTAGCTTGAAACCAAATCTATCTAATAGAGACCATTTCATGTATAATAAACACAACCTTGAAAGAAACAATCCAAGCACATATGTATATTAATGAAAACAAAGAAAAGTGCCTACAACCATGATGTAGATGCAACAACTTCTCCAATCTCTCCTTGTCCATCCCTTTGCTCAAATAATCCACACACAAATGATGATGCTTCAATGATAAATCTCCCTTATGAGATCATAAGTTTGATGCCTTCAATGTATCCTCCTTTTCACCATGAAGAGGCCTCCTTATATAGCCTTGGAGAGGCCTAACCACTTAAGATATTCTTGGAATGGGTTGAGGATCCTTCTCCTTCAGTTGTGGATCTTCCCTAAGATTGAGCCTTGACCTAAGATCTGAATCCAACCAACTCCAAAGATGAGGGGGATTCTTCCCTGATTCCTCTCAACAGTCCAAAATTCGCTCAAAAAGGGCCAGCGCTCCCTTAGAAAGGGTCACAGAGTGTTGAAACGCTCCCCCCAAAAAGGGTATAGAGCATTGTCACTCCCTGACAGTGTATAGGGGAGTGTTGCCTTCCAAAATTGATTTTTGAGTGGTTTTTTCCATCGCAAAAGACTGTCAAATGATTTCTCCTCTTCAAAACCAGTCTTTTGAGGTGTCTTTTAAGTGTTCTTGATAATGTCGTCTGAGAAACGACATAGGACATATGACAATATGATATTTGCAACACTTCTGGCCAAAATGTGACACTTGCGACATTGGTAATGACGACACTAGGACATTATCGTAATGAGTAATTTTGATGTGTAACAAGCACTGATGAGGGTTATTTGTTGACCATGTAACATGTAGTACCCACTGTCTCTACCCAGAATTATTGCCCTGACTTGACACCACTGAGCATGCACCTTGTTTTTTCCGTCATGTTTTGTTCATCCTTTCTGCAACTCCATTTCTGGTTGAGGTGTATATGGAGTAGTATTCTACCTTGATATACTATATTTCTTACATAATTCTTCAAATCCATTCATGTAGAACTCTCCGTCATTATTTTTCCTTAACACCTTAATTCTTTTCTCTGTTTGATTCTCAACAAGAGCCTTAAACTCTTTAAACCTATCAAAGACTTCATATTTTTTCCCGAGGAAATATATCCAAGTATTCCTCAAGAAGTCATCTATAAATGAGACATAGTATGCAGATTTTTCCAATGATGAGACTGAAACATGTCCAAAAACATCACTGTGAACTAGCTGTAAAATTCCTTCTTCCCTCGTTGCACCAGAGGTGAATCTTACCCGATTCCGCTTCCCATATACACAATGTTCACATAAATCAAAATCCATAGAGCATTTAGACATACCTTCAACCATACCTTTACCGTGTAGTAGTCAAAGACCCTTCTCTCCAATATGCCCCAGTGTTTGATGCCACAACATAACCTTTTCTCCAGAGACTGTAGGATTTCTTTCTTCTTCAACTCCAATATCATGAACAATGGAACTATTACACCCATCACTAATAGTTCTTCCTTGCAGCTTATATAGAGTTCCAAACCAAAATTACTTCAACAACAACATTGCTCCTCGAACCATCCTGTAGGTTTTCTTTTCAAATATTTTTTTTACCCCTGCATCGTCCATTTTGCTTACAAAAATCAAATTTCTAGCCAATCCTGGGATGTGTAGAACACCAGGTAGTGTGCTAATTCTTCCATATATAAGCCTCAACTTTACTTTTCCTTGACCTATGATTATGGTTGTTGATTCATCACCTACGAAAACATTACCTCCATCATACCTTTCATATTCACAGAACCACTCCCTGTGGGGATTCATATGAAAGGATGCACTTGAGTCAACCAACCATGCCTCATGATCTGCATGTTGGATTGAAGAAGCCAAGTACAGATCCCCTCCTTCTTCCTTGGAGGTCTTTTCTTTTGTAGAAGGAGATTCTTCAGATTTATTCTTTTTCTCAACCTTGCATCTGCATTGCTTCTGGTAGTGCCCTTCTTTTTCACATCTCCAACATACCTTTACAAACTTTCTGGGAGATTTATATCTACTCTTAGACTTAGATATCCCACTTGAGAACTTAGATCCATTTCTTTCCTGGGAGCATCCTCTTGTAAACAATGTGTCTATGCTCTAGACTTCCATATTATTCTGTCTCATCTCCTCCGACAACAAGGATGAGACCACTTCATCAAAATTCAAGGAAGTTGTATTAGTACCTATGGAAACAACCAGACTACCCCATGAGTTTGGTAAAGAACATAGTAAACTGATACACTTATCTTCATCTAAAATTTTAATCTCAACAAATACTAACTGACTTACCACAATATTGAAGGCATTCAAATGATCTACCACCGATTCTCCATCTCTCATCCTCAAGTTATATAGATTCTTTCTCAGGAATAGTTTATTTACTAGGGACTTAGACTGATACAACTTCCCCAACTTATCCCATAAATACTTGGTTGTATCTTCCTCTGACACATTCAGTAATAATGAAATTGAGAGACACAACCAAATTGTGCTCTTCTCCTTCCAATCCAACTTTTTCCAGCCATCCGATGAAGTTCTTGTAGGTGTAGTACCTGGATATACCATGATCCAATGATCTCTATCCACCAATAGATTGTTGGATTACTAAGAGGGGGGGTGAATCAGTAATAGATAAATTTAATAATTTTTAACCATATAATCCAAGTGTTATATCAATGTATCATTATCATCCAATAACTGCAGAGTAAATAAGCAATGAAAAAATGAACAATCATACACATACATAGTAAAACAATGTTTTACATGGAAACCCAAAGGGGGAGACAACCATCGAATGATTTTTCTTCTATGTCTTGAAGAATTACATTCATTGGAAGCACCAAATTCCTTTGTTTTCCAGCTGCAACTGGAAGGAGGCTCCAACCCCCTAGTTTCTTAGGCTACAACCTGAGGGAAGATCCAACTCCCCAATTCTCTAGCTACAACCAGAAGGAGGCTACAACCCCCTATGTTTTCTAGCTACAACCGGAATGTGGATACAACCACCTGTCCTTGCCTCATCCAACTGCCCTAAAGTAGAAGTAGAATGATGGAACCACTGTCACACTCTCACTATGAGATATACTATTGTAAACCTATACCAATCAACCTGCACCAAATAACCTGTACCGATAACCCGAACCATGAATCAACCTGTACCTCAACTTGTAATCAACCTGTACCATAAACAAGTGCATCAACCATGCACCAACCTCTACCTCAACCTGTACCATGAACAAGTGTATCAACCATGCACCAAACCTGCACAAATAACCCATCACAACAACCTGTCACAACAACTTGTCCAAAAAACCTATCACAACAACCTGTATCATCAATCTTATCAACCAAATCTGATCTACTCACCAATATCAATCACCAAGACAACTCTCAAAGATGTGCATCAACCAAGCATAACACAACAACTAATAATCATCACCATGATCAATATGTGCTTCTAATAATACAAGTATGCTACATCATCCATAAACCATGTGTCAACAATACTACTAAATAGTGTCTCCAACCATGTACCAAGTATGTACCAATAATGTATCAACTACTCATCAACTATGACTCATCAAGATGTACCAACATCATCAACTATACACCTCATCTATGTGCCAACTCATCAACTACTTGTCTCAACCATGTACCTGGCACGTACCGACACATACCTCAACCAAATTCCCTCATCAATTTCATCATCCAAATATGATTTGTAACTCTGTAATAGACCTGGTGTATATGATCACATACTTGAAAACCTTCATTAACTTTAACAACAAGAGACTAGMATTTTCATCAAACTTTTATTTAGTCTCACATGACTAGTTTTGGATTAGTCAACAACCCTAACTTGAAATAATCATAACTTTGTACCTGTAATGAATAAATATATGAAAATGATACACAATGTTCTTCAGTGTGTTTTATTAAATTCCTCCAGGTTTCACTACTTGGAACCTCTCAGAAAAGGAGTTATAGAAAAAATGGCATACCTTGTTGAATTATGTCTTATTCTAGATAGCAACCTTGTAGAGCGTTCCCCGCACGTAATATTTGTTGAATCAATTTGAAACTATTACAAAACATACCAAATAATGTACTCTAACCAACACATTTGGTCTTACTGAATTTGGATCTGTTATTAAGAAGTTATGATGTTTTTACCCGAAACACATGTTTTAGACTAGTTTAAGGACTAGCCACAAACCCTGTTTTCCACGGAGTGTAACTCCAAAAATAAACGACCCACAAGGTGAATTTTTTACCAAAGATACTTGGATATGTTTCCTCAATGGAATATAAATTGTACGGTCTCAATAATTCTAGAAAAAAATTTATTGCGAAAATGGTGAGATGACCTGTAAATAACATACCTTANCTCACATGACTAGTTTTGGATTAGTCAACAACCCTAACTTGAAATAATCATAACTTTGTACCTGTAATGAATAAATATATGAAACTGATACACAATGTTCTTCAGTGTGTTTTTTTAAATTCCTCCAGGTTTCACTACTTGGAACCTCTCAGAAAAGGAGTTATAGAAAAAATGGCATACCTTGTTGAATTATGTCTTATTCTAGATAGCAACCTTGTAGAGCATTCCCCGCACGTAATATTTGTTGAATCAATTTGAAACTATTACAAAACATACCAAATAATTTACTCTAACCAACACATTTGGTCTTACTGAATTTGGATCTGTTATTAAGAAGTTATGATGTTTTTACCCGAAACACATGTTTTAGACTAGTTTAAGTACTATCCACAAACCCTGTTTTCCACGGAGTGTAACTCCAAAAATAAACGACCCAAAAGGTGAATTTTCTACCAAAGATACTTGGATATGTTTCCTCAATGGAATATAAATTGTACGGTCTCAATAATTCTAGAAAAAAATTTATTGCGAAAATGGTGAGATGACCTGTAAATAACATACCTTAGAAAGCATCATGAAACGAATTTATCCTTCCTTGAATTCTGGCCTTCTTTTCTTCACCTTCCCTCAGAAATTCGGCTTATAAATATCCTTTGGTTACCTAATAAACCTATAGATATTCAATATTCTCAAGTGTGTGTAAAAGGAGAGAGCCTTGCCTCTTATTTATACTCTCGTAGTAGCTTCCTTAAAAAACATCTTCTAGGTCACTTTGCCCATTTTCCTTATTTTAGGGTTAACCCACTTCTAATTTCTCCATTAAATTTATTATTTAAATAATTTATTTTGTATTCACTTTGAATTATNAATCCGCAAAGCATCTTCCCGTGAGGGCTTTCACCATAAGGGGACCACTTTGGAGTTCATCCATTTGTACTTATTATAAACCATGATAAGACAATAATGATTCATCTTTACATAAAACAAACTTGGGTCCATTACCCAAACCTTTGTGCTACCGGGCTTTCTTCAAGGGTTGACATCAATCTACAATATCACTCTCCAATGCTTGAAATCAACGACAATCAACAATCCATACCAACTATCCATCAACCTAAGACAACTGTCTGAAAATATCCCCCTTTGACATTGATGGCAACACTTATTCATGATAACATTCATGCTTATACTCTTCATCAATGTTTCTATCTCTCCCCCTTTGACATCAATGGAAAAGTGTATCTCCCTTTGGGTCTGCTCCCCATGACTGAAATCTCCTTAGGGTTGCTCCCCCTGTCTACGTGCCTTTGATTTTTCTTTGTGTTTATAAGCCTCTGATTACTCTCTTTCCCTTCATATGAATAATATCTCCCCCTTTGACAAAGGGTATCACTCTGAATTCATATCACTCATTCTTACCTTGTGACAATCGCTCCCCTTGGAAACATGCCTCTATGCTCTCTCTCCAAGAATTTACCTTTGCATCTGATAAATCTCTCCCCCTTTGTCCTATTTATGGTGATTCCTCATGTACATGTAAGACATATAAGATAAGAATTCAAAATCATTCATTTTGGAGTAGAAATTAATCCTAGTCTCTGGCGAAGATACTCAAGGGCTTCCCATGGAAGTGGTTTTGTAAATATGTATGCCACTTGTTCTTTTGTTCCCACATATTCAACTCTGATGTTCTTCTCTTCAACCTATTCCCATAGAAAGTGATACTTGATTGGAATGTGCTTCGTCTTTGAGTGCATCACTGGGTTTTTTGAGATATTGATGGCGATTTTATTATCACAATAGATTGTAATGGGCTCATCATACTCAACCTGTATATCTATCAAAGTTTGTTTCATCCATCGAACCTGTGTACAACATGTTGATGTTGCAATATACTCTGCCTCAACTATAGATAAGGATATTGATGATTTTTTGTTTCTTAGCCAAGATACTAAACACTCACCCAAGTAGAACGTTGCTCCACTGAATATTCATCGGTCATTAATGCAACCTGCCCAATTTGCGTCTGTGTAGGAAATAAGTGATAGATCCTTTCCTTTTGGATACCACAATCCAAACTCTTATGTTCCTTTGAGATATCTGAAAATCCTCTTCACTGCTAATACATGTGATTCCTTTGGTGCTGCATGAAATCATGCCACTTGTCCAACTGCCTACATTACATTTGGTCTAGATGCTATCACATATAGTAAGTTACCAATCATTGACATGTATTGTCTTTGGTCTATAGACTTTGAATCATCATCTTTGCTCAACTTGCAAATGGTTTTCATAGGAGTGGTAACTGGTTTGCAATCTTCCATTACGAACCTCTTTAGCATTTCTCTTATATACTTAGTTTGAGAAATACAAATTCCTTGGTTTATTTGGCATATATGAATACCCAAAAAGAAGGATAGTCCTCCAAGTAATGACATTTCAAATTCATTMTGCATATCCTTTGCAAATTTTTGGCTTAACCTATCATTAGTACTTCCAAAACAATATCATCAACATAAATATCAATTGATAAAATATTACCTTGAGTTACCTTGATGTACACGTTGTTGTCTGTGCTTCCTTTCCATAGTTCACAGGGAATTTTGTCATTGTTGTTTTTGAGCATTACTCTGTTTTTAATGTGAACTGATGTATGCACTGCATGTGTCCAAAACATATCTGTCAATTTGGAATCCATTAGCAATGTCCAAGCCATTTCCTGTGTAATTATCATACATTATGATAATGTTCCTTTGTCTCTGAACCACTCTTTGAATCACTCTCTGAACCAATCTATGAATCCATGCTCTCATCCACTATCATATATATGTCAAAACCTACTAAGTATTCTTATGAATCCATCTATGTCCATACTGTCCAAGACTCTACTTGCACAACTGTCCATAATGTTGACCCATTTATCACTATACTATCATGAAGTCTTGATTAATCTATCAAATTGTA
>JZKD02S1929618.1:195263-206807 GCA_000966675.3 Picea glauca
TTGAGCAAAGTCTGGTCGTTTTTGCTCGTTTATTCGGAGTTTCGATCAACCTGCGGATATCGATCGGATGCGTGAGAACAGGTGGAGGGAAAACTTATCCGTTTTTTGCAGGTCGTGGGCGAGTGAGGGTCAGAGGAGGTCGTGAAGGCCGATTCACCATTCTCAATAGAGGATCAGAGGAGGTCGTGTGGGTTCTTGAGGTCACGTGGGTTTGGA
This sequence comes from Picea glauca, assembly GCA_000966675.3. Classification (NCBI taxonomy): domain Eukaryota; kingdom Viridiplantae; phylum Streptophyta; class Pinopsida; order Pinales; family Pinaceae; genus Picea; species Picea glauca. The sequence continues at coordinate 195,480 of JZKD02S1929618.1, forward strand.
GTCAGGCTTTATACCGTGAGACCCGATATGCTTGGTATCACTGTCCAGTTGGATGCGTTGAAGGGACGTTGAGATCGTGTCTGTTCAACGCTGGAGTTGACAATTGATTTGAGTTGTAAAAGGGGCATAAACATAGTTGTTAAGCATTGGAAAGTGGAAATCGCCAATTATATGATCGTTGAAAGGGAAATAGAGTGAATGTAAACTTAAATGCCCAAGAAGGAAAATACCCATTTGGTGCTTGTGTATTGGTGTATTGGTGAAGACAACAAATCGTGAAGGGTTTTCATTTTTTTTTGTGGAAGGTTTCTTATATTTATTTTAAGAATGTTGTGAGCCAAGGTAGAGTCGGATCGTGAAGGCAGAGCGATGAACTGCTCATCACTTGACGAAAGTTTGATATTCTTGGTGATTCACTTGCAGAGAATATCTTGCAGTGATGGTGAATCCGCTGGCAGAGACCTACCTCAATGAAGCCAACAAATTAGATGGCTTGAATTTCATTAACTGGAAATTCAAGATGCAGACCCTGATGGAAGGCTATGCTGTTTGGACCATTGCGAAGGGCACTGAACTGAAACTTGATGCGGCTTCAGGTGCGACAACAATATAGATCCAATATTGGGAGAAGCGCAAAAAAAAGGCCAAGGTATTGTTGCGTATCTTTGTTAAAGATAACATAATTCCACATATTAGAGAAGCTAACACTTTTGTTGAAATGTGGACAACGCTTAAATCTTTATATGAAACTAGCACCACAAATCATATTCTGTTCCTAAAAATTAAATTGCTAGGCATTAAGATGGATGGAAATGAATCCATTAGTTCATTTTTTAGTTGAATTAAAGAGGTGAAAGACAAGCTAGGAAACATAGGGGAAACAATTTCCATCATTGATCTTGTCACTATTACCTTAAATGGTATGCTAGAAGATTATCAGATGTTCATAATAGGTCTCGCAGCAAGGGAGAAACCTCCTACTTTTGAAGAACTGACAGGTATTTTGCTGCAAGAGGAAGAGAGGCACGGGAATTTGAAGCCTCAGAATTCAGATCTGGCATTGTGGTCAAATAAGAGATCCCCGAGAGGGAGATCAAGAGAAAGAGGCAGAGGACGCCGCTCATTGCAGAGAAAACAATCACCAAGGCTGAATCAAGGTATGCCTTCTAACAGAACTGAGTCAAAGACTTGTTTTTACTTTGGTAGACCTGGACATACTGTTAACGACTGTCATAAGAAGAAAAGTGATGAGGCTAGGAATAAACCTAGAAAACATTTAGGTCATTATGCAAAAGAATCTTCAAATCATAATCTCAGATTGTTTATTGCTAGTGATGATATTGATGAACCCCCAAATTTTGATTCATGGGATCTTAGGTTGTTTGTGTCTAACGCTGCTTTATCTGCTGAAACAGATGATTCTGATGCCTGGTTTGTAGATTCCGAAGCATTAATACATATGACATGTAATAAGATGTGGTACACTAATTTTAAAGAAACAAAGAATGGAGCCAACATATATCTTGGAGATGACCACCCTCATCAGATCAAGGGATACAAAGACATTTTTGTGACATTGTCAAATGGTATTGTTTGTCACATTCACAATGTGGTGTATGTTCTAGGGATAAAGAAAAAATTGATCTCTATGTCCACCATTACAGATCAGAACATGAATGTTGAATTCTTCAAGAATTATTGCATAGTGAAGGATCTGTTGGACCAATACAGAACTGTTGCAACGAGAGTCGGAGCAGGAGGACTATACAAGGTTGATGTTACTAGCAAAGAAAATCATGCACTAACTTCTGCAACCAACAAAGATTATTTACCATCAAAGGTATGGCCACATCAATCATCCTGGTTTATTGTTATTATAGAAACAAAATATGGTTGAAGGACTTCCCATGTTAAAGAATGAGAAATTTGCCTATGATGGATGTGCATTAGGAAAGATGCACAAAGATGAATTCCCCTCTAATCCTGATAGGAAAAAGAGAGATGTGTTAGATCTTGTGCATACTGATGTTTGCGGACCTACGGAGATTAGGTCTTTAGGAGGTGCATTTTACTTTCTATTATTTATTGATGATTGCATGAGATACACATGGGTTTATTTCCTTAGAAGAAAAAGTGATGTTTTTGAGTACTTTAAAGAATTGAAAACCTTGGTGGAAAAACAGACATGAAAATCCATCAAAATCCTCCGTTCAGATCAAGGGGGAGAGTATAAATCAGGGGACTTCATCAAATATTGCAAAGATCATGGAATAGTACAACAGTTTACAGTACCCCACACTCCATAACAGAATGGAGTGATTGAAAGGAAAAACAAAACTATGGTAGAGTGTGCACGCAATATGATGAAAGATAAGAATCTCTCGAATGCATTTTGGGCTGAAGCCATAAATACTGCAGCTTATTTAAAGAATAGAAGTCCAACAAGGTGTCTTGATAATATTACTCCATTCAAATCTTTGTATGGTTCCAAACCTGCAGTTCATAATTTGAAAGTATCTGGGTGTAAGGCTTTTGCACATATTCCAAAGGAGAATAGGAATAAATTGGATGCTAAAGCCATTAAATGTATTTTCATAGGGTATTGTTCTGAATTCAAATCATACAAACTATTTCATCCTTCTACTCACAAAGTATTTGCGAGTAGAGATGTAATTTTTCATGAGCATGAAGAAGGAAATCATGACGACAACAGTCATGAGGAATGGCATAGACTTCTTGATGAAGGAGTTAAAGAAGAGCAACAACATCATCAATCATCACAGCAACAACCACAATTACAACAATATCCACCAAAGCAATAGCCACAACAGCAGTAAGAAGGACTTGATGATATGGACACTTCAAGCAGTCACAGTTCACCTAGAGGCGAACACAGATCTTCACAAAGTGGCGAGGAAGATACTTAGTTGAGAATATCTTCACGACAGGTTCAGCTCCCTGAGAAGTATAGAGACTATGCTCTAATGAGTATCATTTCAAATGTCATAGAACCCATGAGTTTTGATGAAGCTAATGAACATGATGAATGGATAAATGCAATGGAGAAAGAATATGAATCTATAATGAAAAATAATACTTGGGAATTGACTTAATTGCCTAAACATAAGAAGCCCATTGGATGCAAATGGATATACAAACCCAAGTTTAAATCAAATGGTAGTATAGACAAATATAATTCTAGATTGGTTGCAAATGGGTATTCACAAACATAAGGTATTGATTATGCTAAAACATTTTCACCAGTGGCTAAATTGAATACTATCAGATTGTTAATTGCTTTAGCTACAAAGTATCATTGGAAGCTACACCAATTAGATGTTAAATCTGCATTTTTAAATGGTGAGTTAAAGGATGAGGTTTACCTTACTCAACTTGAATGGTTTGTGGAACATGGGCAAGAACACTTAGTGTGTAAGTTAAAGAAAGCATTGTATGGACTAAAACATGCACCTAGGTCATGGTATGAGAAGATAGACTATTTCTTTCTTCAATAGGGTTTTATGAGGAGAAAGAGTGATCCAAATCTATATACCAAATTTGATGAGCAGGGGTATATAATATTGATTTCTTTATATGTTGATGATTTGATAATTACAGGAAATGCAGAGAAATTAATTGATGAAATCAAGGAGCAGTTGTCAAAAGTTTTTGAAATGAAACATCTTGGTGAGTTACATTACTGCCCAGGTCTTGAAGTTTGGAGAAATGCAGGCCAAACTTTTGTTTGTCAGAGTAAGTATGTCAGAGAAGTACTTAAGAGATTTAAAATGGATCAGTGTAAATCTTCTATTGTTCCCATGCAACAGARCATGAAACTTTCTTGTGATGATGGTTMGAAGGAGGTGAATGGCACTATGTATAGACAGATGGTGGGTACTTTGAATTATCTCACCACAACCAGACCTAATATTGCATACTCTGTGAGTGTGTTAAGTCAGTTTATAGAAAAACCTCTAGAAAGCCATTGGAATGCAGCAAAGGAAACACTCAAGTATCTAAAAGGAACACTTGATTATGGTATTAAATATATTGATGCATCATATGTTGAGTTGATAGGTTACACAGATTCTGATTGGGCTGACAATCCTGATGATCGAAGATCAACCACTGGATATGTGCTTGGCATTGGATCTGGGGTTGTTTCATGGAGCAGTAAAAAGAATCCTACTGTATCTTTGTCTTCTACTGAAGTATAATATAAAGCCTTGTGTGCAACAACTTGTGAAGTTGTTTGGTTGAGAAGAATTCTTCAAGATGTTGGAGAAGAACAAGAGGAACCTACAATGATCAATTGTGATAATCAAATTTCAATCAATCTAGAAAATAATCCGATTTATCATGCAAGGACAAAACATGTTGATGCTCAGTTTCATTTTGTTAGAGAAAAGTTGCAGTCAAATAAAATAGATCTTATGTATTGTAATACTTGTGAAAATGTTGCTAATATTTTCACTAAGCCTCTTGGAAATATTAAGTTTGAGCTGTTTAGGAAGATGTTAGGTGTAGAATTCAATCCATTCTCAATTAAGGGGGAGACTTGGAAATAATGGAGCATTAGGTAGTTACATAGTTGAACTCTACTTCATTTAATGTAGATCCTACTTTTTTGTGATTTGTTGTAACTGCCTAAGTAGATATGGTTTCCTATATAATGATGTAATCAATCCTCATTTAATAGTAGAGATTGTGAGCATAGTATCACTTGCGTGTTTTCTCCTAATTCTAAGTATTTTCTGTACAATTATTTATTGTATCTTCTAGGAGAGAGTTCCATAATGAATGATCTGGTAATTTCCACGCACATAGAATGAGGATTTCATATTCCCACTATGTATACCATTAATGTTGGAGGAGTCTTCGTCGATGGAAAGTAATGTGAAACCCTTGACCGCAAAAATCATGTTGATAAAAATCAACCTAGTTGGAAGAGAAGTAGACTACATACTGTGAGTCGACCACCACCCCGTGACAATAATACTGAAACGAAATGTGTAAGAAAATTCGATGAAAGAGATTTTAAATAGATTTATCTAGCCAATGTCCTTTCCAAACTATCCAAAGAAAATGCAATCGACGAGAACGTACAGAAAGAAGAAATTTGTTGATGTACACTTGAGACGAAAGAATAATACTTGCACCAAATGCATTCATGTCGGTCTAAAACACTTCGTTCAAAATGGCAAGTCAAAGAAAATTCAACTACTCGTTGTTAATATGGTCGACCGACTGACTATTGAAATTATCATGTACCCAGTGGATGCACATTGGACTTCATCGACAAGAGCCTCTTGGAGTCAAGATGATATGGATGGTTCTTAGTGAGTTCTTGAGAAAAATAATTTTCATTACTTATATGTACAAAAAGAATAATCATGAAGGACAAAATTTCATGGGAAATTCATAGTTTAGCCGAGTTGGGTTTGAGTCAAGTCGACTTGACTTATAGTCGAAAAGAAAGCAAGTTGAGTCTATAATTTAGCAACAAAACATTATTTTTTCGATTGTGGTAGTTTCAAGAGTATTGAAAATCTAAATCAAAGCAGAGAGGAGGGGGTTAAACATGTGTCTTCTTTGAAGGAAGGAGACCCCCTCCTCCATTGTAATATAAGTCAAGCTTTACCCAAAAAGATTGATACCTAATCAACATCAGTTGATTCCTAGTCGACAACACACAAATTCTGCGCACTTGTAATTGAATCATAATTAGTCATCCTTCATGTAATATCAATTGCAATACTCCATACATTTACAAACAACAACAAAAGAATATTAAAGAGCGACGGGAAGACAAGATTGACGAATAGTGTATCATTGAGCACATAGCAGTTGAGAGAGAATTGATGATGAACATGTCGACAATGGTTAAGGGCATCCAAGAGAGACATATTTTCATAGCCACACACACAAGATCTTAAACGAAAATATGATGACACAAGAACAATTAAATTGATGGACCCCCTTGGTAGAAAATTTGTAGAATTGTTCCTGAGTTGTGACCTCAAAATCCAGAAACCAGAGAAATGGTAGGTTGGCCGAAGTATGATATTCCACCATAGGGTGTGTGCAGGGGAAAGATGATCCCAGGATGAGCCATTCACCACTCTGAAGGCACCAGAGAGAAGTGAAACAATAATATCAAGAGGACCATTGTTGTGTGGGAGCAAAGCATTGCAATACTCATTGACTGCACATGCATCTACCAGATTGAAGACAAATTCCATAGAGTAATAGGTCATTAGCTATCTGCACACTTGCTCGGGAAGAGCAAGGATTTGAGTGTGGGGGAGATGTTGTAGGATCCTCTTAGGCCCTTGTCATTATACATTAGATATTATTACATATTCATACGTAATAAAGATAAAATAACCAAGTAAATGCATGTAACAAAGTGTAAATTCCTAAAATGAACTAAACTAATGATTAGTTGGAGCAGGTACAACCATTCCAACCATTTCTCGTATGTACTTATACTCATGAATAAGGAATAAACAAGTGGAATGTAATTCCTTCCCCACATTTATCTCCTTGTTTCTTGGGATGTGTGTGTGTTTATGTGAGTTGCAATGTACTCTCTCTCTTGAATGCTTGCCTCGATTTCCTAGACTACAACAATGTTGATTGTGGTGTGATATCCAATTTTTGTTAATTTTAACATGGTGTGAATTGTTATTATTATCATTCCATTGAAATAAACCATAATTCACTAATTTAGGTTTCACTTAGGTCGATATCAATAAACAAACCCATTAATTTATAATAAAATATATTAATTCAAATTATCCCCTCTAATCCCTCTTATCCCTTGCATTATACTCCCCCTCCTATTATTTACACATCCAAGTAGATACATTGGCATGAAAGAAGTTCTTGATGGTCTTGATAATGGTGTGATAGTAAGTTTATATTAATTATATTATGGTGCAAATAAAGTACACCCTAATTATCATATTTTGTGACTTAAGCACCTTTACATATGTTGTTTTTATGCCTGCATGTTTTTAATGCTTATTCCAAATTATGCATATATTTTATTCCATAGATTTTGTGTACTTACATTGGTAGTGTATTGTTGTAATATGTCTATAGATCATATGGTTTCCAATACAGAGGGATCGAACAATGATGGCCTACATAAGAGAAGAGAGGAGGAACATTGGAGAAGAGTGGGTGTAAGATGATGGCCTACATAAGAGAAGAGAGGAGGAACATTGGAGAAGAGTGGGTGTAAGAAATATAGTTAATGAAGGAAAGGAACCCCAACCAATTATAGTTATACTTTTTATGATTGTCACATAATATTGAAATATATGTATTTATTGTGCAATTATAATTTTGATTTTTAATTATTATATTCTATTTTTTATTACATAAATTTTAATTAAAAAAATGGATTTTTTAAGAAGGGATAACATTAGGTGAGAGTTAGCTAATATAAATGAGGATTCCATGCTTGACATGGGATCAAGTTCGATAAGTCTTATTCATGGTCCCTTTACACACATTAGCTAGAGTATGATTTATCCTACATTTTTCAATGAATTTTAGAGTGTGCATTATAATATTAATTGAATTCAATATACTTCATTTTTCATGATATTTATTCATTCTATGACATGCATATTAATGTTTGACAACATGGCACAAATATGATGATGAACAAAGGTGAAGATATATCTAAGAGAAGATAGATAATGAGTTTATGAGGATATACAAGATTATTCAAGAGGAGAGGTTTTAAAATATGGAAATGGAAAGTTTTCCATCAACAAATTTTGGCATTGTTACTAAGGAGTGGTCAAACGTATACCGCAACCCTTGGAGTGAAATATGTATTGAAATTAGGAAAGAGAATTGTTGCATCTATGTGACATCTTTCCACACACACACATTAGTGACATATGGGTGTTTCATATATTGTTTGAGACTATGTGATCCAGGAGGATCCAGAATGTCGAAAAATTGATCTTCACAAATGCTAATGAAAATGACTTCATTATGTAGATCTCGACGAGATCTTACCAACGACGTGTGAATCACCTCAAATGGACGTTGTATGAGAAATTTATGGCCTTTTAAAGTTTCGACAAAAACAAGGTAGAAGGCAAATTGGGAGGCAAAATGGGGGTGCCATGTGGTAGTCCTACAAGATTCCACGTGGCCATCCATATAGATAATAGGGAATAGGTTGACGACAACATGATGATGTGGCATCATGATAGGTTGCCATGTGGCACTCAAATTTGACATTTTCTACACCCATGTGGACCACTAAAAATGTTCCATTTGTCATCTGTACGATGACATTGTAGGTACAGTCAACAAGGTGATGTAGCAAGATGTGCAGTGGCGTGGAAACTCCAGAAGATGACATGTGTATAGGTGACATGGAACACATGAGTAAAATGGTGCATGAGGTGGTATTGATGAGATGGCAATGGTTGCCACATGGACTAATAGGGTGGCACCTCATGGCACCACCAACCAACCCATGTGGCCTTAAAGGGTGCACCAACCTCCATGAAATTCATTTAATTTTTGGTTATATTCATTCGCATGGTTATACAGTTATAACAATTATATTAAAATTATGTTATTTTGGTGGATTAAACCTGGAACCTCTGGTTTATATTCCAAAAGACTTAACCATTATGCCAACCACTTTGGCCGTGCTAATTAATGATATTTAATTAATTTAGTTTTGGAATTAATTTTGGTTGTGTCAATGGAAATAGATTTAGATCTGGTTTTTGGCCTATATAAACCCAGTGCTCAACCTTCGTATGACATGGAAATTCATGCCAAAGAGGGAAATGGTTGCATTTGTTTTTGTGCCAGGGGTTTATCTTGATTTGCGTGCAAGAGGCGTTCCTATTTTATATTTTCCTTGTTTTTCATGCTATAGAGTTCTTTGAGGATTGTATAGAGTGTTTATACTCATTTTTCTCATAATTTCGAGAGGAATATGATGGTGATGTCAGTTCCATTCAAACGTGTTGTCTATGAAATTATTAGTCCATTTTGTCATGTATGAAACCCGTAGTCTTGTTATGCATGCAAAATGGGGTCTTTAAGCACCTATTCAGAACATAGTCAAGTTTATACTCACTCTTCTCAGAATTTCGAGAGGATTTTAGTGGTAAACTATATTTCTAGGTTTGAGAAGCAAAATTGAAGGGTGTCTTCAAAATTTACATTGTAAGTCATCATTGTATCAAGCATTTGAGAATTAATAGAGCGGTCTCACTGTTTGGAAGCGAACCCAGAGACGTATCCTAAGATGGGTGAAATCCATTATAAAACTATATAATGAGATTTGTTATTTGTCGTCTCTATTTCTCTCTATTTTGGCACTCTTATTTTCGCAAGTTCTTGATCAGTTAATGAAGTTATGGATAAATAAGCATTTTCAGATGATATTTTTCAAATTTTCATGACGATCTTAATTTCCCAAATCTAGTTGGATGTTTAATGTCTACTTATGAACTAATTTGACATATAAGGATTTCGGATCATGTGGTATCTGAGATGGTTTGAAGTGTATTTGCAAGTGAATGCTTACGAGGTCCAAACTCAAGCTTGGTGAAGGACCATTTGAAGAGTACATTCATGAGATTGGTTCGAGGCGTGCATTTTGAAAGAAAGAAATGGATTCAACAAAATATGGGGATTCTTCTGATCCAAATCCTTTCAGTATTGAGGAGGCATTTTTTCCCCCTCCTTCATGGAAATGAAAGTCATGATGGAAGAAATGTATGAAGATCAAAATAATTCCTAGAGAACTGGTGGTAAAGGAAAATCAAATCTACATAACTTCAAGAAGCAGTCGAAGAAACCACGTAACTTTGAGAAGCTCTCGAAGGTAAAAGAAGAAGAGAAGCCTACATGTTCTCATTGCAATAAGAAAGGACATAAATATGCAACGTGTCAGAATTTGCATCTAGAGAGGATACCAAAGAAGTTCAAGGACAAGGGTAAACAGAAGGCCACAACCATAGTTCAGGATCTTGGATTCTATTCTAAAGTTATAACTATGGGCATTAAAGGTATATTTTATGTTGCTAGTTCTAGTTCACATACTTCTTATTCAAAGGATAATGTAACCCTGATGGAAGACAAAGAAAAAAATTGTTTCATTTACAAGTTATCTCAAAGCACACTAAGATTGATACACTTTTTGATAGTGGATCACAAGTAAATATTAATTCAAAGAAAGTTTTTAAGAATTTGGGATCAAAAACTAGGCCTCATCCGAGACTGTATCCTTGGGTTGGATTTGTGATCACGCTTAGTTATAGGTAACTAAGCAATGCAAGTTATGGTTTGATATCACATCTAGTTTCATTGATGGGGTAGAGTTAGATATTGTTCCACTTGACATTTTCAGGATGGTTTTGGGAAGTCCATACTTGTATGATAGGAAGGACATTTTCTATATGGAACATAACAAGTATCATCTTTTCAAGGATGGGATTGAGCTCATTGTGAGAGATCTGTTGGACAAATGTCAACCCTTGGGGTGTTCAATATACCCCAAAGTTGTGATCGATATGGATGGTGATTTAGTTGTCATTGATTTGAATAAGAGTGGTTAATGGTAACAAATGCGATGAGTGCATTTCATGAAGTCTACATGAAGCCTCGAAGGTGTGGTTATGAGACCCAAAGTTGTTTTAGGAAGAAGGACATAAAGGACACTGTAAATGTAGGTAAGATACTCGTATATGTATAGTCATCTTCATGCCATTTCCGGGGATAGGTGGTATGCCACACGATTCCTCACGATTAGGGAGATATGCCCTTGTGAAGTTAGAATCCCCAAAGAATGGTCAAGAAGACCCTAGTTGGTTACAAGTGAATTAATTAAAGGGTAAAGTTGTTATAACAAGAAAGTATAGGCTATCCCTAAAGTGAGGAAAAGATGTTGGTTGAAAAAGTATAAATGCACATCATGAGAAATTCATTTGACACACACACTTAAATTGAATATCTATCTTGTGAGAATGTTATGGTATAATATTTTGGTCTATTAGTGAATCTGACATCAAGTCCGAAGCATTGGAGAAAGTGCGAAGAAAGAGTGAAAGTTTCAGTGCTGCAGAGTGCTAGGGTTTTTCTATAACCCTAATTGAGAAGGCCCTCATGGGCTAGCTTGAAGGTGTCCCGCGAGAAACCCCTGCGGTTTTCCTAGGGTACATCACATGAGGCCCCGCATGACAGGGAGTCTTAGTCCCATGAGGCTTGTCAGGCTGCTAAATTGAAGCTTTTAAGTGTCCTGAATCACTAAATTGTCAAACCAGGGTTGGTAAA
>JZKD02S1929618.1:221522-234753 GCA_000966675.3 Picea glauca
TTAATCGTGTGGATAATGATGATCACGTTATTCCTATGGAAAATAATGATATTAATAATACAGTTGATGATGATGGGACAAATAGATTGATCCAAGACATTTATAATGCTCCAATGGATGATGATGTCAACTGGGAGGAGGACAAATTGCAGGATGATAATGATGGTAGTGATGAGGGAAATGATTATGAATATATTTTTGATAAACCTATCCTTCAAAATGCCACTGAATCCCTATATGAAGACACACAAAAAAGTGTTCTCTCTGTTGTAATGTTGTTGGTCAACTTGAAGGTATCAAATGGTTTGTCAAACACATGTATGAAACAGATCCTAAGGTAAGCAAGAAACTTTTACAGTTTTATGCAATTTTCAACTTTTATTTTATTTTATTTTCAGTGTCAATTGATGTCTAAATTAAGGATGCAATATTTATAATGATTAATATAATTTTCATTATTGATTTTTTTTTTGTATATTATTGTTGTAGGTTGATAGGTGAATATTTCTTACCATCACCAAATAAGTTACCTTGCACATATCGAGAATTATCAACCATTCTAAAAGAAATTGGAATGGAATATCAGGCTATTGATGCATGCCCCATTGATCACATAATATATTATGGACAATATGCATATGAATCGAATTGCCTGCAATGTCAAATTAGTTGATATCGAACTGATTAGTTAACAAAAAAGGTGCCTCACAAGGTTCTTCGTTATATTCCCATAATTCCATGCCTGCAATGACTATTTAGATGTTGGAACATAGCACAGTTTATGGATTACCATGCACAGAATAGAAGTGAAGATGATGTTCTTTGAATGCCTATAGATGGTTCTTTATATAAAAATATCGAAGAAAGATGGTCGATTTTTAAAGAAGAAGCTCGTAATGTTAGGATTTCATTGGTAGCTGATGGTGTAAATCCATTTGGTGAGGTCAAGTCTATCTACTCGGTGTGGCCTATTTTTGTTATAAACAATAACCTTCCTACTTGGATGTCAATAAAGAGAGAGCACACAATGTTGGCAATGATTGTTCCAGGTATACTTTTATAACGATATTGTTTTTTTAATGTTTAACATTTCATTTGTCTTGTTCATTGCACAATTTCATATATGTACATGGGGTGTAGTAATTATGTGTATTTTTTAACCATTTAGGTAAGTACCAAGTGAAATATATGAATGTATATATTGAGCCTCTTGTCGATGAGCTGTTAAAGTTATCAGACAACATCACTATGTATTGTTGGATCACTGAGAGGGGGGTGAATCAATAATAGCATAATTATAATCCTTTTTCTTCAAATGTTATATCAATGTAGGATTATTATCCAATAATGAGCAGTAAGAAATAAATAATCACACACATACACAGTACACCAGTGTTTTATGTGGAAACCAAAATTGAGAGAAAACCACATAATGTTTTTTCTTATATGTCTTGAAGAATTACATTCATTGGAAGCACCAACTTCCTTTTTTTTCCAGCTGCAACTGGAAGGAGGCTCCAACCCCCTAGTTTCTCAGGCTACAACCTAAGGGAAGCTCCAACTCCCCAATTCTCTTGCTGCAACTAGAAGTAGGCTACAACCCTCTATGTTCTCCGGATACAACCACCTGTCCTTGCTTCGTCCTGCCACCTTGAAGTAGAAGTAGAATGATGGAACCATTGTCACACTATCACTGTGAGATATACCACTGTAAACCTGTACCAATAAATTTGAACCATGCATCAACCATGCACCAACCTTTCCCTCAACCTATAATCAACATGTACCATAAACAAGTGCATCAACCATGCACCATCTTGTACCAAACAACCTGTAATCAACCTGTACCATAAACAAGTGCATCCAACCATGTACCAAGTATGTACCAATCATGTGTCAACTACTCATCAAATATGACTCATCAATATGTACCAATATCATCAACTATACACCTCATGTATGTGCTAACTCATCAACTACTTGTCTCAACCATGTACTCAACATGAACCTTAACCAAAATCCCTCGTCAATTTCATCATACAAATATGTTTTGTAGCTCTGTAATAGAATTGGTGTATATGATCACATTTCTACGAACCTTCCTTAACTTTAACAACAAGAGACTAGCATTTTCATCAAAGTTTTCTTTAGTCTCACATGCCTAGTTTTCGATTAGTCAACAACCCTAACTTGAAGTAATCATAACTTTGAACCTGTAATGTATAAAGATCTGAAACTGATAAAAAAATTTATTTAGTGTGTTTTATGCAATTCCTCTAGGTTTCACTACTTGGAACCTCTCAGAAAAGGAGTTATAGAAAAAATGGCATACCTTGCTGAATTCTGGCTTATTCTAGAGAGAGACCTTGTAGAGCATGCCCCACACGAAATATTCGTTGAATTGATCTAAAGATGTTAAACAACATACAAAAGAATATACCCTAACCAACACTTCTGCGTCTTGAAATATTCTGGTATGGTTTCCATTATGCTCACCTGCATGTTCTCAAGCGTGATTTCATTGTCACAAATATGAGTCACTAATTCTATCTTCAAGGCTTCCTCTATTTGTTGTATGAAGTGTCTAATTAATAGTACCAATTGATTTGGTTTCACAATTTTTTTTATTATTTTTTTCAGTATCTCCTAATCAATTTCTTTTGTTTCATCGATTGCCTTCATGCTTGTATTTATTCTGGTCTCAATAGTTGGTTGTGGAGCCTGATTATCTTCCTAATTCATATGTAGGTCAAAGAGACTGTAGGATACATAATTATTTCCCCCCTCAGCCTTGAGGGGGTCAAATTTTTATTTATTTTTATTGAAATTCAAATATTGTAATTTCATAGTCAATCTAGACCATTCATTATAAGGTTTCATATTTGATGGTAGAAGTTACGTTAGGGTTTTTTTTCCCTAGAAGGAAACCCTCTTTTGATGAGGAATTGTATTGTGGTTGTGTGTGAAGTAAAGTGAATATTGTATTTTGAGAGAGGAGACTATGAGAGAAAGAAGAAGAAGTTACAACAAATGTGGTGTAGGTTGTATCCCTTCATTTACTGGATAATAATAAAGGAAGGACCTAGCAATTTCTTTGGTGGATCCCACATTGGGTGAGCCACATATATCAGTGTCTCTATTGTATTGTGTATCTTCTGTTTTTTATTTTATTTATCTACGATCATGTTTTTCTAACAACTGGTATCAGAGCTAAAGGTAAGTCGCAAGAAAAGAGGGTTCTTGGTTCGAGTGGAAGCAATGGTGGAAGATGGAAAGTTTACGATCAAGAATTTAACAACCAAAACTACCAGCTATGGAAGATTCAAATGGAAGATTATTTAAATCAGAAGGATCTATTCCTACCATTGGGTGGAATAGAAAAAAAGTCAATGACCATGAAGGATGAAGAATGGGAGGATCTTGACAGAAAGACACTAGGAATGATACGGTTGTGCTTGGCAATGTCGATGGATTTCAATATTTCGAAAGAAAAAACAACAGAGGATCTAATGAAGGCACTGGCTAGACTATATGAAAAACCATTGGCCTCGAACAAGGTATTTCTAATGAAGCATTTATTTAATATGAAGATGTCAGAAGGTGGGTTTGTTGCATATCATTTAAATGAATTTAATACGATTACTAATAAGCTAAGTTCTGTAAAAGTGACATTTGACGATGAGGTTAGGGATCTTCTAATCTTTTGCTCATTTTTAGAAAGATGGAACGAATCAGTCATGGTTGTAAGTAACTCTTTACTTGTCTTAAACACTTTGAAATTTGATGATGTTATTAGTGTTATCCTTAGTGAGGAAATGCGACGCAAAAGAACAGATGAGACATTAGGGAATGCATTGAATGTGGGGAACATGGGAATAAAAAAGGAAAGAGGAGAGAGTCTAGGGAACCGTGGGAATTCTAGGAAGGGCAGATCCAAATCCAGACTGGGAAAGATAGAGTGCTTGAATTGCGGGAAGAAAGTCTGTAGAGCTCTAAAGAAACAAAGAGATGAACATTAGGAAAAAAATTAGGAAGCAAATGTAATAGGTGATTTGTTACAATATGCTTTGATTATTTCTTTAGATAATATTACTGAGTCTTGGGTAGTAGATTCAGGGGCTTCATTATATGCCACACCCCATAGTAAATATTTTCAAGATTATGTTCGAGGTGATTTTGGATAGGTTTATTTGGGTGATGATGAACCATGTCAAATTGTTGGAATGGGTAAGGTAAAAATAAAGAAAAATAATGGAAACCAATGGTTACTAAAAGAGGTGAGACATATATTCTAGATATGAGAAGAAATATAATTTCAACAGGGAAGTTGGTAGGTGAAAGTTGTATATCTATATTTATAGATAAGGCATGGATAGTCACTAAAGGATCACTTGTAATGGAAAAATGAGAGAAGGTAGGTACGTTGTATTCATGTACTATTAAAGTTGACACTTCTATATATTTAGCTTCTATAGGAGTGGATACAACATTGTGGCATCATAGACTTGGACACATGAGTGAGAAGGGGATGCAGATACTTCACAAAATAAATTTGTTGTCAGATCTTAAAAAGGTTGATTTGGATTTTTGTGAACATTGTGTTTATGGGAAACATAAGAGAGTTGTATTTCTCAGAGTCAAAAAAGAAAAGAAGAGTGAAACGTTGGAGCTCGTGCATACAAATGTATGGGGACCAACTCATGTATCATCTCTTGGTGGCTCTCGTTATTATGTTATTTTTATTGATGATGCAACTAGAAAATCTTGGGTTTATTGCATTCGACAAAAATATGATGTTTTTGATACTTTTAAGAAATGGAAAGCTTTGGTTGAGAATGAGATATGAAAGAGGTTGAAGTGTCTCAAATCAGATAATGGAGGTGAATACAACAACAAGGAGTTTGATATTTATTGTTCATACCATGGGATTCATAGAGAGAAGTCAATTCCAAGAACACAACAAGAAAATGGTGTGTCAGAAAGGATGCAAAGGACAATCATGGAACATGCAAGGAGTATGAGATTGCATGCTCAATTTTCCTTATAGTTCTGGGCAGATGTTGTAGATATTGTTGTTTACTTAATAAACAGAGGACCTTCAAGCTCTTTGGATGGTGGCATTCCAGAGGAGGCATGGACAGGTAAAAAGGTAAAATATCAATTTCTGCAGACTTTTGGTTGTGAAGCATTTGTCCATGTACGTCCATGTATTTTTCATTTGATAAAGAAAAAAGCTTGAGGAAAAATCCAAGAAGTGTACCTTTATTGGATATCATGTTAATGAGTTTGGTTATCACTTATGGGATTATGAAAATAATAAAATCATTAGGAGTAGAGATGCCACTCAATGAGAATGCCATGTACAAAGATCAGTTGCAAGGAAAGAAACAGGAAAAAGAAAAACCAAAATACACAGTTCTTGATGATATCACTGAAAAATAAATTCCAAAGGTACCAGTAAATCAAAATGTACAAAAACATGAGCAACAAGTACCTCAAACTCCCGCAAGTGTTGTTAGAATATCTGTCAGGTTAAGTAGACCCCCTAAACGATACTCTCCTTCATTGTATTATTTATCGTTGACTGATTCTGGTGATCTAGAAAGTTATGAAGAGGCAATTCATGTAGACACTAAAAATAAGTGGGAGAAATGTATGAAAGAGGAAACATATTCCTTGGTAAATAACTAGACTTGGGACTTGGTTCAGTTTCCCATAGGAAAAAGAGCATTGCAGAATAAATGGGTTTACAGGTTGAAGGAAGAAGGTGGAGGAAAAAATTGGTACAAGGCCAGACTTGTTGTAAAGGGGTTTGCACAGAATAAAGGTGTATATTTTGATGAAATATTTTCTCTTGTTTTTAAAATGAATTCAATTAGGACCATTTTAAGTCTTCTGGCAGTAGAAGATTTGCATCTTGAACAATTAGATGTAAAAACAACTTTTCTCCATGGGGATTTGGATGAAAAGATTTATATGTAGAAACCACATAGGTATGAGGTCAAAGGGAAGGAGAATTTGGTATGCAAGTTGAAGAAGAGCTTGTATAGCCTAAAGAAAGCTCCAAGGAAATGGTATTTTAAGTTTGGCAGGTTTATGACAAAACAAGGTTATAGTAGATTTCATTCTGGTCATTTTGTTTATTTTAAGAGGCTAGAAAATGGATTCTATATTATTTTTCTATTGTATGTAGATGACATGCTTGTTTCAGGGTCTAATATGCAGGATATAAATGTGCTCAAGAAGAAATTAGTTAATCTATTTGCGATGAAGGATTTGGGTGTTGCAAAGAAAATCCTTGGTATGAGAATAACAAAAGATAGGAAAAATCACAAATTGACATTGTCTCAGGGTGAGTACATAGAGGAGGTGTTGGAGAAGTTTAGAATGTAGAGTGAAAAACCAGTTAGTACACCTTTAGTGATCCATTTCAAATTATCAAAGAAAGTGTGTCCCAAGACACATGAGAAAATATAATACATGTCCAAGGTCCCTTATTCATCAATAACTGACAACTTGATGTATGCGATGGTGTGCACAAGACCATATATTGCACATGTTGTGGGTATTGTGAGGAGGTATATGAACATTCCATGTAAAGAACATTGGGAGGTAGTAAAATCGATTCTTAGGTATTCGAGAGCTACTAGTACTCATGCATTATATTTTGGAGGTTCAAACACGGTTCTACAAGAATATGCTAATTCAAATATGACAAGCGATCAATATAGCAAGAGGAGCACTACAAGGAGTTTTTTTGTTGTAGGTCGAACAACAATAATTTGGATTTTGAAACTATAAAAGGTTATTGCAATTTCAACAATGGAAGTAGAGTATGGTGTTGCTACAGAGGCTAGTAAAGAGATGATTTGGTTGTAGAGGTTTATGGAGGAATTGGAAAATCAATAAGAGAATAACAGGTTGTACTGCAACATCCAGAGTGCCATTCATATTGAAAATAACTCATCCTTCCATTCTAATACCAAGTATATATAAATCAGGTACCATTTCATATGATCTATTTTGGAAGATGGACAATTAAAGCTAGAAAAGATACATACTAGCCAAAATCCTACAAACATGTTAAAAAAGATAGTAACTAGGGAGAAATTGAGTTCCTGCTCAGTTTCAATTGGTCTTCAAACATGAAGGTGAAGATGAAAATTTTTCTAGGTCTAAGGCGGATCATAGTCCAACAGGTACAACAACAATGGAGTTGTTGTGATCAGTCTCCAAGTGAGAGATTGTTGGTTGTGGATCTTGATTATATTCCTAATTCATATGCACATCAAAGAGACTATACAATACATAATTCAAATATTGCAAATTTGTAGTCAATCGGGAACATTCATTATAATGTCGTAGATTTGATGACAGAAGTTATGTTAGGGTTTTTCCCCTATAAGGTAATGTTGAAACACACACTCACATTGACAATGAGATTGATACTGACATTGACACTGGTAGGGTTTTTTCCCAACTTTTGCACCCTCCAAGATGAACCTATACTTAGAAAAATATTCAAGTGATTTTTCTTGGGTTCACGGACTCGCAGACTCACATATATTCTATGGTGTCATCAAAATGCACCCCCAACTTTTGCAGCCTTAAAGATGAACCTATACTTAGAAAAAAATTCAAGTGATTTTTCTCGAGTTCATGGACTCTCGGACTCTTGCACTCACAAATCTTTTATGGTGTCATTAAAGTGCACCCCCAACTTCTGTAGCCTAAAAAATGAACCTATACTTAGAAAAAAATTCAAATGTTTTTCTCAGGTTTGTAGACTTTAGGTCTCCCGGAGTCATATATCTTATATTGTGTCATAAAAATGCACCCCCAACTTCTCTTACCTCCATATTGAACCATACTTAGAAATTTTTAAGTGATATAGATAGAATATGATACTTAGTCTTTTTTTGGTTGCTCAACGGACTCGTGGAAAGAGATCTGAACCGTTTGATCATGATTTCATTTTGATCCAATGATCAACATAGTTTCTTTGTTCTTTACCATTCTATTGTCCTCTATTTTGATCTGATGATCCAACATCAATCTCTATGATCAGTCTGGGGATTTTTGCAAATCAAACGAATGGTCATGATTACTCCACAATCCTTTGCATGAATTTCCTCATTTGCAGAAATTTGTTTCTGCTTCACTCAAAAGCGTCTTCTCTCCTGAGATTTGTGTCAGGGCACTCCTCTATGCACTGTCTCTATCCAATCACAAGGCTATCTCTCCCGAGATTTTCTTTCGACCTTTCCAAAGGTATTAACGATGCATGTTTTTGATTCTGTCTGTGGATCTTATGCGCGTTAACTAATGTGTTTCCTTCCTGAGATTTGATCTTTTTATGTGTTATCCAACATACCTTTTCCATGGTTTCTATCAATGACAACTATGACTATGCATGCGTCCTGAACATTGCTATCCTTCCTGAGATTTTGATGCATTCTCCTGCATATCTTTGTCATGGTTGACATCAATGACAACTAGAATTCCAACAGGTAACCCTCTTTTATGAGGAATTTTATTGCGGCTATGTGTGAAGTAGAGTTAATATTGTATTCTAAGAGAGAAGACTATGAGAGAAAGAAGAGGAAGTTACAATGGATATGTTGTAGACTGTATCATTTCATTTGTTGGATAATAATAAATGGAGGACTTGACAATTTATATGGTGGACGTAGCCCACATTGGGTGAACCACGTATATCTATGTCTCTATTGTATTATGTATCTTCTGTATTTTATTTCCACATTTATTTTATTTTATTTCTCTACGATCCCAATTTATGCATTTGTTTTATTTTATTGCTCTATGATCTTCTTCTTTTATCCTCTAATTCTTTATAGGGAAGAAATCTTGGGAAGCCTTTTATATTCAAACTCTAGTCAAAACCACCCGCTGCTCAAGTGGGGTTAGCATAAAGATGCCAAAAATTCTTGGGTAAGTAGTTGGTGAACAAAGGAAGAGGGGCCACTCTATAGAATAATGATAATATTAAAAATATTATTACATCTAAATTTAAGGGGAAATTGTGGTGCCATAAAGAATTAGGGGATAAAAGAAAATTAAGATGTTGTAAGGAGGTGTTCGACCCTAATCTAGAAGATCAAAAGTATCTCTCTATTTTGACTAGCGTAAAGAAGAAAATCAACATTACTAAAATAAGAACAAACTCTCACCAACTCCATAGTGAAATAGGGTGTTGGACAATTCCTAAAATGTCATCGATTGAAAGAATTTGTCACCTTTGTGACACTAAGAGAGTTGAAGATGAAACACACTTTTTCTTAGAATGTTTCATATACACCCACATTATTTTACAATTTCAAAATATTTGTTATATTGTCGACCATCCTAACTTTTTAATTCATCAAAAATATGGTGATTGAAGAATGCTTATCTTAAAACTTTTCAAGCACAAAAATATTTTTTTTAAAAACACGAAATAATTCTTCACCTTTCTTAAAAGACCATCATATGTAAACCACCACCATGATCATCATTATCATCTATAACTAAATTAATTAAATAATAACTTACTAATTCTCATCTAACAATACAACATATATGACAAAAAGAACTTTCGGCAATATAAAAATTGACACAAAACGTTTTATTCACATGTTGCTTTGATCGTTGTGAAGTAATATATGATACAAATAAACATGTACAATATAAACCTAAAGAGACACACGCTACAAGACACATCTATCTATTTTTGTGGCGCAAATTATGACAATCACAATGTCAAAGCGACATACAGTAAGATGCCACCTAAATTTGCATCATGTAAACCCTAAAAAAAAACTACCGTGCGACGCGAAAGGCAACGCTATGAAACTGTAATGTAGCATGGTGAACCTAATTATTTTACTTAACCACTGTAATTGCTTCTAATTGCTCTCAAAATTAAAATCATTCCTTAGCAAAATCATTTTCTAGAATATATTGTAACAGTGAAACGTATAAGAGGCGAAATTGAATATATAACAATGAATTCATTCTCAAAATTCATTCTTGTTCATGGCTCTTAAACATATGGCTAAGTAACGAATCAAAGTCGTTTTATTGAAATCTAGAATGTAACGAGAAAGGGATTTTTTTTTCTAGAAACAAAGAATTTGAATGCCATACACAATCGCAATTAGATCAGGTTCGGAGTGAAATGCGGGATAATAATTGATGAATGGCCATGGCTTCGGATTCCTACATGGGTAGATGTTGACTTCTGAGTAAATGGTTCGGCGACTCACGGGATGTCCGTCCAACTGAAGGCTTCCCTTTTTCTTTCCAGATGATGAGCAATGAGCACTCCATCGAAATCTCTGACACGCGGGTTGGTACGCAGGTTTTACATAAACGCTTTAAATCCCCACAGAATTTAAAATTCAAAGGGGGGGAGAAGAAGTAAAAGAGGGAAGATCACGCCGTGAATTCCTCCTGTTGAAGAAATCGACGGTAACAAGTTACTGGCAGCGTTGCCTTCGCGTTTCGTTGGTAACAAGAATATTGCCTATTTATATGCTGGGGAAATCCTCAGATTTGCAGTAGCAAATGGATGGCTGAATCCCAATCAATTTAACTGCACATCACGCATCGCTACAATTTGAAGAAAAGGATTTCTTATCTTCTTGATCATGTCATTCTGGTACGTATATGGTGGTGCTGATTTTGCATTCCTCGGTTTTATTTGCAATAATGACTACCAGAAACCCTTTTTTTTAAGTTTTCTTCTTTGCCTTTGTTTTCATGGAGTTTCTGCTTTTCTGTTCCCCAAATTCTTATTTCAAGAAGCTTTTCCTTATCTTAAAACTAATAAATAACGTTAATGCGCCTGAAAGCGCAATTTTCATTGAAGAAATGGCTTCACTGGCTAGTAGCTATCTCGAAAGCTGTTCACTGAATGCTACAGTTAACGAACAGTTTTGCTGTGCCATTTTACATTTATTGTATAAGATAGTCTTGTCGTAGCCGGTACTCTTTCCTTGGGCTTGTAACTTGGAAACAAGAAGAAGTACCAGAACCGCAATGTTTTTCTTATGAATTGTGTGAGAGGGATTCCGGAAGAAATTTATTCAAGCTTGTGTTAAATGGAAAACATTTGTGGTAAATTCGTAGGGTTTCGCGAAATTTGAATCGTACTTACAGCATATTTTACGATAACAAATATTTGAACTTGACATGAATTCTGTATTGACTTGGTTAATGTAGAAAAGTAGATTGGTGCACGCTTCCTTGTTTTATATGAAGGTTTTTGTTTGAATGGTGAAGGGTTCAGTGCTTTATCCCAAAGGTTTTAGCGTTAATCTGGCACTGACATATGCTTTCTCTGATTCATTTCTATGTAGGAAGCCTTTCTTTCGTTCGTTAATGCTTCAGAGCTGAGTTTGAAAAATCGTGATTGTGATCAGTTAAAAGCGCAATGGCGGCCTCCTTGGAGATTGGAAACGGTTGGCAGAGTCCTCGGATTTCATTTACTTTCGATTTCTCGCAGACGGAGACTGAAAGGACTACAAACGACTGGCAGAGCCCTAGAATTTCGTTCTCTCTTAATCTCTCGCAGACCGACAGGATTTCCCCGGAGAAACGCAAAAGAGAAGATGTGGCGGATGTTATTTACGACACAGACTTTGAGTTTTGTGTTATAAGTAATAATAATAATGGCCGGAGTTCAATCAGAGAAGAGACTCTGCTACCTATGGCGGATGAATTGTTCGTGGATGGAAAAATTCTGCCTCTAATTCATTGTCCTGTTGAAGCCCAACCTGTAAGCATTGCTCGCCATCTCAGTCTTGAAAGGTCAAGGTGTCAGTCACCGGTTCGATCCACCTCTTCTCCTCCTTCAAAGATAAGAAGTTGCTGTTGGGGAAATGTTGCTTCCAAGTCCTTGCGTCACAAGCCTCCCAATAAGTGGAAGGAAATCATGTTTAAGCTAAGTAACAAGGAAGATGCTCGTGCAGAGAACAGAAGAACATCATCTAAGTTCCTTGATCAAGATAGATCGGGTAATAATTGTGCGAAGCAACAAACTTCCAGTTCCACGATATCTATGTGGCCATTTACTAGGACTTGCAGTACAGGCGGCGGGGAAATGGAGGGAAATGGTTTATTCTACTCCTTGCCATGTTCCAGTATTCCTTCTCCAGCAGATCTTAAATACAAGGCGGCTACCACTGGGTGCACGTATAAAGAAATAGAGATTCTTCCAGGCCTAGTCGAAGGTTCGAAACCCTTGAAGGCATGGGGTATAAGCAATAAAGTCCAATCTGATCCCCGATGCCAAAGAAGAAACGACAAAGAAGAAACGAAGATCAAACAGACTGCTGGCAGAAGCAAACAAGGCAATCCCGGACTTCCCGCATCAAGAATAAGAGGGGGTATGAACAGTCCTAGAACGGTTGTTGGGAACGGAAGGTTGATGGTTCGAAACTTGGGGAGGTCCAGTAGTACTGTTGCAGAAGCTGCCAGCTTTTATTCCCCACGGCCAGGAAAACCGATGGCGGACGGATACTTCCCACCGAAGGCCAACAGCTCCATGGGAGGAGGGGTGGGGGTGAGTCAGGTGTTGAATGTGCCGACCTGCATCGACATTGGCTATGTGGGAGGCAGGCGGAATGGCGGTGGTGGTCTCTTTGACTTGTTTTCCAAAAGAGAGAAGAAACAACCACAATCATCTGCATATAATCACCGTCATTACTCTCATGCCTCTACCAATAGGAAGAAGGGCCATGCTTGTGCTCTGATTTAATATATTTAATACCCATGTTGGTGCTGTGCTTTGCTTCAATGTTGATAATGAGTGCTAAGAAGCTTTGCTTTGCTTTAATGGAGATAATGAGTGCCAAGAAGTAAGTCCAGGCAAACCTTAGGCATCAACTGACACGTCATTTTGATGATACGGAATTCAGAGTTTCACGGATGAAATCATAATTTTTTTTATGATTCACTCTCATTATCATGATTTGAAATAATTTTCATGATTCATCCTTTTTATAATTATGAGCAATCCACACAGAAGTGTATGATTATGTTTATATTTAAAAGATGTTTTTTTTCATACGATTATGTTTTGGAAATTTATTAGGCACTTTTCCTTATTATTTTGAAGTTAGTAGTAAATAGATAGATTGTAGTTTTTGACAACTTAACTATTAGAGACATTAAGTAAAGCGTAGTAATATTTACAAAGACATGCACATATCGATTGAAAGTGAGTCTA
>JZKD02S1929618.1:234763-245926 GCA_000966675.3 Picea glauca
CATCATCTAAGTTCCTTGATCAAGATAGATCGGGTAATAATTGTGCGAAGCAACAAACTTCCAGTTCCACGATATCTATGTGGCCATTTACTAGGACTTGCAGTACAGGCGGCGGGGAAATGGAGGGAAATGGTTTATTCTACTCCTTGCCATGTTCCAGTATTCCTTCTCCAGCAGATCTTAAATACAAGGCGGCTACCACTGGGTGCACGTATAAAGAAATAGAGATTCTTCCAGGCCTAGTCGAAGGTTCGAAACCCTTGAAGGCATGGGGTATAAGCAATAAAGTCCAATCTGATCCCCGATGCCAAAGAAGAAACGACAAAGAAGAAACGAAGATCAAACAGACTGCTGGCAGAAGCAAACAAGGCAATCCCGGACTTCCCGCATCAAGAATAAGAGGGGGTATGAACAGTCCTAGAACGGTTGTTGGGAACGGAAGGTTGATGGTTCGAAACTTGGGGAGGTCCAGTAGTACTGTTGCAGAAGCTGCCAGCTTTTATTCCCCACGGCCAGGAAAACCGATGGCGGACGGATACTTCCCACCGAAGGCCAACAGCTCCATGGGAGGAGGGGTGGGGGTGAGTCAGGTGTTGAATGTGCCGACCTGCATCGACATTGGCTATGTGGGAGGCAGGCGGAATGGCGGTGGTGGTCTCTTTGACTTGTTTTCCAAAAGAGAGAAGAAACAACCACAATCATCTGCATATAATCACCGTCATTACTCTCATGCCTCTACCAATAGGAAGAAGGGCCATGCTTGTGCTCTGATTTAATATATTTAATACCCATGTTGGTGCTGTGCTTTGCTTCAATGTTGATAATGAGTGCTAAGAAGCTTTGCTTTGCTTTAATGGAGATAATGAGTGCCAAGAAGTAAGTCCAGGCAAACCTTAGGCATCAACTGACACGTCATTTTGATGATACGGAATTCAGAGTTTCACGGATGAAATCATAATTTTTTTTATGATTCACTCTCATTATCATGATTTGAAATAATTTTCATGATTCATCCTTTTTATAATTATGAGCAATCCACACAGAAGTGTATGATTATGTTTATATTTAAAAGATGTTTTTTTTCATACGATTATGTTTTGGAAATTTATTAGGCACTTTTCCTTATTATTTTGAAGTTAGTAGTAAATAGATAGATTGTAGTTTTTGACAACTTAACTATTAGAGACATTAAGTAAAGCGTAGTAATATTTACAAAGACATGCACATATCGATTGAAAGTGAGTCTAACTAAAGGGAGTGAGAGTATGTCATACCACACGTTTTAAGGTTTAATGCACTGGTAAGAGAGGGACTTATATGAACACAATATCGTTTAAGGTTTCAATGCACTGGTAAGAGAGGGACTGATATGAACACAATATCGTTTAAGGTAAGAGAGGGACCGACATGAACACAATATCACCAATAGAAGATTGATAAAAAAGATACATATGTATATTTATTCATATCAGTTGTATTAAATATCTTAAATATCTTATAGAGTACAAAATTTGATTCAAATATAATAAAGTGTGTAAATGATTAATTTAGATTAAGTCACAAGTGTTCATTAAACAAAGTCTCATAGGATATTGTGGCAAGTCTAGATAGCAACTAATGCTTTGAGAGAATAATTATATGAAACTCCCTAGCCTCCCACAATCTTTGTGAACGATGATGGTGTTGGACATTGACTCCAAATGAATGTATTCATACATGGTATAGTGTGAAGGGTTTGCTTATATTTGGGCCTAGGCATAAGAAATAAAAGGAATTTGGGATAAGTTTTTTTTTTTTTTTTGGGTCAAATAATTCAAGTTCATGATGAATAAAAGTAAAGTCATGTGTTTATCTAAAACAATTTAAGGTTATGATGATGAGAAATGGTAGAGGGAGAGTAGATGTTATTACACACAACCAAAAGTGTGTGTGATCCTTTCCTATTAAACAATCAAATAGAGTATAAATATAAATACATGATACTTGTCTCAAGATAGAGAAACTATTTTGGACACAAAATCACTTGTTTGAGGAAATATCTCAACCACACTCTAATCTAGGAAGCTAACTACTTGGAGAGAATCTCTCAAACCAACTAGGCCTCAACAACCTCCTAAAACCTAGGAACATACTCCTTCTCGTAGAGACTAGAAAATCTACCAATTCATGACCAATAAGTCAATAATTAAACATCAACACACACACATAAGACGAGTAGGGAGATACATTTCCCAACACTCCCCCTTAATGACTACTTGTCTTAACCTCCATCAGGTCAGGTCTGCATCATCTCCAAGTCTTCTTTAATCAAAACACCTCCTAAACAACAAATTTTATTTGTGGTCCAACCTGGTACTTTTACTTCGTACCTCAATCATGCATCCATCAAACTGCCAAAGTCCATATAAAGAAACAACTATCCCCTAGAATGCATGGGTACCTAACCCGTGTAACCACTGGTTTGATAGGATATCCTTCAAATACATGGTTCATTCAACATATTGATGAACTCCCCTTGAAAACAAAATCAAGGTTTCTAGACACCTCCATAGTCTACAACCAATATGGTCCATCCATGGAGCATTTAGTCGACCCGTGACTTGGCCCACTCCTAGTGTTAAAGACTATACTAAAGATTTATGTACTAAAACATTGGGGATACATGAAAAAGGGGTATTGATTCGAAAAATCCTTAGATGCTAATTATTATTTAATACACATAATCATCTAACTTGATTTCAAAACAATAATGATCGTTTGACTGATTGCATAATACATGTGAAGTTACTTATCTATCCAAATACACTTTAATGATAAACAATTTGCAACATAACTGAGCGAAAATAGAACAACAATACCAAAATCACATACACAAGTTTGTTAACAGAGTTCACCCAATTTGGGCTACGTCTTCGAGTCTGCTTCCAATTGAGACCGCTTTATTAATGCTCAAATGTTTGTGTTTTTACAATGACCTTTTTACACGTTGCTCAAACTTATAAACATAGTATGCAATCGAATTTCTTGCAAAATTATGAAAAAAATGAGTATAAACTTTATATAATTGAGTTAAGAAACGTTTTGGCATGCATTATGGTGCAATCCCCAAGTCTTCATACCCTTTGGCATGAAATTCGATACCAATCTGTACTCTGCAATGATGTGTTGGTGCTTTGGTCTGCGTGTTGGTTAAATAGGGCGCAAAGACTAACCTCCATCCGAAGTCCAAGGAAAAAATAAATGAAATATTGTTGGCTTTCTAAAATAGTAGACACCTTGGATGCGTTGGTTAAAGCATTGGTTTATGGGGGAAAAGTTCACGGGTTCAAGCTCGCGGGCCTCTCCTCTGTTGACACTTTTTTATAACTATAATCAATATATAGTATATGGGTTGGGAACCACTCGAAACTTTGGTTATTCATTTGGTGTATGGATTAACCCCACGGTGGTATGTTGGCTATACAATAACTATATACAATAACTATAGGCTTGGGGGTTATTCCCTCGATCCTATTATTATGTCGATGAAACTTATACCAAACTTAAATATGAGTTGAACCATATACATTTAAGTGATATTGATGCATGAGCATCTTTCCACCTAAGTAGATGCGCCAACAAGCCAACACATAGGCGTGCATTGGAGAAAGGGAGAGGCGCAGACCCTCTCATTTTTAAATTTGAAATATGATCCCATACAGATTTATGTGTAAGGTTGAGTAAAGCCAAGCCATGCCTTTGTACAGGTAGTGGATAGGGTCACCTTAATGGTTGACTATAAGCAGGTCGAGATCTAAGTTAGGTCTGGATCTTCATTCATTGTAATGAGCCGTAGGGATAAGATGTCTTAACTGAGATAGTGATGGAACTAAGGCGATGGAGAGGATAAACTCGAGGAGCCCTCTTGTAAAAAGAGAAAAAAGAATACCCAGTAGAGGTAGATAGAGTAGAAGAGAAGTCAAGGAGACGAGTGTTAGGAGTTAGGGCCTGAGAAGCTTAGAAGCTTAGGATAGGAGAAGGAAAAAGAACTGAGACTCTGTGGTAGTCCAGTCTCTATACATATTTGTAAACAAACATTCATCTTAATAGAAAGAAAACAAATTTTCCTGCATATGATATCCATTTGTGTTATCGGTGTTCTATGAATGATATTTGTATGTGTGTTTATGTATGCAATAGATGCTTGTGATAGATTTCATCTATAGGAGAAGATAGAATTCTCTATCTTTATGTTACTCAGAAGTTTTGGGTTCTGTAGGATGTGCAAGGAGTGCACAACGGAATCTTGAAAATCTATAGCTAGCGCAAAAGAGTGTGCATATGAACTCTTTTGAGTCAGAGAAGAACGTGTCAAGAGGGCACACCAGAAAATTCACAGACTCAAGAGGATCCTCAAGGTTGTTGAATACCTTGGAGGATAGATTGTGCAGAGAAGCGAAAATCATGTGCAAGTGAACTTATTTTCAAAGTTCAAGCTCAGGAGGAAGAGCGCGAGTGCCAGGAGAGAATGAGAAACCATCTGGAGAAACAGAGGGTTGAGACCCTTTGAATTTTAATCATTTCAAGCTCAGGAGGTGGAGCGTGAGAAAAGGCCAAGTAGACAACCCTGCTCGAGGAGATCAAGGGTCGCAACCTTTGATACTTAGAAATTTTCCCAATTTCGAGAGGAAGCCAAAGCTTAAGAGGAGGAGCTACAACAACCGATAGATCAGCTGCAGGAGGAGAGATCTATATCGTCAAAACATAGTCCAGCATCAATAAGAAGCGTGTAGAGGAGAAATAATAGATCACGTCCATTGGATATGGGAACGTGGATCGACAACCGTCAGATCCAGGTAAGTAGCGCATTCCTTAAACTTGAATTCCTTTGGACTTCGTGAATTCATAGGATTCTTGAGTTCGAGCACAAAGGAGAAGGACTCTCGAAGAGCCCATAGCCGGAGTGAATCATGGTCGTTCGCTAGAATGGACACATGGAGCGTGGATCAGAGCTCCATTAGTTCGAGGTCCTGAGAACTTAAGTTTCGTTGGGAGAGAGTATTTTGGAGGCCTGAAGCTCGGAACTCGTTTGGGTCGTCCTTTTGGAAAGATACGTGTCAACGGATCAGAAGGTATGGGAGATAGAGCTCTAGAAGATTAGCATGGAGCAAAGTGAAGTCTTCGCAAAGCCCCGAAGAGCGAAGTGGATATGGATCGTTGGATCTAGAAGGACACGTGGCGAAGATCCACGTGTTTCGAAGGAAAGATACTCCAGAAGAAAGCAGAGAGCAGAGTGGGAGGATACCCAAAGAACTGAGAGTCGAAGAAATCTTGGTCGTCCATTGGGACATGAGACGTGGCGTTGGATAGGGCCATTCACTACTTTGTTGTCCGGAAGGACCAACATTAGGAAGGAGTGGAGAATCGTCGAAGGACCAGAACCCTTGAGTAGATCTGAGCCATCCATGGTTCGAAAGATCGAGGCATCCATCCAGAGGACAAGTGTTAGCAGGGAGAAGGGTTCAGAAGCGAGATATTTCGGGGAAAATGGAGTAAGGTGCATTCAAAAGTGCCGAAGCCCAAACTTGCAAATAGGATCGCATTCGTTGGCTATTGGAGGATGCGTGGTCGTAGATCCCGCCGGGTAAATTAGTCGATTCAGAGATCAGGAAAAAGGGAGTAAGTTGCTTACAAAATATCTGAAGTGCAAAGTTGCGTAGAGGACTGTCCCGAGTTCATAGCCCGTGGTCATGTGAAGAAGAAGGGGCCTAGCATAGGGAGCTAGCACACGTCACTCAAATTTTCAGAAAGAAAACAAGGGCTTAGCAGGAGCCCGTGGGTTCTCACAGAACCTGGGCCTTAGGAGAAAAGGGGCATGTGTAACTTGTTTTGGGTTCTAGCAAGGGCCCAAAGAGCCAATTCAACTCATAGATTTGAAGATCCTATACCGGGAGGTCGCAGAACCCTTAGGAGGGGAGGGGGGATGCATCAAGTGGTATCAGAGCTAAACTTTTGTCTGCAAATCGCAGGCAAAAGAGAAAAGGTGAAAAGAGATAGGATAATAACATCACATGGTATCAGAAGTAAATTTCTCCTATAGACAACAGGTGAAGAAAAGCAGAGTGTTGATTCTCTGTGTATCATTGCTTGCAAGTGTGCAACAGTCAAGCGAACAACCAGGTGGGTTGTAAGAGAAGCTGGAGATGCTCTCAGTTGAAGAGTGATCAAGAAACTTTCCAGGAGGGTAGGCAGACAGAGATGGATATTGAAGTCAATAGGTGTGGTCAAGGAGAATACCACTCGTATAAAGGTAAAGAGCTCGAGAAGGTGAGATGAGAGATAGAAAAATTGATGTTGAAGATGCAGCAAGAAACACAAGGAGGTTGGACATATGAATGGTCCTTGAAGAGGAAATTAAAATGGCTTGTCCAAAATTTGTTGACCAGAGGACAACAACAGATGTTGAAAAGGTGGTTGAGGCATGCTGAAAACCTCAGTGACACAGAGGAGGAGTTGGTTTGCATTTGTGAGCCAAAATTTGGAAAAAACCTCAGTGATGAGGAAGGGAGATCAGTTAAAGGTCTCATGAATTTCCAGGAGGGCATAGATGGATTTTCAAATTTCCAGGTGGGCAAGGGGAATAAAATGAGATTGTATGAAAGTCTCAGGAGCTTAGAGGAAAGTTCATATCAACAAGGAATGTTGACAGGTGGCAGGAAGGCAGAAGAAATGCCTCATCTATATGAATATTCATGTGGGTTTGTTGACCATGTGAATGAAGATGATGAGAAGTTAAATACTTCCACCATTGAAGAGGAAGATCAGAGGTGCATTCTGATCATTGGAGGAATCAAAATATTCCTTCAAAGCAACCAAGCAGAGGCTAGCATATGTTTTTCATATGTAGCAGAAGAAGGATATCCAACGAAGAATTTCATAAAGGAGGGAATGGAGCAGACACTGAAGTCTACCCATGTAGGGGAAGCAAAAGAGAATTCAATAGAATGGCTCAAAATTTTCATCCAGGAAGATGAACAAGAGATGACTGCAGCACTAAAGCCTGTAGCAGAAGAGGAAGAAGACAAAATAGATTTCGTTGATCTGTGTGAAGAACTAGAGGCCATGTAGAGAAGGGTAAATATGCAAAGTCAACACATCCAACCAGTTAAGTTGGACACAAAAGGAGAAGAGTTCCAGCTAGAGGAGCATTTGGATGAAGTTGGATTTGTGCCATCACAAGAAAAGATAGAGGAACTGGAAGAAATTGAATTGTCAGAGGAGGAAGCTGAGCCATCCCATAGACCAACTAGACAAGGAGATTGAAAAGATTAGGAGGCTGATGTTGGAATCAGTGCAGGAGACAGTTGGCAACATGATGAGGTTGACCAGGGAAGATCCTGTAGTGGCAGGGAAGAAACAAAGAAGAGGAGAATATGGACAACTCCAAGAAGAAGTTTGGGATATAGGAGAATTTCGATAGAGATGGGGAGCTCATGAGCAGGAGCTCATGAATTTTTTGCAGAAGTGGAGTATGATGCAGGAGCACATTTCCACCTCAGCAGATGCACTGACAAGCCAACACGTAGGCATACATTGGAGAAAGGGAGAGGCGCTGACCCTCCCATTTTTAAATTTGAAATATGATCCCATACAAATTTATGTGTAAGGTTGAGTAAAGCCAAGCCATGCCCTTGTACAGGTATTGGATAGGGTCGCCTTAATGGTTGAATTTAAGCAGGTCGAGATCTGAGTCAGGTCTGGATATTCATTCATTGTAATGAGTCATAGGGATAAGGTCTCTTAACTGAGACAGTGATGGCACTAAGGCGGTGGATAGGATAAGATTGAGGAGCCCTCTTGTAAAAAGAGAAAAAATAATACCCAGTAGAGTTAGAGAGAGTAGAAGAGAAGTCAAGGAGACGAGATTTCATAGTTAGGGCTTGAGAATCTTAGAAGCTCAGGATAGGAGTAGGAAAAATAATTGAGACTCTGTGGTAGTCCAATCTCTATACACATTTGTAAACAAACATTCATCTTAATACAAAGAAAGCAGTTTTTCCTGCATATGATATCCATTTGTGTTATCTGTATTATATGAATGATATCTCTCTATGTGTTTATGTATGAAATAGATGTTTTTGATAGCTTTCATCTGCAGGAGAAGATAAAATTATCTATCTTTGTGTTACTGAGAAGTTCTGGGTTCTTTAGGCTGTGCAAGGAGTGCACGGCAAAGTCTCTAAACTCTATAGCCAGCACAAAAGAGTGTGCATCTGAACTCTTTCGAGTCAGAGAAGAACGTGCTAGGAGGGCACACCAGAACATTCATAGACTCAAAAGGATCCTCACGGTTGTTGAATACCTTGGAGGATATATTGTGCAGAGAAGCACAAAGCATGGGAAAGTGAACTTATTTTCAAATTTCAAGCTTAAGAGGAAGAGTGCGAGTGCCAAGAGAGCAGGAGAAACCATATGGAGAAACAAAGGGTCGAGACCCTTTGAATTTTAATCATTTCAAGCTGAGGAGGTGGAGCATGAGCAAAGGACAAGTAGACATCCCTACTCGAGGATATCAAGGGATACAACCTTTGATACTTAGAAATTTTCCCAATTTCGGGAGGAATCCAAAGCTTAAGTGGAGGAGCTACAATGACCAACATATCAACTGCAAGAGGAGAGATCTGGACCGTCAAAACATAGTCTAGCATCAAGAAGAAGTGCGCAGAGGAGAAAGAGTAGATCCCATCCGTTGGATCTGGGCATGTGGATCGAAATTCATCGGATCCAAGTAAGTAGCGCGTGCCTTAAACATGAAGTCCTTCGAACTTCATGAATTCAGAGGATTCCCGAGTTCGAGCGCAAAGGAGAAGGACTCCCGAAGAGCCGAGAGTCAAAGTGAATCATGGTCATCTGCTAGAATGGACACATGGAGCATGGATCAGAGCTCCTTTAGTTTGGGGTCCTATGAACTTAATTTTCGTTGGGCGAGAGTATTCCGGAGGCTCGAAGGTTGGAACTCATCTGGGCCGTCCTTTTGGAAAGATACGTGTCAACGAATCAAGAGGTCCGAGAGATAGAGCTATGGAAGATCGGCGTGGAGCAAAGTGAAGTCTTCGCAAAGTCGCGAAGAGAGAAGTGGATCTGGACTGTTGGATCCAGAAGGACACATGGCGGAGATCCACGTGTTTTAGAGGAAATATACTCCGGAAGAAAGAAGAGAGAAGAGTGGGAGGATACCCGAAGAACCAGAAGCCAAATAAATCCTGGTCGTCCATTGGGATAGGACACATGGCATTGGATAGGGCCCTTCACTACTTTGTTGTTCGGAAGGACTAGCATTAGGAAGGAGTGGAGAATCACTGAAGGGCCAGAACCCTTGAGAAGATCTGAGCCATCCGTGGTTCGGAAGATCGGGGCATCCATCCAGAGGAAAAGTGTCAGGAAGGAGAAGGGTTTGGAAGGGAGACAGTTCAGGGAAAATGGAGTAAGGTGAGTTCAAAGGCGTGGAAGCCTAAACTCACGAAGAGGATCACAACCCTTGGTTGTTGGAAGATGCGTGGTTGTAGATCCCACTAGGTAAATTTGTCGATTCGAAGATTAGGAAAAAGGGAGTAAGTTGATCGCAAAAGCTCCAAAGCGCGGAGTTGTGTAGAGGACTAGCCTGAGGTCATAGCCCATGGTCATGTGAAGAAGAAGGGGCTAGCATAGGGAGCTAGCATCCGTCACTCAATTTTTCAGAAAGAAAATGGGGGCTTAGCAAGAGCCCGCGGGTTCTCATAGGACTTGCACCTTGGGAGAAAAGGGGCTTGTGTAACTTCTTTTGGGTTCTAGAAAGGGCCCAAAGAGCCAATTCGGCTCAGATATTTGAATATCCTAGACCAGGAGGTCACAAAACCCCTAGGATGGGAGGGGGGCTGCATCAGATATGCGATGGGCATAATGGTGAGGTCGTTGGAATGTTTTGTGAGAGATCAGGGTTCGATCCTGCAAGCTCTCAACCATATTTTATTCCACCTTATCCATACTTAGCCAATGGGAAATTTCCACATGGCAGTCTCTCATTGGTCCACCTGTCAATCAACTATACAATTAAGCAATGTGTCATTACATAATTGGTCCACTGATGCTTGTACGGTCGCCTTGTCACCTGCTTAGTTAGTTGTACGATGTGCCATGTGGCACTCCATGGTGTTTCCACATCATCACCGTATAGAATATATGACTGTGCCATGTGTCACCTATTTAGTGGTGACACTTGTCACCTGGACTTTGACTTTTTTCCATGTTTGACCTAAACTTTAACCGGCCATAACTTTTGCATACAAACTCCGTTTGAGGCAATTTTTTCACCATTGGAAATCTATCGCCGATCTCTATGCAATGAATTCCTTTTCAAGATAATTTGAGATGATACAATTTTGAGCATTTATGAATCCTCCTGGACCTCTATGAGCATTCTAGATCCTCCTAGACCTTTGTGAGCATTCCAGATCCTCCTGGATCATTCCTGTTGGATTACTGAGAGAGGGGGTGAATCAGTAATAGATAAATCTAATCCTTTTTCACCACAAAATGAAAGTGTTATATCAATGTAGAATTATCATCCAATAGTTTCAGAGTAAATAAAAAATGAACAAATGAGAAATCATACACATACAAAGTACACCAGTGTTTTTATGTGGAAACCCAAAGCATGAGAAAACCACATAATACTTTTTCTTATATGTATTTAAGAATTACACTCATTGGAAGAAACAACTTCCTTTGTTTTCCAGCTGCAACTGGAAGGAGGCTCCAAACCCCTAGTTTCCCAGGATACAACTTGAGGGAAGCTCCAATTCCCCAATTCTTTGGCTACAACCAGAAGGAGGTTACAACCCCCTATGTTCTCCATATACAACCGGAAGGTGGCTAAAACCACCTGTCCTTGCCCCATCCAACTGCCCTGAAATAAAAGTAGAATGATGGAACCACTGTCACACTACCACTATGAGATATACTACTGTAAACCTGTACCAATCAACTTGTACCATAAACAAGTGCATCAACCATGCACCAACCTGTACCATACAACCTGTAATCAACATGTACCATAAACAAGTGCATCAACCATGCACCAACTTGTACCATCAACGAGTGCATCAACCATGCACCAAATATGTACCAATCATGCATCAAATACAC
>JZKD02S1929618.1:254732-265542 GCA_000966675.3 Picea glauca
TTTTTTTTCTTATTTTCTTTTAGCCTGCCTTCTTTTGGTTGAATTCATTCTATGAGTTTGTGGGTGATCCATCTGGACTCCCTGGGTCTGAAAGTTCCATTAGATTTTTTTCCTTTATCCCATTTTTTCCTTAGTTATCAAGATTGTCACAATGTACCATATATACATCCTGTGACGACCCTCAGACGTTGCATCCTCCCTTTGAAATCCAGTGTGTCGGCGTCGCACTAGGTCTTATTGGTAGCCTGCGACGACCTTAGCTCGTTGCACTATGCCCTACTGTCAACCTGCGACGATTCCTATAGGATTTGTTGGAGTGATTCAATTTGTCTTTTTTCACCTAGTTTTTCCTCAGTTTCCTGGGATGAACTTCTGATACCAGTGTTTGATTGATTTATGAGTTTAAATATTTCATTTGATTGGTTTTCAGTGATTGAAAGTCTTTCTTTGTAAATTTTGCAAGTTTTTCTTTTGATCTTTGTAACAAGGATATAATCTATGGATCTTGATTTGAGTGGTTTTCAGTGATTGAAAGTCTTTCTTTGTAAATTTTGCAAGTTTTTCTTTTGATCTTTGTAACAAGGATATAATCTCTGGATCTTGATTTGAGTGCTTGTTTGACAAAGGGTATTTGATTTATTTGAGGCTTTGGATTGATTTTACTTTCCAGATTGTTTGTTGACTTGAAGACATTTTTTGTTTGCATTTGGCAAAAGGATTTCTTATCTTTTTCATTTTTGTCCACATTACAAGTTTTCTTTGGGAATTGTGTTGAGAGTGTGTTGATTTTCTTCGATTACGCTTTCCTTTTGCCATTAAATCTCTGATTTGATTTAGAAAAGGAAGAACTGAACCCATTTATTATTTTTAGTAATCTTCCATAAGAAAATTATTGCATTCAAAATACTTGATTAAGAGAGAATTTGGAAAATTTTGTAGTTCATGATTGTTTGGAATTTTGTTCATTCGAGAATTGAGAAATTGTATTTCTTAGATTTTGTACTTCAAAAGAAATACCTTCTCCCTACTGCAATTAGAGTTCATCGAATTGAAAGATTGCACGTTCATCTCTTCTTGCATTTTATTGGGTCAAGGTCACAACATCATCCTTTTCATTCCCATCTCCCTTTTGAGCAAACAACAACCTTTAAAATACAACGTAATTGTAAAATCTGTTAGTAACTTTTATTTTATAGAAATTATCTTCACCAACTTTAGCTAGTATAGCACTTTGGAATAGGTTGTAAGGCACACTCTCCAAAGCATAAAAAACACACAATAGTATCTTGTGATAGGGAGAGTTCAAATCCAATTGCTGCATTTTTTCTTGGGAAGCCCTTCTAACACAAGGGTCAATCATGAGGTCGCATTAGGACTAGAAGAGTTTCTCACCCTTATTTGTTGGTCTTAGTGTATAGATTGCATGTATTATTGGGGGTCACTTGAAGGTATACCCACGATTATGTGTGGGAGCCTCTCGAGTTGATTTTGGGCTAGATACCCTACCTTTGCACGTGGATCAGACTGTCGACTGTTTCCCTAGGCATCATTGTTGTAGTTGGTAACCTTAGTAGCCTATATCTTTAGGGTCTTTACACGAGGTGACTTTGGAGGGGCAAGTCTTCACGGTACCTGGAATCGATGTTGGCCAAACTCACTCAGGCTCCTTGGAGGGTATACCCACAATTATGTGTGGGAGCTTGCACCAGGGTGTAAATCCGTTAAGCAGGTCGTCAACGTAACTTTTCCACCCTCTTTATCCCAACCCTTTCTTGTCTTGATTTCATGACGTTGGATTTCATCACCAACTAGTGACTTCAAAATAAGAAGGTTTGTTTTCTTGGTTTGATTTCTATATTTTATTAGTGAGTGTTGTTTGTTTCTTTAATTAACCATAGATTTTTTTCTTTCTTTATTTGGTTCAACCAACATAGGCCTTCATTGTTCATGTAGGATGCAAGGAATACCCCCGGAAGATCCGAAAGGTCACCTTCCTTTGCTTCCTAACTCACTAGAGGGCTCTCCTGAGGGAGCACTCCATAACGAAGTAGTCTCACAGGTTGAAATTTCACACTCTTTAATGGGATTCCGAATTGTATCGGATTATTTAGAGGCATTCCGACTTCCCCCAAATCTGTTATTGAGTATTCAACAAGACGCACATTTTCTCCGCATGAACTCATCGAGAGAAATTGTTGTTGTTGACAATACTGAAGTACCTATTGGGCCTAACACATGATCTGGAGTAGACGATCCACTTTTTCCAAGTGAATCGTTTAGAACCCCGACTCACATTGCTATGATTTTTAATCCTAGTTCTGCCCCTTCTTCAGTTCACAATATTTATGGCCCACTAGGAATGAGTTCTAATCAACCTATGACATCGCAATTTCCTAAGACATTTGTTACATATACTGTAACTTTAGATCATTTTACTGGAATGAACAATAGTGTCACCACAGTTTCCGACCAATTGTTGGTTGGTTCTCACTCAATTCTTCCTCTCCATATGGCCTATTCCACTATGGTCCCACAAGCTACTACCATTTCTACCGGAAAATGTGGTTATCACTCAAGATCCTATTGGAACACCACTTCCGCTTAGACCAAATACATCACTTCCCCCTAGGTATAATGCTTTGAACACTTTCATTGCTATTCCTACTCAGAATCCTTCCAAAGGGTCTATACTTTTTGTTCCTCTTGGGTATAATGTCATTAGTCAGTTTGTTCCTACACCTACCCAGGTTCTCTCCAGGGGGCCTTACGTCCCTCCTCCACCTTTGTTTGGAGGATCTAATCATTCTGGCCCTAGTGGCTCCAATCCAGTTGGAGGCACCAGTCATTCTGTCACTTCTGGTTTTCAGATTCTTGTTGGAGGTCAACCTCAAGTTGGGGGGCAACCTTAGATTGGGGGACAACCTCAACCTAGGGTGAAACCTCAAGTTGGAGGCCATAAACCAGTTTAGGGACAAAGTATACTTGTGTTACAATATCAACCTTGGAATCTTCCTTTCCAAGGGAGTCAACAACTATATGAGGGGAAACATCCTCAAGTTAATTATTTTGTACCCCCTAATCTTGGTCAACCATATCCAAGTTCTATGAATCCTACTTGGGGTCAAAATTTTTAGTCTAATGTTCCTTTCCAAGGGAACATACCTAATTTTAATCAAAAACCTCCACAATTGAATCTGTTAGGACTGTCTAACTATGTACATGCCACTTATGGTCCTACTGGTATACCTACGGGGCTTCCTCCTCAAAACTACAAGTTTCCTCAAGTGAACAGACAATTGCCTTTTCTAGCCACTTTGGATTTACCGGATTTGTCTAGGATCTTGAATGATCCTATTTTTAATTTTCCTTATTGGCCCGTCATACTAGCCAAGTTACCATCTGACATTCCTAAGAGAGAATACCTGAACAATCATGTTATGACTTTCCATCTTTGGTGCTCGTCCAACTTTCATGGGTTCGACATCAAAACGGTACATTGAGTTACCACAAGGATTCTTTAACGACTTTAATACCTTAACCATGGCCTTCTTAACACATTACCAGTTGCCAATTCGATATGAGATAGGAACCAAAATTTTGAGTTCTTTTAAACAATCTTCTTCCACTCATATTTCTGATCACATCCATGAGTGGAGGAGGAGAAGACGCTTAATCAAATTTCCCCTTCCTGATCAACTGTTGGCTAATTGGTTTACCAAATCACTCATTGGGCCCATTTCCCATGATGTGGCTATGGGAGGTGTCTTCACTGAAGAGAAGGTGATTAGTCATGCTCAGTATCTAGATCTCATTTATGCACAAACGGGCACGCTTTACGACTTGATCCCTGATGCTCCTCTTCCTTCCACGAATCCTACCCCAATATCTCCAATAGCTTCTCATGCTGCTGATGGTGTGATTGGAACCTTTCATGCTGAGACTCAGTCTACACATGCCAGTCATACCAATCCCAAGTCTTCCACTTCTAGTGTATAAAATACTCCTACTCCTAATCCTTCTTCCGGTAAAACTTCTGAAATTAATTCGGTTCAATATACACCCGCCGGTAAAAATAAAAATAAAAATAAAGGGAAGGATAAGAATAAGGAGGACACAAATAAAAATCAACAATCTGAAAAAGACAAAACGCATCCCACTGATGAGAAAGATAAACGCAAACCTCGTTACCCTTGCCTTATTTGTGGTGACGATCATTATTATACGAAATATTGTCGATGACGTGCTGAAGTTACTAAGTTCTTGCAAGGGACCGGGAAACCTTCTACACCTGTTGTCTTGTCACAACCATTTCCTTCTCAAAAGCAGGCCCAATGGGTCATTCATGACCAACCCTCTCCTTCTACCTCATCCTATGTCCTTATGTGTACTGGTGACTCCAAGAAGAATGACGTTGCAGTCGCAACTCGAGCCAAAGACTATTCCCCATCGAAAGATAAGGTTGATGATATACCACCTTCATTGGTTCAACTTCCTCCTCCAACTTCACCTCCAAACGGTCCTCTTCATCTAGAACGACCAAGTCTCGATACATTTCTTCGCCCTCCTCCCAAGGGAGTTGTTCAAAAGTCTTCATTTAATCCTCACACACGAGCTGCCCAAAACTATAGTATTGTAGAAAACCTTGCGCAAGTAGGCTCTAGAAGTCCTTTAAAGTTGTACCACTCAACGAAAGGCGATGTTAAAGGCTATTGGTGGAATTGATCCTACCGATACTAATTTAATAATATTTGACTTGGAATATCACATTCCAAGGCTTCCTCCTCAATTAGCGTTTCAGATCCAAGTTGTTGTCGAAAACAAGAATATTTGTAGAATCATTATTGATGAAGGAGCCTCGACTTGCGTTATGTCCATTAATTGTTGGAAATCTATTGGCTCTCTTGCCCTTATTGAGTCACACAATACTCTTAAGGCCTTCAATGGTACAATTTTAAAACCTTACGATATTGTTCCTTCGTTGTCTATTACGTTAGAAGGTAAATCGGTCAATGTCAAGGTTGAGGTCTTTGATGCACCTCTTGATTATAACCTTCTACTTGGTCGTAGCTGGATTGATTTCATGCACACATTTGTGTCTACCCTTTTTTGTGTGTTACGCTTCCCGCACCAAGGAAAGGTCATTACTATCGACCAATTGGCCTTTTTAAATTCTAATTCCCGTACTAGCAATGTACCTTTTATCTCGAAGACACCTCCTGGTTATGAGAACGTCGGTGTGGTTCTTTTAAAAGATTCAAATTTGATGGGTACATTTCCTATTCCACCACCCAATATTCCTCCACATTTTGGCGCTTCGATTAAGATGATCTTGATTAATATGACCAGTGGATAGTACCTAACTCTAGTGATTATCTTCGTTACTGCGACCACATGCCTTTAAGTCTGGTCGAATCGGCTTATCAAGCTATTCAATCGACAACTCCTTCTCCTCCTTCTCTCTATGATACATATCCTGATCTGTTTCACGTGATCTTTCCTATTGATGAGATGATCATGTCATTCATGTCTATGGAAGGTACTCCATGGGACGATGGGCATCATCATTCTATCCTCTTCCTAGAACACGATACCATAGAGAGTTACCAACGGATATCGACTCCGTTGACCATTGTTGTTGTTTCTTCTGTTCCTGAGTCAACACATGATGTTTTGTATGAAGGGAACTTGAGTAACATTTCACCTACCGTTCCTCTTGACATATAAATTAAACCCAAAGTCATGGAAAGTGTTAATATTGATGCCTCATGCTCTACTGATGAGGTTCTCACTTATAAAGCCCTTTTTCAAGAATTATGTGACGTTTTTTCCTAGAGTTATGAATAAATTCCAAGTATTGATCCTAATATTGTTGTGCGTGAGATTAAGACTTATCCGGACGCTAAACCCATTCGACAGAGACTTCACCCAATACATCCACGTAAAGCTGCATCTATCAATCTTGAAGTTGAAAAAATTCTTAAAGCTGACTTTGTCTATCCTATGGCTTTGACTGATTGGGTATGCAATTGTAGTGTCCCCAAGGCCGAGCCCCGTTACAGATCATGATATATGCAATGAATTGTAAATGTGTTCTATAGGCTGGTGAGCCAAGTTTTGTATAAGTTGGAAGGCTTATGTGGTTGTTAGGCCAGGAAGCCTAAGTGTTGAGGGCCAGGAGCCTATTGTTGTACTTGTATGTATGCAGAATAATCAATAAAATATAAACACCACCAGGTGCAGATCGACCACGATGAATGAGTGAAGGGGGACTGAGTGTCCACAGAGTGGAAAAGGAATTAGGGGCTGGAAGGTGGGAAAGGGGCTGAGTGTTGAGCCTAGGGGCTAAGCCTAGGGGGCTTAGGCCTGGAATAATATTTTAATATTATTTCCTAAAAAGCCATGTCAATATTATTTTATCCTAAGTTCCTAGCAAAAAGGAAAGGCATGTACAGGGAGGCATGCAGATGGAACGCATGCAGTTCCCAGGGTGACAAATGTCCACCCTGACGCATGCAAATAAAATAGAAAGGAACAGCCATGGGGAAGGGATCTTTGGATTCCATTCGACCCGACTGTCCTGAGCAGGAGTGGGAGGAGCCAGTCTGCAAGAGACCTCGTGTATGTCTGTTACAGAGAGGAATCCTGTGTGGGGTGCCGAAGAATGCGTGTTTACCCTTGTTCAGAGCCGTGGAGTCTGTCTGTGAGAGAAAACCAGTGTGTGCATTCCCTGAATGAAATGTCCATGTCAATTTTGGGGAAGAATCTCTATTTGCCCAGGAAAAGCTGAGCGAGCTTGTGCGTGGAGCCCTGTTATGAAATCTTGACCATGAGAACATCCTGTGACTGCTGAACCGGTTCTTGGGAAGCCTATGTCTGTTTTCCCTATAACCTCATCCTAGCTTAGGATTCCTTGCCCTGGGGTGGAGCTCAGTCCCAGCTCGGGGGTGACCCACTGTTCAGTTGAGGAGCAGTGCGGTCTACGACTGGGAGGTTCGTGGATGGCCTGCATTTGGTTGGTGGATTTCTCCACTATTACAAGATAAGTATCTAATTATGTTCTTATCACATTTCCACATGATTGTGCTGTATATATTATCATGATTCCGCTGTGTATATGAATTATTATGGAATGTTATGGATTGTTTAATCGTAGAAGTAAAATTATATGTTTTTACTTTGACTTAAATGTTTTTCTTTACTTAAATACATGTGGAGTATATACTGGACTGTATGTGTTATGTAAATCCAACGCAAATGTGTACATATTGTTACATGGTGCGCTAAAAGCCTTGGTAAGAAAAAAGGTACACTACAAATTGGTATCAGAGCCAAGGTTTCGACACTGAGCCTAGATGGGCCAGTGGAGCGGTCTTTGGACCGAGAATGTGAAGAGAAATTGGGTCTGGAGTGGCCAATTTCGGACCTTGGTTGTTCCAGTGTGTCAAGTAGTTGCTTGATTGTGCTTACAAGCCCAGGAGGGTTAGCGGTGCAGTGAAACTATAGCTGATGTGGTCTACGACCACGGGGAGACAGGTCTCTACACCAATGGTGTTAGAACCTTAGGATCCATTCGGGAGGGAAGGCGAGCCCTCGTGAGCGTAGGATCTGAAAAAATGTGCGTAAGGATTAAAATTCTTTTGGAAATGGCACAGGAGTGTGCAAATCGTGATACGCGAAATCCTGAATTATTTAGAAAATGTCTGAACCGTCATATCTCGGCCGGAAAACCCGTCAGCCGTAGGATCTGTCGGGAGATGTCCGAAGGTTAAACCTCCGAGACTAGAGGCAAAAGATCCAACGAGATCTGGAGCTGTCCGTTGGAGAGAGACACGTGGCGGAGAACGAGCGCCCGTCGGAACTTTGGTGCATCGGGAAATCGGTGTATCAGAGTTCTTGAGGACAATAAACTCGGGACATCACAAGTCACGAAAACCTGGAGAAATCGGGACTGTCCGTCAGATATGGGACGCGTGGAAACCATCGACGCCATCGGGAAAAGTCCCGATAAGGAAGCCATCCATCGACGTTTGGTCCATCGGGATATCGGGAATCCCATGGACATGGGGTTTATGCACTTTGGAATCGTGAAACACGAAACCCCGATGAGTGGGGGACAAATATCAGCACATCAGAGCTGAGGACAGTGCCATAGTGGAGACCAGCTGTCAGCACGACAGAGAGAGTCGGAATTCGAGGAGTCGGGAATTCTGTAGGCGTATGCATTTTGGCATCGCAAACCTCGAAACCCAGAGGGGTAAGGTTGTGGTCATAGGGTTATGGTCACATTGGCTGGAAGCTATAGCCAGGAGGGCTAGCTGAAGATAAGGCGCATCGAGAATTGGAGAATCGCGAGTCTTGGGGACGATTGTATTTTGACATCGAAAACCCCGAAACTCCGATGC
Source organism: Picea glauca (assembly GCA_000966675.3). NCBI lineage: Eukaryota > Viridiplantae > Streptophyta > Pinopsida > Pinales > Pinaceae > Picea > Picea glauca. The sequence goes on from JZKD02S1929618.1 coordinate 263,135, forward strand.
AGAGGTTTGACTGAGGTCATATGGTAGTGGTCACGTGGACCAGGGCCTAGCCAGGAGGGCTAGCGCACAAAGGGGATGCATTGGGTTTTGAAGCTCGAAATCTCGACAGGAAGGAAAGGCTGCGGTCTTATGGATTCTGGTCATATGGGCCAAGAACCTGGTAGGAGGGCTAGCACGTGAAAAAGAGATAATTGGTGATCAGGGAGTGGAGAGATGAGAAACTCTCAACATCAGGAAGCTCGAAACTATGAAACCTCGAAACTTCAAGGTCCAGAAAGTCCCGAAATATTGGAAATTGAAGTTTTGGACACCCGAAAAACATAGAGTTGAACAGAGCTCAGACAATTCGTGGAATTGAAACACTTTATTAAACATCGATGGTTATGCAATATGACGAATTGTCAAGAGACGAAGGCTCGACAAATTCGAGTCGTCTGCGTATTAGATTGCAAAAGACTGACGAGTGCCAGAACTGTTTGGAAATTGCCTCAAACGTAAAGAAATGGGAGAGAAACATAATACTTCCAGTTCAAGAAACTTATTTAAAACGAAATGTCTTTTATTTTGTCCGAACTGGTTTATAAATATTGTGGATTGTTCGTGAAGGTTTAATGACCTAACAAATTTCAAATTTAATTGCACAGAGTGCATGTGCAGAGTTCAACGAAGGCCAGAACCCCAGTTAATCAATGTCGAGTATGGAGTGGGGAAAAGTGCATTTTACCCCTGAAATAGAAGATGAACAGGAAGGAAAGGATGTTAACCTGGGAGTCGAAGGATTGAACTCTAATGGGCATGGAAAAGAGATGGATAAGGAAGGACATATGATGAAAATCATTGAAGGGCCACAAAGAGAGGCCAAGGAGCGTCGAGCTGATAGCCGAAATCTCATGAAAGTCAGGGATCGGCAAGGGGAATTAAACTTAAAATTCTTAAAGAGCCTGGAAATAATAGAGAAGAAACTTGAGAAGGGAAGAGACTCATATACGACAGAGAGTCGCAGAAATAATGGGAGAAGAAGTAGATCGAGGAGTGGTAGCCGACATCATAGTCGCTCCCAAAAACATTCGGACAGGGAGACACACAGTAGTTCAAGCCCGTCCCCTACCAGAAAACATCGAAAATCTGGAAAGGAGGAATTGAAAGGAGAGATGAACAAGATTAAGCCTCCAACATTCGATGGAGAACATAAGAAGGAGGAAGATGCCGAGACCTGGTTGCTTGGCATGAAGAAATACTTCCAACTGCATAATTATTCTGCTCATATAGAGGGAAGAATTGCAATGTACCAACTGAAAGGAAAAACGTCCATGTGGTGGGATCAGTTTGTGCAGGTACAACACATCAGAGAGAAAGAGGTCATGTGGAAGGAATTTAAGAGGTATTTCGAGAAGAAGTACCTGACAAAAAGATACTATGACAGAAAGATGAAGGAGTTCTTCGAACTCAAGTTGGGCAGTATGACCATTGATGAGTATGAACGAAGTTTTCTGGAATTACTGAAGTATGTTCCATTCATTAAAGAAGAGTCTGTCAAAATTCAGAGGTATCTGAGTGGACTGCCACCTTCCATTGGTGACAAGATTCAATACGATGATCCTAAGACCATGGAAGAAACCATAAGAAGGGAGAAATGCCTGTATGAACAACAAAGAGAAAAGCCTACCTTTCGGAAGGCTTGGGATGACCAGAAGAGGTTTAAGAAAGAACATAGGCAGAAAGGAGACAAGCCATCCTTTTTTAGAAATAGTCTTCAGGGACAGCCCTCGTTTAGAGAGCCGAGAATGACTAAAGAGAGACCGCAAAGACAGAGACAAGCGCCCATTCAGTGTTGGGGTTGTCAAGGAAACCACAAGTACAGAGTTTGTCCCCATAAAAATGGTAAGGAAAGAACTGTACATACGGTTCAACAAGATGAAACAGTGGAGGATATGGGCAGCAAAATGACGAGGATCTACGCAGCCTTGGACAATAAGCAAGCGAAATTTCAATCGCACATGATTGAAGTGGAAGGTATGATAAAAAACCGACCACTTGTTATTTTGATTTATTCAGGGGCTAGCCATAGTTATGTAGATCCTAGAGTGGTGGAAAGTTTGCATCTAACGAAGAGAAAACATGAGAAGTCTTGGTTAGTGCACTTAGCCACAGGGACCAAGAGGAAGGTCACTGAATTGGTTAAGTCCTGTTCGGTGGATATGAAAGGAATGAGCACTAAGGCTGAATTGAACATTCTACCTTTAGGCTCATATGATTTCTTAATTGGGATGGACTGGTTGGACCAACACCATGACCTTCTGGATTGTCGTAACAAGAGATTCACATGTTTGGACGAAGAGGGAAATCAGGTAACAATCCAAGGAATTCCCAGAGCCGTGGCTGTTAGAGAAATCTCAGCCATGCAGCTG
>JZKD02S1929618.1:273262-296305 GCA_000966675.3 Picea glauca
TGGATAAATACATGTTTACTGATTTACACGAAGTATTTTTCTTTGATTTTCCCCACCTACTGCAGGAGTGGATATTAATATTGAAAGATAACCATGCAACAAACCGGATCCGACAACTAGATTGGACCCCAGTAAACATTGAGCATTTACAACAGCTGAACAACAAATTCACCCATGCAGTCGACTTTTGGCTTGATAGTATTGTGCTAGGCTTCAACACAGAGTTTGCAGTTGACACAGTGAAGTCATACAGCGCGATAGAGCAGGAATTTCTACGTGGACTCCACGGAAGGTACATTCGATCCCTGTATACTTCTATTAAAATACTTCTCTATAACAAAGGTGTAATGACAATGGAAGCATACAACTAGACTTCCCTGTGTGCATGGGCGAAGAGGGGAATCACTGACAGAGGAAGGATAAATGGATGAATGTGAGGCTAAAGGAAATAAGGAGGTGGAATTATTGGACCCGATCTTGATGGATCACGACCAGCTTAAGTGGATCTTGGCATCACCAGGAACGACGCGTAGCCGAGCACCTTACCAATATAAGGTGAATACCAAGAAAAGAGCCATAGCCATGAGGGAGGGCTTGGAAAATGATGAAGAAGAGGTAGAGGATATCTGGGTTGTGGAGCAGATTGAGGAAATCCTGCGCGCAACCTATGAGAGGAAAACAAGAGGCCCAAGAACAGGAGGAGAAGATAGCCATCCTTTCCATATTAATGTTAGCGTGGAACCCATAAACCCATGTGAGACCAATACAACAAAGAGAACACCACCGTTTAGAAAACTGAAGTTCGGAGGAAGTCCAATAGAAAGAAGTACATCTACCACAGGAGAAACAACTGGAGGATCCAGTTCAGGTAGCACTAGTCAAGTATCTACACCGTGCGGCGGAGGTAGAAATTCAATGTTTAGAATGGCAGGACATGACCCCATGACCTAATTACCAAAATTACGAGGAGAAGCAACAGAGGATCCTGAGAAGCATTTTTTCATTTGTGCAAAGATCTGGGAGGCAAAACAAATCATGAACGAAGATACCAAACTTGCTCATCTAGTGATCACGCTGAGAGACCGCGCACTAGACTGGTACATGAGTCTAGACATGAATAGTTCCCCTGGGATGAAGAGGACACTGGTAGACATTAATAAGATATTGATTAATGAGTTCCAGAATCCGAGCTCAGAGGATCAGTACATGAATGAAATGATCGAGGTCAGACAAAAACCAGGAGAGTCTGTATGAGAGATTGACTAGAGATTCAAGCGATTGAAGGGGAAGTTAAAATACCTTATGACCGAGATGCAACACCGACATCTATTTGTCAACGCAATACTCCCACACCTAAAATATCCCTTACGACAACAAAAGTTTCAGACATAGGCTGAGGTTCTATAGGAAGCCTTGCAGCTGGAAGAGAACAAGTACTAGTAGACAGACTCGACTATTGAACAATTGAAGGAGGATTTGAAGAACCTAACATTTTAGTTGAATCAGAACAAGAACAAGGACAAACAGGTTTTGTGCACCACATGCAGGACGAAAGGACACCATAAGAACGAATGTCTAACATTCACGTAGTCAATGAAAATAGGCATGCCAAACCCACCACCACAGGGAGGATTATGGTGCGAGATATGCAAGAAATCAGGTCACGACCCTTATCACTGCATGATGATGCAGAAGTACCAGACAGTTCCAAAGAATTCTTACTGCACCTTTTGCAAGTCAATAGGCCATGATGACAAAGATTGCAGAACCATGGAGCTGATGCGGGAGAGAACATTAGACGCCTACAAGGTACAGGCCAAAATGATGACTGGGCAAGCAACGCCACATTTCAATTAAGCCTCAGCTCCATACAACCTTGTGCAACAACAATACAACACTGCACAACAACCATACAACAACGCACAATTGCAGTACAACCCGGTGCAACCTCAATATAATACCGCACCGTATAATTAGGAACCACAGTAAAATGCGCCAAGAGGGGACTGAGAAGGCTATCGAGGAGGAGGACGAGCTAGAGGAGGTTTTGGATGTAGTAGAGGACCAACCACATGTCACAATTGTCAGAAACCGGGACATTATGCACGAGAATTCCCACTGTCGCCAGCAACTTGTATGTACTATTGTGCATCGGACCACGAGACAAAGGAATGCCCGACAATATTAGTAAAGATCTAGGAAAAAAGGAACCAGAACAATCAGAATGTTCAATGGATTTGATTCGAGGCAAGGGAGGATGGACGAAACATCAACATAGTCACCCATGGAGGAACGAATACAGGGGACGACAAAGTCTGACAAGAACCTGCATAAAACCAGTGGGTAAAGAAGAACACCGAACCAAGGAAGCAGTTCGACGCGCCCAAAGAAAAGGAGACTTTTAAGGAAGCCAGACAAGAATTTTAGAAGATGGACACAGAGTCGGCTTCCACTATGCAACCATCGCATGAAGCCTCATAATATGAAATGCTGCCATCATTAGATCATACCAAAGGAATGCCACCCAAGGGACAAGTAAGTACTATCCAAGACTTTTTACATCCATGTGTCAAAATGTTAAGTGATCCTTCATCTATGAAAATATTACAAAACATCATAGAGAAATGTAGCAACAAGACAGAACAAAAGCTAGAACCAAAAATTGCCAATCATCTACACACAAGAAGAATAAAAAGTAGGGAATTTAGATTGAATGCTAACATTGGGGATTTCAATATGGGAGATATCATACTAGACCTAGGATCCGAAGTGAATGTTGTACCCAAGAAAACTTGGCAATGCATGGGAGAGCCAACATTGGGATATTCAAATGTCCAACTAAAACTAGCAAACCAATATAGGGTCCTACCAATTGTGAGACTGAAATGAGTAACATTAGATCTTGATGGTGTGCACATTAAAGAATATTTTGAATTCATCGAAATAGTGGATGGCACAACACCGTACCCGACACTAGTTGGTCAGGATTGGGTGTTTGATAACCAAACCATAATTAACTTGAAGACCAGGAAAATGACATTGGAATCCAGAGATTACAGGGTCATAACACCACTAGATCCATCAGAAGGGGAGAGATTCGCAGAACTCACTTGCCTGGACTTAGAGGAAATCGTCCAGTTGTACAAAAAAATTGCGCACGAGGAGGATTATGTAAACCCAACTGCAGACGGGGTACTTAGTTGGCACAATATTAATTCATGCGCAACAGATTCAGATAATGGATTAGAAAACTGGAAGTAGAGACTGCATAAAGTATCCACGAGAAGATGTGCAAGAATATACCGCGTAGTACGGTGGATAGGTATAAAACTCATAGAACCACCTAGTTTCCACAGACTGAATGATTTGGAAACATTCTTGACACAATATGAAGATGAAGTACTAGATAACCAGAGGCTACTAGCACTCAATACCACACCTGCAAGATGGTGGGGTGCACACAAGGAGACAATAACAAATGGGTACCAATGTAAAAAGTTAATCCACATAAGGTTCGACGCAGAACATAAAAACAACAAACAAAAGAGATATGAAGGACTAGGGACACCAGCGAAGAACTTGGAGGAATGTACAATGCTGTGTAAAATGACTCCACCAGAGGAATGTCCTCACCACTTCATTCACACATTAGAAGGCATACCAGTGAGCTGGTATTAGATTAGGAACTGTGTAAAGGAACTACAACATGGGCGGCATTGCAACAAAACTTTACCATCACTTTCTTGTTCGAGCACGAGAACTCCAACATATATGCAACCCTGAAACGGATCAGAGGAGTCATATTCATTGAAGAACCATAAATAGAACTTATTACCAAAGAGCAGTAGTGAAATAAGTGGAAAATCAAGGAACTACTATCATGTTATCAGTTACAGGAGGAAATGCTAGACGAAGATGACTTGCGTGACATTGAGATTGAAGAAGTAGAAGGAAAAAGAGATGTGAAGGGACCACCTATAGAATCTAAAGTTGTTTCCATGCCAATCAAGGTAAAGAAAGTTAACATTGAAACAACTGAACATCCCAAAATGGCTAGCATTGGAGACTACTGGGATGAGCCAACAGTAGAAATCATTATAGATTTGTTGCGCGAGTAAAATGACTTATTTCCTACCACATTTACAGAGATGAAGGGTATAGAAAGAGAACTGGGAGAGATGAAGATACCCCTCAGACCCAAAGCAAGACCGATTAGATGATGACCATATAGACTGAATCCCATCTATAAACATAAAGTTAAAGAATATATTGACCGGATGCTTGAAGCCGGCATAATCGAACTAGTTGAGGAATCCGAATGGATAAGCCCGATGGTCATACATGACAAGAAACAAGGTAGAGGAATTAGGATATGCATCGACTTGAGGAAATTGAATGATGCATGCCTACACGACCCATTCCCTACACCATTCACGGATGAAGTGTTATAGAATGTCGGGGGACACAAAGCTTACTCATTCACTGATGGATTCTTAGGCTACCATCATAGTAAGATAGCACAGGAGGACATATACAAGACCACGTTTGTGATGGAATGAGGATCTTACCAATATACAGTCATGCCATTTGGACTGAAGAATGCACCAACAATATTATCCAGAGTGGTTATCGTAACATTTAAAGAATTCATCCATCAGTTTCTCGAAGTATACCTGGACGACTGAACAATATATAGTTTGTTGAAAAACCATGTGGAAGTTTTACACTTAATGCTAGAACGATGCAGAGAGTGTTAGATATCACTAAACATAAAGAAATGTATATTTGGAACACCGTTTGGGATACTATTGGGCCATATAGTATGCAAACAAGGACTATTGGTCGATCCGACAAAGATCGCAGTCATCGTTAATTTACCAGCGCCAAAAATAGTCCGTCATCTATGAGAAACATTAGGACACATAGGATACTATCGAGAATTCATCAAAGGATATGCACAGATACAACACCAATGGAAAAACTGCTGAGGAAGGATACAAAGTACCAATGGAACGACGAGTGTCAACATGGTCTGGATACCCTGAAGGAGAATATGGTCACTGCACCAATATTAGTATTTCTGGACTAGGGAAAGACATTCCATTTGCATGTAGATGAATCAACGATAACACTTGGAGCTATCTTGGCGCAACCAGGAGCAGGAGACCTGGGTCACCCAATAGAATTCGTACGAAGAAAACTATATGATTCAGAACATAACTATAACACAACAGAAATAGAAGGCCTAGCTATGGTTTACACACTTCAGAAGTTCAAACACTACCTATTGGGAAAGCATTTTAAGATGTTTACAGATCACTCAGCCCTCAAATACCTAGTCAACAAGCCAGTGTTGGGGGGGAGAATCTGTCGATGGTTACTGTTGTTTCAAGAATTTGACTTCGAAGTAATCCTTAATCCAAGAAAACTAAATGCAGGACCTAACCACCTATCACGGGTCACAAATGGAGAAGAACCCACGGACTTAGAAGACAACTTTTCGGATGCACAACTATTTTCCGTACATATTGCTGATGACTACTTCACAGAGATCATCCAGTACTTGAGCACAGGTACCACACCACAAGATTATACCACCACGCAGAAGAAGAAACTGGTAGTTCGTGCAACCAACTATCAACTGATTGCAGGACATCTATATAAAATGGGCACATATATCATTTTACGAAGGTACGTGTTGGATCACGAACGACCAAGAGTTTTAGCAGAATCCCACGAGGGATGGCAGGAGGACATTACGCAGGAAATGATGCCAAGCAAAAGGTACTCCGCACAGGATTATGGTGGCCAACCATTCACAGAGACTCAATAGAGTATTGTTAGAGATGTGATGTCTGTCAAAGGGTAGGAAAACCCAATAGAAGGGACAATATGCAGCTATGATCACAGGTGACATTACAGGCATTTGATAAATGGGCAATAGATTTTGTGGGACCGATTAAACTACCAAGCAAGAGAACAGGGGAAAGATACATCATCACCACGACGGAATACCTAACAAGATGGGCGGAAGCCACACCAGTAAAATACTGCAGCATAGAGACCGCTGCACACTTATTCGAACAAGTAATTACTAGGTTTGGGTGCCCAAGAGTTTTGATGAGCGACCAAGGCACACATTTCATAAATAGAACCATCCATGAAATGCTCGAGGAATTTTAAGTTCACCACCAGAGAAGCACACCGTATCATCCACAGGCGAATGGCACAGTAGAGGCCTTTAACAAAATTCTAGAGAACGCATTGACAAATATCTGCAACGTCAACAAAGATGATTGGGACCTCAAAGTACCAAAAATATTATGGGCGTATAGGACGACATGAAAAAAGTTGATAGGGAACACACCATTCAAACTCGTCTACGACCAAGAAGCGGTAGTGCCATTAGAATGTTTAGTACCCAACTTATGCATAACCGCTATCACACAAATGAAAGAATGTGACACAATACATGAAAGACTAAATCAGCTATTAGCAATGGAGGAAGACCAAATTCTAGAAGTATTCTATAAACAAGTGCAGAAGGCCAGAGACAAAGAATGATATGATTGAGACATTAAGAAGAAGAATTTCACAGACGAAGATCTAGTATTTCTCTAAGACAACAAGTCATTTCAACACTCGGGAAAGATGAGGATGCATTGGTTAGGACCATACGAGGTCAAATATGTAACATATGGTGGAGTTGTATAGTTAAGAGATTTAGCAAGCACAGACCTTAGAGGAATGATCAATGGGAGCTAACTGAAGTTGTACAAGGATAGTCGACCACCCACCGCATAGTTAAAAAAAAAAAAAACTGAAAAGCCAGGAAAAATCCACAGGATGCTCGAAACATGAATGCATTAAAGGAAAGAGAAACAGTTACATGCTGAAGACAAACGAGCAGGAAATGAAAATTCAGAAAAAGAAGGATGATAGGACAACACTAAGCAGAATTAAGGTACAACAAGGACTGATGGAATGACACATTGAAAACACCAATTGGAAATGGCAAGAGAGGCGTAATGGAAAGTATGAAACTACCACAGATGAATTGAACCCACAGTTATGGTGCATTAATCACATCATGGAGGAAGCATCCGCGATAAGATTCATGACAAGCCCATACAACATGCAAGCACATAAACAACTTGTCTATTCATGAAAAGAGAATAGAGAGAGAGCAACAACAACTCGAACGAATAGAGAAAGACCACAGAGCTCACCATAATCTTCTAAAGTTAGCATAAGTTCCACACTCACCACTATGGCACCACCGAATTATGTCGAACCAAGTCAGACTGCCATACTGACCAGAGTTTAAACTAGGTCACGAGGACCTCTAGAAGAAAACAAGAAACAACAATCGGAGATCATCGGTATCGATGAGATCCCATCCCTAGAGATACCACTGGTGAACTCTACACCGATACTGGAGGAGATTCAGAAGCAAAAATCAAAGGCCATGGAAGAGGACATGCAAGAAGAGGTGCAAGAACCTTAGAATGAGGAAGCGGAACCCCAACAGGAAGTACAACCAGAAAGCACTAAACCAACCACAGAGGGTAACGACACAACATAAAATCAAGGATCATAAGGGAAACCAGATGAGGTGTAGGTAGCCAGCCTAGGTCAACCAATAGAAGAAACCACGGGAACCACCTAAGCTTGGCCAGAATGGATTACAAGGTAGTAACAAGGAATTGCTGGAACTTCATACCAACCACCATAGTAGGAAGACAAAGTTTTGATACCGAGCTCACCTAGTAAGAAACCGACAATAGAAATTGTGCTATCACGCATACCAGAGGAAGTACAGGTAGAGCCATAGCTACTGGGTCACATTGGGAAGCTCAAATATTCTGAACATGATGTCTCAGACGACACCAAGTATCCAGAACTTGCGGCAAGGGTTTTTATGCAGAACATAGTGGTCAAACAACTTGGGGAAATGATCAGCCAACCACACTAGTGGGTAGTTGGACTGGACCGAACAAGCATTTTAGGATTGCTGAAACTCCCACACTTTGGCAGAGGCTAGTACGCGACATCCCATGTTAAGAAGTTGTTAGCATTTACGCATGGAGGGGATATCTGGCTGGATAGACCCATCCCCATAAAAATTGAGCTTATTGAGTAGATAACAGGACTACCCAATCAGGGTATGCATCTCGCACTGATCCTGGATGATAAATCCAAGGAAAAAGCGTTAGCAGAGGAAATGAAGAAGAAATACGACACCGTGAGGGGGACAAGAGGCATTATAATCAAATGGATCAACAATGCAGCAACACAAATGGGCGCAAAGATCTTATCTTGTAAATTGTTAAGAAAATATCACAAAGACGAGGTACCAGAAGGAGTCATCACAGTTGCAGCTCAATGCACAGAAGGTAACTTCATGCATTGGGTGCTTTATCTGCTAAAATTGTTCCAAGTGGACTACAAGGACATGCAGGAACTCGGTACAAAGTTTCATTACTCATGGATACTCACCCTTATAGCCTTCATGGGATGGCGGGAACCAGAGTATGTAGTTTTTTCTACTAGACCACTGTTGGTTGTGGAGCCTGATTATCTTGCTGATTCAAAGGTCTTTTACTTTCAGCTGTGTTTATACCCCATGAAGTATTTACACCCCAAAAGTATGTACACTCTTCGACGCGGGGGAGTGCATAGGCGGGGTACTCCCTCTGTGAGGTTCGAGGGGGCTATCCCCCCGGCTGGGGGGTCTGGGGGCAAGCGGGCCCCCAACGGGGGTTCGGGGGCGAAGCCCCTGAAGGAAACATTGCCTTGTAAATGTATATTGTAATTTAGTTGTAAATCTGGACCGTTCATTATAAGGTCGCAGATCTAATAATAGAGATTATGTTGGGGTTTTTTTCCCTAGAAGGCAACCCTCTTTTATGAGGGAAATGTATTGCGGCTATGGTTGATGGCGAATATTGTATTCTCAGATAGGAGACTGTGAGAGAAAGAAGAGGAAGTTACATTGGGTTTGTTGTAGGTTGTATCCCTTCATATGCCGGATAATAATAAAGGAAGGACCTGACAATTTCTCTGGTGGACGTAGCCCACACTGGGTGAACTACGTAAATCTGTGTCTCTATTGTATTGTGTATCTTTTGTGTTTTGTTTCCACATTTGTTTTATTTTATTGCTCCACGGTCCTGGTTTTCTAACAACCACAACCAGCGGTAGCGAGATATCAAGTTATGAGATCGGGGCCATAGGCCAGAAAAAAGAGGGAAAATGGAATCATATTTGAGGCATACCTACGGGACATGCAAGAAGCTATTAGCTGGTCATGGAGAATAACACCAGAAGTTGTCACACAATATGGAAATATCGCTAACTTCTGGGCTACACGTCAAGCCATGTGGATACAACCCATACAGGATCTAGATACTCAGTGGTCGCCGATGCACTGCTACATCACAGAAGGTGATATAGACATGGTCATCAATGAATGGCCTGATGCATGGAGGATCCCATCCATTCCCTGGGAAATACCAGAAGGACCTGCAGAAGGAGAAGCAATATAGGAGGAAACACAACCTCCGCAAATCCCAATGCCCAAGAAACCAAGGACAGGCCAAAACAAACCGACTCAGGTAGACGAAGGGTCCAAGAAGATAGGAACCCAGAAGGGGCAGAAAGAGACCACCGAAAAAACGAAACAAGATAAGGGAGTGCAAGAGATTTCCCCAAACCCCATCACACAAGAGCAAGGGGGAACTAAGAGACCGACTGTATAGGCCACAAGCGCATGCAAGAAATCAAAGGTGCAACGAACATCACTTGACTATATGATCACAAGGGATGATGAAGAAATGATTGCTAGAATGGTCCAGGATTGTCTCGCACAAGACTTCAACCATGCAACACATCACAGGGATAGTCTACAAAAAGAGATGGAAATAATAGGACAACTCCTCAAGAAACTCGGGAAGGTCCAGATGACAAGTAGAAGCAGAGGCATAGAGCCATCGACAACACAAACCAACGAAAGAGTGGAGGTCGATGAAAGAGACCCATCCCTCCCCATGCCACACACAAACACAACGGTCCACATAAGACCAAGCATGCTACGAATGGATGAAATCGTGGGACAGACACCACTAAAGGATTTGGACCACATCCAATTGGTCCTGACATAGATACCATCAAGGGAATTACACAAATTGCAGGTTAGCATCGACCACGAGATGCAGTCTTGGGAACATAAAAACTTAGTCGAGCTACATAAAGTGACAAAGCAGTGGGAAGCGCTGGAAAAAGAGTATGAGCAGGCCAAATACGAAACTTAGGAGGATACGAAATGAAGGAATGAATTGGAATGCAGAGTGGAGAAATTTTTGGGAAACTTCCAAACACTATGCAAGAAAACGAACTGCCAACCACAGAAAAGATCGACCAGATTGTGCAGGCAATTGCTCGATACCAGAAGGAGATCGAGGATCTCCAAGAGCAAATGAAACCAATAACTCCACCAATAGTAAAGGAGAAGAGGAGGTAGGCAACAACAACACAAATATAGGAGATGGAGAAGCAGGTTAGCACGACAATTGACTTTCTCGACAGAGAAGAGCAACTTTGGACAAGAATGGAAGAGGACCCACAGGTTCAACAATGGGACAAGGAAGAGGAGAGGATCAATGCAATGATCCAAGAACTAAAACAAAGGAAAAATACCATACCAATCCCAGAATGCATCAAGGGGACGCAAGAGTTGAACAAGATGCAGACAAAACTTATCACTGCGCAGACATAGAAATAGGAGCGGCATGCTCAAATAGAACCATTACAGGAGCGGGTAGCATAAGTACTCGCACAAGAAGAAGCAGATAGAACATAGATGGCACAGACTCAAGTAGAATGCACAGGACTATTGAGTGATGAAGTGGCCATTTAGGTAGTGGAGACCATTAAGGATAAGACCGCACAGGCACTGACAAAAGCAACAGAGCTAACGAAAAAATTCCAAATGATCACTGAGGAAATCGAGGAAGCTCAGAAAGATTAGGTGACTCAAGATGAGTCACATGTTAGTGTTGGGGGCTTGTTCGTAGCAGGATGAAGTGGGGAAGAAATCGTGAACAAAGAAGAATGACATATGGAAGATAAATCATGGGAAAGAAAGCGTGTAGGAGGAAAGCGACATCTGGAAAGAAGCACAACACATGCGCATGCAAGAAGGAGGCGACAACTGGAAGGAATAAAACACACGCATGCAAATAAGGAAGACCTAACGACAGTAGTTGTTAGGGTTTTTGTAGGTTTTTTTGTAGTTTTTTTGTGTAAATGGCTGAAGAGCCCGATAGATATAAATATAGATACGCAAGTATCATAGAGGGGTTCAGAAGAAGTTCGGTTTTCTACCTATGTAGAGTCCAATTATATTTATGTAATGTTTTGGTGAGAGAACTACTTTTGTAAGAAACTGATATAAGAGGAAGAGAGGAGGTAGATTCTGAGGATTAGATCACAGGATGTGGAGCCTAGTTCGATCTAGTTCGCCTCACAGAGATCTTACCCATCTGAGGAGACTTGTAAGCACGAGGTGCAAGAATTGCAAAACTTCCATAATAAGAGAGCCAAGAGACAAATCTTTGTGGATGTAGCCCAGGAGGGGTTGAACCATCTTAATACCTGTGTAATTTGATGAATGCATGCATATCTTTGTCATACTTTTATTAGTTAGATTTTGTGTGGAATGAATGAATGAATGAGTTATTATATTTCTGAGTAATTGTTGTTGAGTAATCAAGAACAGAGGCCACGAAGTCAAAGTAGTAAACGAAATAACAATAGGGCATAATATAAATCACAATTAATGGCTCAGAATGCAGATCCCCTATCTCATACTCAATCATGGGCTGTAAACACCTGATTATTACAACCACCCATTTAAAGCTATCTCAGGTGAGACTGCGCAGTGCATTCTATGTACTGTGTTGCCTTCTGGTTTACCAGAAGGGCCGATAGTTTTAGGCTTTGTTGGTACCCTTATAGATATGAACCCTGGGTCTATGGCACAGGTAGTAGAGAGAATCCGTTCAGCTAAGAACCAACAACCCCACTCTACCTACAAGTGTAAAACTAAGACCCTCTCTAGGAAGAAGGATACCAAAATTGACCAATATCCGAGTTGTTTCAACCCACCACTTCTACACTTGGTAAGTTGTTTTTTCATACTTTTAAGAACCCTGCCACACCAGTTGAAGACTTGGGGCTCCATATACTCCAATTCATACTGAAAATAGATCTGTAGAGCCATATGGGGAGCTTCAGTCCCTTCCATGCGAGTTATGGTATAGAGGATGGTCTGTAGAGGCAAGTCTCGAACATCCCTAATAGAGAATTTACCGCTATGTTTCAGGGTACCCGACACACAATGTTCACTGATGTAGTGGTTCATAAGCTCACCGTCGCCCCCACTACCTTTGAGAGTCACCCGTGATCCATGATAAGACAGTATTGTTAGGGAGTAGATATCCTCCATATCTATAGTGAGTGTGTGGGAACCCACATGAAAACCTTACTCGTGTACATCCTACATGTGAACTAAGTACTCAAGTAGTCTCAGCTGGGCCCTCATACTTGAAACTTGAAGAATTTCAACAACCCACACTGTCGGAGGGCCATCACCATTCCCAGGTCATTCCCAATGAAGTAGTCTTCTTCTTCATGCTCTCTCTTGCACCATTCCAACATCTTGACTGTGGAAGACCTGCCAAGGAACCATAGAAAGAGATTAGCATCATAATTTTCTTTCCTAGAGGGTTTTTCTTGTTGGATTCATCTTTAAAAATTTAGGGTTGTGGACGTCGCAGGCCTGTGCATTTGCACAGTGCAGAGTCATCGCACCATAGATTTAGGGTTGACTATGAGGATCTTAGATCAACGCAGGTCCCGGTATAGGGCACCTGCGACGACCTCCACACATGGGTAACCCAAAATAATCAACCCAAAAGCATATTTTTAACCAATGAAAATCAAATTTTAATCCATGAAAAGATGGAGGAGATGAATATTACCTTTTCTGCAGAGACGATTCATGAAATGATCAACCATGCACTCCATAATCCACAGTGGAAAATCGAGGTAAAAAGATGGTTTGGAGCAATGTTTGGGTGAAGTTACAAATGAAATAGTGAAATATGTTTTTTTACCTATTTTATTGAGTTTTATTACTTTAAATTTGTATATTATATTATTTTTTATGCTTCATCCAAACCCTAAAGTCCTAACAACTTTGCAAGTGATTGTTTTTTGCAGATTAAAAGTCTATAGGTGAAACGTTGGAACTAGCGTCCGCTTTTTTGGTTTGGTTTTCTATATTTGTCGCATGTAGAGATCCTTTTAGGGTTTTTCAGGAAAATCTTCGAGAAGAGTCTTGATTCTTTCTCGCACTCGTGAAACCATGAGAATGTAATCTAGTAGTATTTTTTCATTTTTTCGAACTCGTAATGGTGACACAAAAAACGAAGCCTATGGAGTATCCTTTAATATCTTTTTGCATGCCTTAAAAATGAAAAGATTGTCAAGCTACCTTGTTCTTTTCACGCTCATAAAAGTATTTGAAGAAAACATCTGATGAGCGGTATATTATCACTTTTTCGGTCTCATCAGATTAATTTACGAAAAAGGACCTGATGTTCTTCTGTTTAAGTGTTTTTTAGACTCTCTAAAATTGAAAACCCCCTGAGTTTTCTCTCTTTGGACTCATTAAATAAACATTGAAAGACCCATATGGGACCAAACCACTCCTTCCTAGGGTTCATTAAACATACTTCGAGGGACTCATCCGAAGGATGAGCTTACATCAACAAGCATATGTTATCCTCAAGCTTGCATAAAAATAAAGAGGTAATTGCTAGAAATCATGGGGGAAAGATTGGGAAATAAATGTGTCTCGGTATTTGTGTTAGTGATAGTAATATTTTCTCTTGAACATGACACCCCCCTTCATCATTGTATTTGGGTTGGAAAATCCATTTGTCTCTCGTTTGACCATCCACAGGTCCATATGTTGGGTCCTCGTTGAGTCAATGCTGCCAAGACCAATGCCATGTCGTTCATATGTTCAAGAGAAGTCCAACCTAAACAAGCCTTCTATTGAGTCGACCATCTGCAGTTATAAATATTCTACCGTGTCGGCCTTCCCTGTGTTAGTTTTGAATCACTTTATACTCTAATATGCCTCAAATATGTTACATATTTCGTGTCATTGATGGGGGATACATCAAGGCCCTCCAGTGATGAGTCTTTTCCTGTAGACTTTAAATCATTATCCAGGAACAAGACTTATAAATCATTCAATACCTTAGAGCCTTCATGCCTCAATGGTAGGTTACTTTGATTTCAACAGTGGGTTCACATCATTGACCCCTGATTGGAATATTCCATCGAGTGTTTGACTTCAACTCATTTATTCACATCCGTTGGATTGTACTGGGGTACCTTAGCAGTCATTGACATCAATGGTGATTTCCCTCGCACATTTTAATGGTTTTCATTAATGACCAGTAATCAAGTGGTTTCTACCATGTTCGACTTCAACACCTGTAATCACATGGCTACATTCGTACTTAGAGACGATGGAAATGAAGGCCATAGATATTATCATTTTGGTCCAGGTTGCGTTGGATCATGATGATTTGTATTGACACATAGATCCACTTTGTATGTCTCATGGCTATGTTCGAATTTGAGTCCTTTTGAAGCATAGATCCACAGTGTATTCTTGGTGGCTATGCCAATTCATAATGACATGGATCCACAGTGTATATTTAGTGGCCATGACTCACTTGACATCTTGTAATATGAGTATGGGAATGCCTACCTCAGATGATGGTATATTATTATGAAGAGGCTTGATTGTTTGCAGGTTCTCGATCACTGCGCTCCTTGCTCAACACACACATTCTACAAAGTATTTCAGCTATCACGAGTTCCACATTCATACTTTAGGGGGAATTCTGTTACACATTATTTTGGTCACAGTTACACATTATTTTGGTCATCTTGGTGATGTATTAACAATGGTGTACTCAGGCGCCCAACAAGAACTTTTTTCCTGCGAAAGGTGGATCTTGTCTCCTTCCAAAAACATATTTTCAAAGTGAGTTCGTAGGCTGCATATGGCCTATGGTGAAAGAATGACTCATTCTCGCAGGCCACCTTCATCTAAGGTGAAAAATTCTCATATTTTGCTCCATACACAGGGTGTGTTGTGAGGGAAATCTCCTTACGGACTAGCAAATAGGGTTTAGACTTTGCATGTAGATATGATCGAAGAAAAACTACTTTCTACCCTCATCCCTAGATTTAAATCCCATTTTCTTAGTAAATGCATGGAAAGATCAACCTACCTCATTCCAAGTGTTTGATGTCGATCCTCCGTTGTACTTGATTACTTGTTCGAAATACTCCTTCCAAAGCTGACTTGCATACAAGACAAGCAACAACTACACATGCATCCTACTTATACACTAACGGGTTAGAAATCCAAACATATACTAATCAAACTATAAAAAGTTCATGAATTGGGACGAGAATGTTTTTTTCTTTGTTACTTTGAATGAGTCAACTTACAAAAGCTGAGACCGGCCACCACTCCACGAACCTGATCCTGGGCTCCTCTTCGACTGTCCTCCAACTACTTTTCTTTGTATCTCCTCTGGTAGAAGGAAAGGCTAAAGGGTTGGGACAATGGGAATATGCAAATGGGCAGATTTTCTTTGCTATATTTTTCCTCCTTCCAAATGGGACCTCTACCCCTTCTTTTATAGGCTAGAAGGAGCTAGGTATTTGGACGAACCCTTGGCCATGCATGGCTGGGAGTTTCAGTTAAATCACCCATAACTTTTGTGTTCCATCGACAACTTTCCTTTTTTCATGCTTTTGTCGGTCCATGAGGGATGTTTTAGGTCAGCCAGCGTGTACACACGTGTAGTAATGGAGTAGGGCGTGTGGGCCTTTATAAAAGAGGTTTTTTAAAGAGTTATTCAACAGTGCTTTGGCAAAGAAGGGATATGAGATGGCCTAATTCCAGGTAAGCATGTGTGGTGCATTTTAGGGTTATAACAGATGCCCCCTAATGTGTGAGGTCAGAAGAGCATATGATGGCCGAAATACATTACCAATATTTACTGAGGTGCCGAACGATTGAGCCCAAGGATCAGGAACCGAGAGGTGCCATCTGCAAAATAACAAAATTCTCACCGAGGCGGGCATACCCATGCTCGGGATAAAATAGAATCATGGCTACCAATCAAATACACTATATATCCATGTCATATAA
The DNA here is from genome assembly GCA_000966675.3 of Picea glauca. NCBI lineage: Eukaryota > Viridiplantae > Streptophyta > Pinopsida > Pinales > Pinaceae > Picea > Picea glauca. Next base: position 289,575 of record JZKD02S1929618.1, read on the forward strand.
CTATATAAAGAGTAGCCGTGAACAATACACAGCGAAGCTACATCTCGAAATCGAAAATATATACATATAGAGTACCCATCTTCTAGAAGCTGATATGGCCTGATGGCTGGAGATGAGGTCTTCAGAGCTCGAGCAACAACTTCAAAATCTTCAAAACTCGGGTAGGAGTGTAATATGAGTGTACAACTGCACTACCCAGAGGTCTTCGACGGCTCGTCGGTCATGGACTTGATAATCTTGATGATCAGACTGAAGGCTTCAGTGATTTCAAACAAGGACTTGATTGGATGTTCAAGATGGTCAGGTATGAGGAAAAGAGACATATTTGTAGAGGGGCCGACTCAGGCTTGGTGAAAAACTTCCCTTGGATAATAGCATGACAAATGATGAGAATCAGGCAGCATGGCATTAATCATAAGTCTACGAAGAAGGAGGCAACACAATCTCTCCATATGTTTGGAAGGATAACCAAACAGTGGAGGACACAACTCTATATAGCAAGAAAAAGCTTCCTAAGGTCGTACTACATCCCATAGTTTGATGAACAAATGGACAAATGTGCTTTATCCAAGGGCGACTCATTATGTTGCCAATAAAGAAAATACTTTTCCCTTCCTCTTTTTGGGGTATATTTGATTTTTTTGTCCTTTTCAATAATTGTGGAAAAAGAATAAAGGAATATTACGTTACAAGGGAGGAATGAGTGTTGCAAACATACAATCTCAAGGCACAAGGACAAGATTGATGTTCTAGTAGAATAATACTCGAGAAAAATCCTCAGGGGGCCAAAGGTGTTAAGACGCAGAAGCAAACTGTTACAAGGTTGGTGTATAAGGTATGCAAACACGGTTGATAAAACATACAATGGTAATGTCCTTCGATGTAAGTTTAACGATCCCAAAGAAGGTAAGATCGGTGGTTTTTCATATTTAGAGAGTCTGAAAAAACATAAAAGGAGACTCCATTAGGGTACCTTTTTCGAAGATAGTCTAGTCGGTTCGAAAAAGAGTAAACTAGCACCGATTTAGACGTTGATTCAAAACCATTTTAACGAGTGTGACAAGGACAAGATCACTCGACTATTTTTTCATTTTTAAGGAGTCTGAAAAAAACTTAACTATGGACTCCGTCAGGAATGTTCTTCTGGACCAATTTAACGAGTGTGAAAGAATAAGGTCACTCGACAATATTTTCAATTTTAGGGAGTCTGAAAAGAGCTTAACTATGGACTCCGTGGGGGTTCCTTCTTCGTAAGTTTAGTCCCTCAGGCCCGAAAAAGGGATAAAATTATACTTGAGAGTACTCTTCTATAGAGCTAAAGTTCCATAGAGTATACCTTTGTTCGTACAGTTGACCCTCCAGACCGAAAAAGGGGTAAACTACCGCCAGACAGACGTGACTTCAAATTTTAGTTTAATGAGCGTGAAAGGCCACAATATCGCTTGACAATCTTTTCATATTTAGAGGGTCTGAAAAGGGCTTAAAAGAAGACCCGTTATATTTTGGGAGTCCTGAGGGTGAGGTCAAGAGCGAAGAAGAATCATGCAAATGAGGCTCAAACTCATATTCATGAAAAAATGCAAGGACTCCCAAGCCTATAGTGTTGTAGAGACAACATGAATACCATAATGCAACCAGGATCTACCTCGGGCATCCATATTTCGGTAGGCTCTACCACCAAGTTGCGACACTTCTAAAGAAGAAATGATAGTTCTGTGTCACAATCTGATGGGATCGATCCTATGGCAAATGAAAAAGACAACGAGATACAAAAATCAGGGTAGAAACCTAACCTATATGCTCAAGTTGATCGTCCGAGAATTTTTTATGGACCGTAAAAAATTACTCAAAACTCAAAAAAAATAAAAAAATGTCCCAATACCCGATCAAATCCCTCCCATATAACTCCTAAATCACTCTAAATGGTTTTTGGTATAAAGAAAATGATAAGGGAGGTCAAAAAAATGACAAAAAGAGGCCAAAAAGTCTATAAATAGAAGCTGGAAGCTCATTATCACCATTGCTGATTTGGAAATTGACTCTGGAGCCAAAATACCCCCTTTGATAAAAACGGTGATTTCGGGAGCTACAGTGGATGAAACGAACTTCCGTCTGGACCAAGTAAGTACAAACTCCCTTATCTAGCTATTCAATTCTTGATTTTTTCTTTTCATTTCATTTTTTGGGTGGGCGACGACCTTTAAAAGGTCGGCCCTAGGTCCACGCGGGCTGTCTCTAGACAGGCCGCGTGTACACTCGGGCAGAGTAAAACCTGCCCATGTGTACACACGATTGTCACCTATACAACATGCGTGGACCTCCCTTCATAGACAAAAAAAAAAAAAATCACTCACTCACCCTCCTGAACCTTGTTGTGTTGGCAGGATGTATGTCCAATGGAGGGAAATGGAGCATGAAGAAGTGGGTGAGTTGGTTGCAGGAGATCCGAATGCCGTGGCCACGTTAATGTGGGCACAACCAAGGCTAATAAATGCCTTTGTTGACTATTGGCACCCTGATGTAGAGGCTTTCATGCTAGAGGGGCAATCACCGGTGCCCACCACCGAGGATATCTACTTTTTGACTGGTCTCTCAAGGAGAGGGGAACTAGTCAATTTCATGACGTTTCCATCAGGGTCGCATAACATAGTGGAACTGATAGCCCTGCACTATGAGGCTGGGACAAACCGTTTGAGATCCCAGGTACCCATAAGAAAGATCACTAACCTATCGCTGCAAGCGATATTATTGCTCATTAGGCGGATTACCGGTTCATCGACCTTGCATTAGACGTCCCGCGCACAGATGAACTGTGCTATCTAGTGCTTAAATGCACAAATTTTCGACTGGAGTACTACACTACTGGAGTGTATGAAGAGGCAATTGACAGATTTCCGTCAGCGGACACAGAGGAACTTCAGGTTTGGGACTATTTTTTGTTCGTTCTTTTTCGAGAGAGTTCCGAGCTTTAGTCCTCGGGTAGTGGTACGAGGACATCAGGCCTCTTTTCTTGTTGTATGTAGATGGGCAGTATTACTGCTGTGACAGGGTGGTGGAAGGACCAATGAGTCCTTCGATGATGACTTTTTTTCATGGCTATCATGTCAGATCCCGGTTATAGAGGACTACCCCTATGCCGGGATTGATTTTTCGAGAGACCCAGAGATACCAGTACCTCCTAGTGAGGAGCGAGGGGAGATGGGTAAGTCTCCACCTTTGTAGTTTTTTTTATTGTATATGTAATTTTTATGTCATTTTGTTATATATATCATTTTTTGTTGTTGTTATGCCAGAGTATTTTGTTATTTTGCAGACGACGCCTCCCGGTTCTTGATCCTTGGGCTCAATCGTTCGACACCTCAGTAAAGATTGGTAATGTATTTTGGCCATCAGATGCTCTTCTAACCTCACACATTAGGGGGCATCTGTTATAACCCCAAAATGCACCACACATGCTTACCTGGAATCAGGCCATCTCATATCCCTTCTTTTCCAAAGCACTGCTGAATAAACCTCTTTTATAAAGGCCCACGCGCCCTACTCCATTACTGCATGCGTGTACACGCTGGCTGACCTAAAACAACCCGTGTGGACCGACAAAAGCACGAAAAAAGGAAAGTTGCCTATGGAACACAAAATCTATGGGTGAGTTAACTGAAACTCCCAGCCATGCATGGCCGAGGGTTCGTCCAAATACCTAGCTCCTTCTAGCCTATAAAAGAAGGGGTAGGGGTCCCATTTGGAAGGGGAAAAATATAGCAAAGAAACTCTGCCCATTTGTGTATTCCCATTGTCCCAACCCTTTAGCCTTTCCTTGTGACAGAGGAGATACAAAGAAAAGCAGTTGGAGGATAGTCAAATAGGAGCCTAGGATCAGGTTCGCGGAATGGTGGCCGGTCTCAGATTTTGTAAGTTGACTCATTCAAAGTAATAAAGAAAATGATTTTCCCGTCCCAATTCATGAATTTTTTATAGTTTGATTAGTATATGTTTGGATATCTAACCTGTTAGTATATAAGTAGGATGCATGCGTAGTTGTTGCTTGTCTTGTATGCAGGTCAGATTTGGAAGGAGTATCGCGAACAAGTAATCAAGTACAACGGAGGATCGACTTCAAACGCCTGGAACGAGGTAGGTTGATATTTCCATGCATTTACTAAGAAAAGGGGATTTAAATCTAGGGATGAAGGTAGAAAGTAGTTTTTCTTTGGTCATATCTGCATGCACAGTCTAAACCCTATTTGCTAGTCTGTAAGGAGATTTTCCTCACAACAGGGTGTGAACCTATTTTCAAGCTTGGAAAAGAGAAGAGGTCTAGAGGGTTCTAGAAGGGAATCTTCTAGAAAATGAGTTGGCATTCGTATGGTTGTCATTTTAATGACTTCACAGATTTGATGGTATCATCCTCATCCATGTAACCATCTCTCCTTCTCCTATATATTGAAAGGATTCTCATGGAAAAGGTTAAGCAAGATTAATTGAAGAATTGGTGAAGGAATTATGTGAAGAACCCTGCTTGAATAGAAGCTTGGAGACTCTAGTTGGTCTATCAAGAGGAATCAGATCTTCTTCATGCAAGTACAAAGAAAGTGTGTGTGTTGGAACCAAGGGTCACTGAAAGGAAGCTTGCGACATCAAGGCAATTAGGTTGTATCTTCTACTTTCAATTAATATGATACAACGACATGTCCTTTTCCCATAAAGTCATTCTTACTTTATTGTGTAATTCCTTGATCATATGCATAAGTTGACATTGAATATATTTTGCTATCTTCACTTTGGTTGGTTTGTGTTGTCTTGGTCTTGATCTCACGAGAGCACCAGAGTGAAGTGAGAGAAACAAAGACTTAAGGAAGCGATACAAAGGTATGTCACTTGTTCCTCCTTACTAGCTAATTCAATGATTGCAACTTAGGGAAAAAATCATGTCCTGTCCTATTTTGTTCTAGATCCAGGTGGATCTAGGGAGATCTGTTAGTGCCCACACCTACTGATTAGTCCGATAAAAAAATTGGCGACTCCGCTGGGGATGCAACCCATTTTTTAGTGGTTTTTGGCGATTTTCCTTGGCCATTTTCTCTTGCCTTACCTTTTTTCATTTATATCAATCTCTGAGTCTTCAGGAGACCCTGACAGACTCTCTGAGTCCAGAAGCCCCTTCAAAAATTTTGTCTTTTTTCCAAATTTTTCCAAGTTTCAGTCATTCTCACACTGAACCCTTCTCTTTCCTGTGAGAATCACTAGAGTTCACACCCTACTGTGCAGTCCAGTGTGAACCTCTCACACTCTGCTTGTGACTAGCCTGCGAGAATGCTCCATTCTCGCACTGTACACTACTGCTTGCTTGCAGACCCATTTTGCAAAATTTTGAGATTAAAGTCTTTTGTCTGCACAGATACCCAAATTTGTATGTGTGTCTGAGGAGAACTTCTTGGGCCACTGATTGCTTGTTTCTTGACTTCAGATTTTGTGAACGATCAGTCTTCGGAAATAAAAGACTCTTCTTGTTCATTCTCTTTCTCAACTGTCATCTCTTGACCTTTTCTTAGCAAGGATATAATCTCTGATCTTGGAATCTGAGTGTTTGTTTGGTTGGGAGCTGGTGATCTGTTTCAAAGTTTGGATCTATTGTCTTTCTTAATTGCTCACTTAGAAAATCATTGTCTTCATGCATTTGAAAAGACCAGCCTTGTCTACTTTTCATTTTTGTCTTCATTGAAAGATTGGTTTGGGTTTTGTATGTTGCTTGTCATTAGTTATTGGTTTTCCTTAGTTCCACCACCATCGTGTGGTTCTTTTTGAAAAGTAAAAAACATTTTTATTTTTAAAATATTGGAAATCAATTATTGAAATAGAACAAATAGAGAATTAGCATTGTTTGTGATTTGTTGATATTGCATTTCAAAGAAGATTGTATATTGTAGTTCAATATTGTTCGAGAAAACTTTTCTTTCCCTCCTGTAAATAGGATTCATTGAACAATAATTGATATCTTTTCATTCCTATCTATGCATTGTTGGGTCAGAGTCTCACACAACATTGATTTCAACTCCATTTCCTTTGAGTAACAACAACCTTTAATAATATTGCGCAATTTTAAAATTTAGCTAGTAACTCTTTTCTAGGACTCTATTACACCAACAATTAGCTAGGCTATAGTTTTGGAATAGGCAGAGAGATACACTCTCCAAAGAAAAAAACACACAATAGCATCTTGGGTTAGGGAGTGTCAAATTCCGTTTGAAACATTTTGTCCAGGGAAGCCCTTCTCACACAAGGGTCAAACCCGAGGTCACATTGATATTGACAGAGTTACTCACCCTGCTTTCTTGATATCGGTGTAGAGATTGCACATATTACGGGGGTCACTTGAAGGTATACCTACAATGATGAGTGGAAGCCTCTCAAGTTGATTTCAGGCTAGATACCCTTCCCTTGCATGTGGATCGGATTATCGACTGTCCCCCCGGGCTTTATTGTTGTTGGTGGAAGCCTGTGTGGCCTATTTTCTTTTGGTGTTACAGTAGGTGTCTGTGAATGGGCAAGTCTTCACGATACCTGGAATCGACGTTGGCCAAACTCACTCAGGCTCCTTGGAGGGTATACCCACTATTAGGTGTGGGAGCTTGCACCAGGGTATAAGTCCGTTAAGCAGGTCATCAACATAAATTTTCCACCCTAGCCCAACCCCTTCTCATCTCGTTGTTGCGACGTTGGATTTCATCACCAAC
>JZKD02S1929618.1:310610-334908 GCA_000966675.3 Picea glauca
AAGTATGATTAACTCTTTAATTAAGGGTTAATGAATGATTAATTATTAAGTGAGTCATTAATTGATTAAGTATTAAATTAAAGGTTTAAAAAATGAAATATAATGTTAAATGGGTTACGTATCTCATAAGGGATAACGTAACCCATACGTAAAAGGGAAATATTTAATAAGGGATAAGACCATTAAATAGAAATAAATGGATGGATAGAGGCATTAATTAAGGGATAAGGTGTTTGGTGGAGGAGTGAATGTGCGAGGGCGGTGAAGGAGGCATAAGGGAAGGAGAAGGATTATGAAAAGGAGATGGATTCATGCATTGGACGAGAGGGGAAAATGGGGAGTATTGGGACAGAGTTAGTTGATAGTGGGATTTGCAGTGCACCGGGGCTGAGGGGTTTTGGGCTCGGAGGGCTAGGACGTCCATTGATGTCCTAGGGCTAGGCGAACTAGTCGGTAGGGTGGCTGGTTTTGGGGTGTCTTAAGGAGCAAGCTGCTGCGGATAGGTTCAAGCGAAGGGAGCGACAGCATCAAAGCGAGGTATTTAAATTGTTATGTAAATTATGCAAATTGTTATGTAAATTGTTATTTTATTTATTGAAATATGGGAGTGAAAATGCTAGATTGAGTAAATTTTGAGTAAATTTCAAATTTTCTGTTCCGTTTTAATTCAATGGTAGTTTAAATTTAATGATGGTCTTTACATCCGTCGTCTCCAGCTCATTATCCGGAAACAAGACTTAGAAATTATTTGGTACCTTGGAACTTGCATGCCTCAATGGTAGGTTTCCTCGCTTTCAACAGTGGGTTTTCATCATTGACCCCTGATCGGGAGATTCCGTCGAATGTTTGTCCTCAAATCATTTATTCACATTCAGTGGATTGTACTAGTGTACCTCGAGAGTCATTGACATTAATGGTGATTTCCATCACACTTGTTAACGGTTTCATCAATGACCGGTAATCAAGTGGTTTCTACCATGTTCGACTTCAGCACATGTAATCACATAGTTAGATTCATACTTTTAGGTGACAGGATTGAAGACCCTGGGTCTCATCTATTTGATCCAGGCTGTGATGGAATATGTATAATTTGCTGACACATAGATCCACTTTGTATGTCACATGGCTGTGCCATCTTAATTTGAATCTTCTTGCATAGATCCACAGTGTATTCTTGGTGGTTATGCAATATTTTGATGGCATGGATCCACGATGTATGATTGGTGGCCATGAACCATGTTCATGTTGTCATCCGTTTGTGATTTTAGTATGGGGATGCCTACCTCAGAACTGGTATTATATTCTGTAGATGCTTGGTTGTTTGCAGGTTTCCGATTAGGTGCACTCCTGGTTTCCGACACACACACACAGTTTACAAAGTATTTTGGCTGTCACTGATTCCAGCCTCATACTTTGGGGGGAATTTTGTTACACATGATTTTGATCATCTTGGTGATGTATTAACAATGGTGTACTCAGGATCCCAACAAGAACTTTTTTCCTAAGAAAGGTGGATCTTGTTGCCTTCCAAAAACATATCTTCAAAGTGAGTTTGCAGGCTGCATATGGCCTAGGGTGCGAGAATGACTCATTCTCGTAGGCCACCTTCATCTAGGGTGCAAAATTCTCGCATTTTTCTCCATACATAGGGTGCGAACCTGTTTTCAAGCTTGGAAAAGAGAAGAGGTCTAGAGGGTTCTAGAAGGGAATCTTCTAGAAAATGAGTTGGCATTCGTATGGTTGTCATTTTACTATCTTCACAGATTTGATGGGATCATCCTCATCCATGTAACCATCTCTCCTTCTCCTATATATTGAAAGGATTCTCATGGAAAATGTTAAGCAAGATTAATTGAAGAATTGGTGAAGGAATTGTGTGAAGAACCCTGCTTGAATAGAAGCTTGGAGACTCTAGTTGGTCTATCAAGAGGAATCAGATCTTCTTCATGCAAGTACAGAGCAAGTGTGTGTGTTGGAACCAAGGGTCACTGAAAGGAAGCTTGCGACATCAAGGCGATCAGGTTGTATATTCTACTTTCAATTAATATGATACGACGACATGTTCTTTTCCCATAAATTCATTCTTACTTTATTGTGTATTTCCTTGATCATATGCATAAGTTGACACTGAATATATTTTTCTATCTTCACTTTGGTTGGTTTGTGTTGTCTTGGTCTTGACCTCACGAGAGCACCAGAGTTAAGTGGGAGAAACAAAGACTTAAGGAAGCGGTACAAAGGTATGTCACTTGTTCCTCCTTACTAGCTAATTCAATGATTGCAACTTAGGGAAAGAGTCATGTCCTGTCCTGTTTTGTTCTAGATCCAGGTGGATCTAGGGAGATCTATTAGTGCTCACACCTACCAATTAGTATGATAACAGTCACCCCAGTGATCCACTGACAATAGGTGTTCATGTTCCCTGAAAAATATAAAAGGTGTCTTTCTCCATGAGAAAAGTGATTTGCTTTCCCTTCTCAAAAACCTTATTAAGGAAGGTCGTTGCAGGATGAAATATGCCTAGGGTGGGATGATGCCTGATCATCACAGCCTGTTCTAATTCTAGACTGTGAAATCTCCGTAGTATTCCTTATACCTATGGTGTGACGATGCTAAAAGCTAAGGAAAATTCAAACTTCACGAAAGTTCTAGAAGGGGATCTTCTAGAAGATGAGGTGGCCTCCGAACGGTTTGGATCTTACTCGCTTCTCTAATTTGGTGGGATCATCCTAATATCCTCATCCATATCTCTTTCACACTATATAAAGAGGGATTTCTCATGGAAAAGGATAAAGTTGAATAGGCTAAGATTTGTATGGAGAGTTCTACTTCCTCTTGAGATATTTGCTTTAGTTCTGCAAGCTACATGGTGGATCCTCTTAATTCAAAGGATTTGGAGCAAATGCGTGTGTTGGAGCAAAGGGCCATTGAAAGGGGACCTTGAAAAATCAAGGATTTTGGTTGTAATCTCCACTTTCCTTTTAATATAATACAACAATATGTTTCTTTACCATAAAACTAGTCTTGTTTTATTGTATGATTCCTTTATCACATACATATGTTCTTGTTGAGTATATTGTGTTTCTTTCACTATGGTTGGCTTGTGTTCCCTTGTAGGTTGAATATCACAGAGGCATTGGAACAGAGCTAGGATGGAAATGGCAATAGGAAACGACCTTTAAAAGGTATGTTGTCTATCTCTTGTTAGATAATAAACTCAATAATTAGAGCTTAGGGAAAGTCTTATATTTTGTTATGTTTTGTTCTAGTTTCCAGTGGGATCTAGGGAGATCTGTTTGTGTCATCAATTACCGATTAATCCGATAAAACCAATTCTCTGGCTACAACCAGAAGTAGGCTACAACCCCCTATGTTCTGAGGCTACAACCACCTGTCCTTGCCTCATCCAACCTCCCTGAAATAAAAGTAGAATGATGGAGCCACTGTCACACTATCACTGTGAGATATATTGTTGTAAACCTATACCATTCAACCTGTACCATAAACAATTGCATCAACCATGCAACAACCTATACCAAACAACCTGTAATCATATTGTACCATAAACAAGTGCATCAACCATGCACCAACCTGTACCTCCACCTGTACCATCAATGAGTGTATCAACCATGCACCAAATATGTACCAATCATGCATCAAATAGACATCAAATATGAATCATCAAGATGTACCAACATCATTGTTGGCCCTTGGGTATGGAATTAAGTGAATATTAAAGAAGAAAAGATGGAATGAGAATTGCGCAGAAGACACACTGACTGATACTAGGTCGAGGTGAGCAGAAGAGCAAAAACGACGGTGCGAAGTAAGAGAAAGAAACCCGTTGGACAAGAATATCGAGGATGGATAGATTAGTAAGGAAGATGGATCATGGACAACTCAGCAAGAAGAAAAAGCTACCGTTGGATGCTTTGGAGCACCGCGCGAGAAGAAATGAAAGACAGGCTGGCGAAGCCCTGAAAATGAGGGTCAAGTTGACCTAGGGTTTTAGACACCTAGGGTTTTGGTATCTAGGGTTTTGACACTTAGGTTTCAACCTAAGGATGTCCAAGAGATATTGTAATGTAGAAATAAATGTCTAAAGGACCTGGGATGGGTTGGTGCTAAGTTGGTTGAGAGTTTATTGTTATAGTGAGAGTGAGTGATTATTACTGTGTGAGAGAGAAGTGCTGGTGTGAGGGCCTTCTGTATTGTAAATATTCAGTTGGGTGCGAAGATCAACCCTGCAGTTGGGTGCATAGGGAGGGGACAGAGAGAAAGAGAGAATATCTACTGGGTAAAGAGCGCAAATAAGAACTGTATGCTTCCATATTAATATATTATAAAGCACAGTTCTGTGGACATATCCCTAGGAAGAGGGTGAACCACGTACATATTTTTGTTGTGTGTGATTGATGTTGAGTTCTATTGTTTATGGATATACTATTATTGCATTGTTGTGTTAGATATGATAGATAGTTGTGTGAAGTAGATCTAAGCTGGGAATTGATATCTAGATGTTGTGTTGTTCTTGTATCAAATCCACTTTGTATTCCCTTGGCTGTAGACATCTGTGTCCTGCAACCCCCCATAGCTACTTCGGGTGAGACTACATCTGCCTCGCAGGTGTTACAAAAAGTTCCAATAGTTAGGGCTTGTTGGTGCGCTCTTGGAGCTGAACCCTGGGTCTTCCCTTGTGCCAACAAATGGTTCTGTTTCCGGGACATGAATCTTATTGAGGGAATGTCAAGGTGGTTTCCATCAAAGACAAAGATTCATAAGTGGATAGAGGATCAAGAAAAGGACTTCGCTGAAGCCCAGAACAAGGACCCTAATCTTAGTACAAAGGATTGGTTGGGAAGATATATCTTTACTGATATGAACGAGATTTTCTTTGGAGGAATTCATCAAGAGTTATACGAGTGGCTAGCTAGGTTAGCAGACACCCAATTTGAGATTAGATCTAGGCCACCTATGGTTTGGACGTCGACGATGATTAAGAAGGTTAAGAGAGTTGATAACGCTGTGTCAAGAGCAGTAGATCACTGGTTCGATAATACCATTGGAGGGTATATCATCGATTTTTCTGTTGACAGAGTAGAGTCATATAGCCAAGCCGAGAGGTATTTCTTTAAGGGACCTAGGGGAAAATTTTTACAATTTCTGAAGTTGAGGATCAAGATGCTATTGCATGAGAAGAACATCTTGAAGATACAGTGATCGGTTGGATCGAAAGAGATAATGTTCAATAACTTAGACAACGACAACGATACAAAGGCTGGACATACTCATAGTGGGAGAGTGGTCAGAGAAGTCCCTCTTGTGAACTTGTTTAAGAAGAACTACGAGGACAAGCGTTTCTACAGTGGAGAATAGGAAGATCTGACATACGAAGAGCATTCAGAATCCACTAGGGAAGATGAAGGGAAAGTTAAAGGACCTCACCGGGAAGAGCCAAAAACTTCAGGAACTGCGTCGACTATTGAAGTAAGTACTATTATTCCTCCTGTTGTTTCATCAACATTAATCAATTAGAGTAATCATAGTCACCAGAGCACTCTGAGAACTATCACTAGCAGTCCACCACATATTCAGTCAGGAAACCTAGGAAGACCTATGGCAGATGAGATGAGGCTACCCACCTTTAGATGATATGGATCTGAAGATCCTGATCAACACTGGTTTTTATGTGAAGTTGTGTGGAGTATTAAATTTATCATCGACGAAGCTGTTAAATGAGCTTAGTTTAGTACTACCCTTAGAGATCGCGCACTGAGATGGTACATGAAATTTTTCCAAGGAACTGCACCGAAACAACTGAATCTCATTAAGAATGTGCTAATTGATGAATTCAAGAAGCCTAAGTCATAGTCGTAGTGCATTATAGAGCTAAAATAAATCAAGCAAAGAATAGCCAAACCTGTGTGGGAGTTTGATCAGAGATTTAAGACCTTGATAGGCCATTTGGGTTTCTAGATCCCAGATGAGCAGAACAAGGATTGGTTCATTACTGCCCTCTTACCACACATCAGAGTTGCTCTTATGCAAAAGAAGATTTATTTGTAGTTTTAGGCACTGGAGATCTCCATGAAGTTAGAATCAACCCCTATGGCAGAATCTAGCTTAGGTATGAGTCAAATCTTGAGTCAACTGACTAGCTTATCTCTATAGGTCGAAGATATGAAGAAAGACAAGGGAAAAGATAAAATAGAAGACATCTGGTGTATCAGATGCAAATCAGAAGGCCATGACAAGGAACATTGTCCCTTATTTCATGAATACTTGGCCTCTGGAGCTCAGATCCATTTGAATCAAGTTACCCTACCCTGGTGCGAGGTATGTAGAAATCGACATCGCCCTGGTGAATGTTACTATCTACAAAAATATGTCCAGACACCCAAAAATCTATATTGCACATTATGTAAGTTGGTAGGACATGATGACAGGGATTGTAGGGCATACAAACTCATGCATGAAGGGTCGAGGGATATATACAAAATTCAAGGTGAAGTACAACAAGAAGGAAGCACTGTGCAGTATAATTCCCCAGGAAGAGGAAACTCCAACCCTCGCGGTGGATTCAGAGTAAGAGGAAGAGGAGAAGGTATGGGTCAAGTTAGAGGATAGATCATTTGTTACAACTACGTGCATCCAGGACACTTAGAAAGGGTCTGTCAGAACCCTTGTACCACTTGCAGCTACTGCAACTCATTCGAACATGTTATCGAAGATTGTTCTGTGCTGCTAGCCAAACTTTAGGAGAGATGAGGACCTCAGCAGAACCTGCAAGTGCAACTGCTATACGTTGAACCTCGTGGAGAGGAACCTAGAGTCACTTTTATCACTAGAGGAGGTTTTGTTATAGGAAAAGACAAAGAAACCCAAGGAAAGACTACAAAATAATCAGGAGTCAGGAAATCTGCAGAGAAGACACAAGTTTTTGATGCAAAGAAAGAAAAACAAATATTTGAGGAGGTAAGAAAAGAATTCAGGAGAGACCAAGGTTTGTCATCAAAGACATGACCATAAGTAACAAAATGTGGAATGCCTCTAGCATTCGACCAGTCTTCTCTGCCAGGAGAAGGAAGAGAGGTAGGAAAGCTCATGGAATTCTTATATACTTGTATTAAGTTGATTCAGGATGAAAGAGTTGTACAAGAGCTACAAAATTTAATCAGACAGTACAAGTTAGGAAATATAGATCCCTTTCTTAATCGAGAAGTACACCAAGTCTATAAAAAGAGAAGGAAAAATAAGGAACTACACCTGAATTCTCAAATTGGAGAGTATGATATAGACTATGTAGTCCTCGACTTAGGGCCGAAGGTCAATGTCATGACGAAGCAGACCTGGGCATTGATGGGAAAACCTAAGTTGATCTACTCTCCAACTAGGCTTAGTATGGATAATCATCAAGCTATAGGCCCCTTTGGAATATTGGAACATGTCCCAGTGGACATCGATGGAGTAAGGACGTTTGCAGACTTCGAGGTGATTGACATAGTTGATGATAGTTGTCCTTACCCCGTGCTGTTAGGAATTGATTGGGCTTTCAATAATTCCACTGTGGTTGATTTAAAGAAAAGAAGAATTACATTTGAAGGAGATGGCCTTAGGATCATTGCACCTTTGGATCCCAACGAAGGTAAGAGATACACAGAACCCATCAGGGAAGAAGATCATGCATATGAAGTACAAAAAATATACAAATTAATAGTCAGACAACAGGATTACATTAATCCTACGGTGGATGGGAACCTAAGTTGGCGAAGTGACAATGCATGTTCATTAGATTCATAAGAAGCACTGGAGAACTGGAAGAAAAAAATGTACAACATATCTACAAGGAGATGTGCTAGATTAACCAGAGAAGTTCGCTGGATCAGCACAACAGTAAGTAACTTGCGCACCTTTGATGGTCTAAATCATTTAGAAGCTTTGTTGTTGGAATTTGAAGAAATTGTACCAATACAACAAAAATTGTTGGCAATGGATGAGGCCCTGAAAGAAACTCCATCAAGATGGTGGGGGACACACAAAAACAACATTATAGACTGGGTACAATGTCGCACTTTGATGACAACGTGGTTTTCAGAGAAAGTAGAAGGCTGCGAAGTTGGGTACACAGGTCGAAGCTGTCCAAAGGACCATGTGCGAAATTTTGAGGAAGCATGGAGTAGCATTCCTCAAGAGAAGTGGGTGCACAAATTCATCAACACATTGGACACAACCCTATCAAATGGTATCTTCAAGAAGAACTGTGCCTCATCACTGCAAATTGGGAAGGTATGACCCAAAACTTTGTAACTACCTTTTTATTTGAAAGCCAATATCCTACAGTGGATCAAGCATTACAGATTGTAATACAAAAAGTATTTGAGGAGGCACCTAGCCTCCCTTTGGAACAAGAAGAGGACGAATGGACTGCGCCTCTCCAGAAATTGCAAGGCTGTTACAATATGAATGATGATGTAGACGATGATCCTAGGAAGGTGAACATCACTGAAATAGAAGGACCGAGAATTGATATACCTTTCATTGGACAACCAATTAAAATAAAAAAATTCAATATTGGAATAGAGAAAACACCGAAGCTTGCAAATGTTAGATATTATTGGGATGTTGCCACTATTTACAAGATCACATAGTTACTGCATGAATATCAGGACTTGTTTCCAACCAAGTTCACTGATATAAAGGGAATTAAAGGGCCCATGGGAGAGATGAGGATCCCTTTGAAACCATATGTAAGGCCATTCAAAGAGAGACCCTATAGATTGAACCCTAAATATAAGGAGAAAGTGAAGATTGAACTTGAAAAAATATTGGAAGAAGGAATCATAGAACCTGTTGAAGAGTCTGTGTGGATTATCCCTATGCTAGTACAAGACAAGAAGACAAGAGAAATTAGTATCTGTGTAGATCTTAGGAAGCTGAACGATGCATGTTTGCATGACCCATTCCCTACGCCATTCACTGATGAAGTGTTATATAATGTAGGAGGACAAGAGGTATATTATTTTATAGATGGATTTTCAGGATACCACCAGATCCGGATTGCCAAGGAAGATCGCCATAAGACCACATTTGCAACAGAATGGGGATCCTACCAGTATACAGTGATGCCGTTTGGATTGAATAATTCCCCAACCATGTTTTCTAGGGCAGTGGTCAAAGAATTCGAGTTTTTACATAAATTCCTGGAAGCATATTTTGATGATTGGACTGTTTTTAGCTTATTACAAAATCATATTGAATGTTTAAGACTAATGTTGGATAAGTGCGGGCAGTGTCAGATTGCCATGAACCTGAAGAAGTGCGTCTTCTTTTCACCCTTTGGAGTGTTTTTAGGTCATATTATGTGTAAACAGGGATTGTTGGTAGACCCATATAAGATTTCTATTATAGTAGATCTGTCCCCTCCTGCTTTAGTCAAACAGTGGCGCACTGCGCTGGGACACACTGGATACTACAAGAAGTTCATTAAATACTATTCCTAGATCACAACACCCATGGAGAAGCTTTTGAAGAAAGACTGCCAGTTTAATTGGACAGAAGAATGCCAACAGAGCTTCGACACACTGAAACAGAAAATGGTTACTGCGCCTATTCTAGTTTTCCCAGATTGGAGAAAGGAATTTCACGTGCATGTCGATGCATCTTCTATTACATTAGGAGTTGTGTTATCACAACCGAGAAATGGAGACATTGACCACCCGTTAGACTTTCCTAGAAGGAAGCTATCAACAACTAAAATTAATTATACCACCACTGAGAGAGAAGGGTTAGCCATGGTGTATGCACTACAGAAGTTTCGCCACTACTTGTTGGGAGGACACTTTAAAATGTTCACTGATCACTCCACGCTGAAATACCTAGTCAACAAACCAGTGTTGGGGGGGAGAATATGCATATGGATTTTTCTATTTTAGGAATATGATTTTGAGATTGTGGTTAAGCCAGGGAGAATGAACAAAGGTCTTGAGGACTTGTCAAGGTTGGAACATGGAGAAGAGCCTAATATTTTGGAATATACACTGCCAGATGCACAATTTCTATCCATTATAAAGATTGATGATCACTTCGTGGAGATAGTCCAGCTCCTGTCAACAGGAATGGGACCGAGTGAATATATAATCACCGAGAAGAAACAACTGGTAGTGCACACTGAAAACTTTTCACTTATAGTTGGACAACTATACAAGATGGGGCCTGATGAGATATTGAGGAGGTTTGTTATGGAGACAGAGCAATCATTGATCCTTGCAGAATATCATGAAGGCATCGCAGGAGGACACTACGCAGGAAAAGCAACAATGCAGAAGGTTCTTAGAGATGGCCTTTGGTGGCCTATGTTGGCACAAGGGCAGACCGAGGGTTCAATGCTACAACAACGCACCAACAAAACCCTAACTATCGACCCTTTCGATAACACCTGCAAAGCAGATGAATTCTCACCCGAGGTAGAAGAAGGGATGCTTGCAGGACTCCAGTGTCTACAACCTTAGTTGGGACACAGATCTATGATTGTAACACCTTAACAGAGAACTTAGTTATTACAGTTCGTTAATATTTATCTTTAGTTCATAACACAACTAAACCCTAACAACAGATTATCACAACATTCATATAGATTCGATAGATTCAAGCACTAAGCATACAAATAGAGATTAGATCTAGCTTTCATTCACATTATTCAACACTAAGCTATCATATCAGATTCATCTATCATCTAACATTGCACTAAGAATTGAATCACATAAACAAAAGAACAACCAAAAGCACAAAGCATTCACAACACAGGATATACATGGTTCACCCCCACCCTGGGGCTATGTCCACCAACTCTTTGTCTTATTTATTAGCTTCTTTCAATCTTCTTACAAGCACAAAGCCTCAAAATCAACTCCACAGAGGACATGAGATCTGCACATCTTGCTAGATCCTCCGTCCTTGAGTTATAGCACAAAGCCTTCCACAGTCTCTTAGAATCATTTTCACTAAGCTCTGCAAGCCTCACACAGTATGCAAAAAGAAACTAGCACTCAACACTTAGCATACTTGCAACAAACTAGTCACTAATAGTCACTATTCACTACTTCTTACATCACCTAGACTTCTATTTATACATTACAAAATAGGCCTAAGCATGATTAAACCCATGGGACGACATCCCCATACACATTACATAAACCCAAAACCCAAAAAGGCCCTAAAAAGGGGCCGAGATCTCACAATATCCACTTCATCTTGTGCTCCACCTTTGACAGCCTATCGAAGTCCCAAAAATAGGTCAAACATGACCAAGGAACCTCAAAACTTGGTCAAGGGCCAACTGGCCCCCAACACTCACCTGTGACTTGTCCCGATTCACTTTGATCTCGGTAATTATACCTCAAAAGCCTAGATATTGGTTTGAGATGCTTCCACTTGTTGTTGTGCCATGGCCTCCTACTCAACGAACTCTTGGATAATAACTTCGTTGACAGGTCCCTCTAAGCATTGTTCAACCGTAGTGATGACTTGCTCCAATTCTTCTCCTCGGCCTTTGATCTATGCGAACAGTTGGAAAGCCTCATTTTGTATAGGTTGGAGCCTCTGAGTCACTTCCATGACTTTGCTATGAATGGTGTGGACCTGCTGTTGAGCAGTGCGATGCTCTTGGGATCACTTCATCCTTTCAACAATAGATAGGGGCTTCAACTGCGCCTGTATTGTTTCTGCTTGCTGATTCGCCTCCTGGAGCTGTGACTCCAGTGCCTTCAGTTCTGGATTCTCAGTGAGTCACTCATAAGTCTAGGCACTGTGATCACTTAGTTGTTTACATTCCATGGCAAGGGCCTTTATTCTCTCAACTGTGCTTCGAGCAGTTGCATCTCTTTGATCCCTCACATCCTGCGGGGTGTCAGGCACTGTGCAGAGCTCTAAGTATGCTATTCTTTGCTGCAATTGATGGATAGATTCCATGAGATGTTCTACTTGATGCTCAATTTGGTCTTATGCCTTTGGCTCTAAGCATGTCACAAAGCGAAGTGCTCTGTTTACTGCTTCCTTCACTTCGAGTTGTTCTATGAGAAGCTGTTATTTTTCTTACTGAATCTGTGCTTTCTCCTCTTCAAACTTTGTCTGGAGATCAACCTTCTCCTGCTCCGCAAATAAGTGTTGTTCTATGACTACTTCTTGCACTTGCTTCAACGCTTGGGTGGATTGTTATGTTTCTTCTTGTGCGTGACGAAGGTGATATTCAATTGCATCAGCTAGTCGGCAGAGTTGGGATGGCTCATCTCCCAACTCTGGTTCTTCTGACGACAGGGGCGTAGTGGACACTGCGCGACTGGACTGAAACGCTCGCTATACCCCTTGGAGCTGGACCTCAATTCTATCATACATCTCCTCCTACTTGGCTTCATGTTTCTGTAATATTTCCTACAAGTCGTCGTTTATAGATACAATGATGAAGTCAAAGTCATTGACAATGAGCACAGTCTGCATCTTGGTCAAGGTGGCTCTAGATTTCTTTCAGGAAGAGGGTTTCAGGGAAGAAACTTTCCTCTTCTTCAAGGGATCAGCCTCATCTCTAGGAGGTGCTACTTCACCTTGCTTATGCTGATCTTATTTTACATTTATCTCTTCTACTTCGTCATCACCCCCTTGGCCAGGTGATACTAAAGTAGTTTTTTCTGATGTGCTTCTTAAGTCTTGGACTTCTGCAGTCTTCTTCCTTCTGCTGGTTCCAGGTGTGTCATGTTATTTGTGAGTGGCCTCCGAGATGTCAAGTGTGGGGTTAGACATATTTTTAGGATTAGCAGGGATAAGGAGGTTTGATGACCAGTCCTTAGTTATCTCCTCAAGGTCCTCTTCTTTGAGCTTGTAGTACGACTGAAGCTCCTCCTTATGCTCGTCTGCTTGTGCAGTGATATATATGAAGTGCCGATTTGTGTGAAACTTCACGAGGATTCAGAACCGCTGTAGGGTGTTTGGCATCATGCGAGGTTTAGCTTCGATAGCCCTCTTCATTTGGAGATAATATATGTGAAAGAATGGGTTCAAATGCCACTATTTTCCCATATCGCTTGAGTACTAGAGCGTGGTGAACTTCGCAGCAAGCGGTTCGAGCGACTCAATGTCTTGGAAGGTCACACCTTCTGACATCTCCCAAGAAATAAACACAATGAGGATCAGGAGCCAGCTAAAGTGGAACTCATATCCCTGGTCATGTGCTTCACAATAGTCTAATTCTAGCTGATTAACTAGGTACTTCACCCAGTTAATCTGTAGGATTTCCACGCATTTTCCTAAGAGGTCAACGACAAACGCTGTGACCTGCGTGGGTCTGTTCTTCCTTACTATATTTCCTACAATTAATTGGCATTCTAGGTGCACTGCGCCATTCTGGATGGAAGCTACCTTGTAGCCTCACGTCCTCTTCTCAGCATCTTCATAGGTATCCTTGATATTCTATGCTAATGTGCGATCTATGGATTACCCCAGAAAGAATTCCTGCGGGTCGGGTCCTTGTATACTTAATCTGATGATCCTATGGGTCAGCGTCAGATCGACTATGATATGTCAGTCTAACCATAAGTAGATGCCATGGTAGCATGAGAGTAGGAGATTAACACAGGCGTTAACCTCATGGTGCCTTCCAAAGTGTGGGATTTTCATTACATTCAATAGGGTGGACTGCACGAGGTTCATCGTCGATGGTTGGGGGATTATTTTCGAGTTCTTCCCCTTCCTCATGGTCAAGTATTTATATGGGGTGAGCATACTATGGTTCTTTTAGTCTCCTCGGTTGAAGTTGTTGAACTTCAACATTGTGATCTTGTCTTGCTGCGCTCTAACTGTGCGTATCTCCTTTAGGAGGTACGCAGTAAGCATGGTGTAATCAAAATCTCTTGGCACACTATCACGATTCACCACACCGGCCAGAGGCAGGATGTAGTTAGGTAAGATGGTTGGGATTAGCTTTGCATTTTTTAGGTCATCTCTGTACTTGGTTCTCTTTTCTGTGATGACTCAGGATGGTCCGGATCCGTGAGCGATCGACGAAGAGGCTTATACTCCTCTCGTTAATGATGCTTGTAAACCCACAGACATAGACATTACTCTTTTATTCATGAGATCGATGAGTACATCCTTCATAGAATCTTCGACTGCGCTAATTTCTTCAGACATACATGCTCATGGTTGAATATCTCGGGTTGGAAGAGTAACTAATCAATGCAATGGGACGGATGGTGATAGCTCGATGATCACTGTGCGAAATCAACTAATCTGCGGGCTTAGATAATCACATTTGGAAAAGGTTTTCTCGGTGCAAGGCTCGACGGAATAAGTATATAACTAGGCAATGAATCTCTCCAATGGACAAGAAGCCTTCATTAATTCAGTTTTGTCCATTAAGGCGTGGTCCCAATGGTCTGATGGCAAGCCTTCTGACCACAAATTGTGTTCAACCCATTTGGGGCATCAGTCTAATGGTTATACTGTTTCTGTTGGCCCTTGACCAAGTTTTGGGAGTTTCTTGGTCATGTTGACCTATTTTGGGACTTCGACAGCTTGTCGAAGGAGGAGCGCAAGACGAAGCAGAGATCATGGGATATCAACCCACTTTTGGATCCCTTTTTGGGTTTTGGGGAATATGTAATGGGAATGGTATGTTAGCCCATGGGTTTATCCATGTTTAGGCCTATTTTGTATGTATAAATAGAAGGATAGGCAATGTAAGAAGTAGTAAAATAATATATCTATGTGATGTAGTCTAAGTGCAAAGAGTTGGATCTATGTGATAAGGGCTTTGTGTATTCTGTGTAAGACTTGCAGAGCTAAGTGCAAGTCCTTGTGAGAGACTATATATGGCTTAGTGTTGTAACGCAAGGAAGAAGGATCTAGCAAGCTGCACAGATCTTCTGTCTTGTGCGAAGTAAGGTTTTTGAAGGCTTTGTGCATGTCACTGATTGACTGAAGACAATAAAGAAGAAGAGTTGGTGGACATAGCCCCAGGGTGGGGTGAACCACGTAAACACTGTGTTATGTGCTTTGGGATTTGTATTGATGTGTTCACATGTTATTTTCTAAGAGCTTTGATATGTTTAGATAGATCTACTTCTGCTTTGTGCTTATGATATGTGAGAATGTTAGATATGATTAGGATAGTCATGCTTAGTGCTTGATATGCTCATCCTGATCCATTTACATGTTAAGTTCTTAAATATTGTAGATTAATGTGAATGCTGCGAAGCCCTATTTTATCAGCGAAGTGATTAATGATTAGATATTGCAGAACTAACGGTGCTAAGTGCTTTATTAAGTAGTACAATCATAGATCTGTGTCCCAACTAAGGTTGTAGACACCTGAGTCTTACAACCACCCCTGCCTCTACCTCGATTGAGACTTCATCTGCTTCGAAGGTGTTTCCGAAAGGACTAATAGTTAGGGATTTGTTGGTGCGCTGTTGTAGCGTTGAACCATGGGTCTTCCCCTGTGCCAACTAATGGTTCCATTGCCAGGACTTGAAACTGTGATTGCTGGGAACTGAGGAACAAGAAGCTTGGTGCAAAAAGTTGACCTGAAAGCCTTGTGCGAAGATCTATGCCCTAGTGAGCAGTGTTCTACTTGATCTATAAAGATCTTTTCTAAAGAAAAGAGGTCGGGTATGAAAGAAAGAATCCTGATTTGAATAAAAGAGGTCGGATCTGAAAAAATGAAGCCCGATCTGAAGAAAATAGGTTGGATCTGAAAGAAAGAATCCCAATCTAAAGAAAAGAGGTCGGATCTGAAGAAAAGAAGCAGGATCTGAATGCTTTGTTCTCTAAGAAAGGTAAAAGTTAGGACATCTGAATAAAAGAGGTAAGATATGCAAGATCCGTGCTCTGATAAATGTAATAACAGTTAAATTTTTTATATCTGGAAGCTTTGTGATCTGTAGAAGTAAGATAAGTGGAAATTTTTGTTTCTAGAGTATGGATCTAGGTATGTTTAATAAAATTTGTCCTAGTTCGAAAACTAGGGTATTGATAGATGAAAGAAGAATTGATATTAATAGATCTGGTAAGAATAGTGAAAGATATGTTATACCTATGCATATAAATAATGTTTGGACTAACGAATGGATGCAAGATCCCATAAATAATTTATTGCAGGTTAGCTCCTATGATCCTAGTGCACAATACAGAAGAGGATGGGGATCATTTAAAAGAAAGAGAGGATTAACCCTCTGTTACAGTTGCAGAAAACCGAGACATCTTACTAAAGAATGCCATGGGAGAATACCTAGTTTTCTTTGTCACAAATCTATGGACCATGAAGTGTTGGATTGCCCCATAATGATTGCTAAGCTTGAAGGAATGAACCTGAATCAAGAAAATCCTAAGGAAGCTCTAGAGGCTATAGTAGAACCCTAGGAAGAATAAGAGAAAATATTGCTACAAATGAGAGAAACCTTGAATGACCACCGACATGTCAAATTATCAGAGATCTTTAAATACAAGGAACTCCTTGAAGAAAGAATAGGAGACTTTGACATTGACTGTGTTGTAGATGAGGAAACACGGGTTAATGTCATGACTGAGAGAACTTGGGAAGCTATAGCAAGGCCTACTATGATTCCTTCATTAGGAGGAATAGGGTTATTAAGAGGAAAACTAGTAAACCTGTGTGTAAGGCTCACCCAGATACCTATGACTTTCAATGGAACTTCGATGAAGAAAGATTTTGAGATTATTCAATTTATTGAGGACAATGCCCCATTTACCATGTTACTAGGGAAACCTTGGATTGACAGAGATCAAGCTAGATGAAAGAAAGAAGAAGAATTCTTGGAGAAGAAGAAACAAGAGTTAAAAGATTTCATGACTAGAAGGATCACATACTTGATTGAAGAATAGGAGAACAGATCGAAGCTATTTGGCACTAGAGACCCTGATGTCAAAGCTGCAAGAACACGATAATACCCACATAAGACTGAAGTACTTACTCCAGATAAAGAAGAGGTATTACCCCTGAATCCTAGGAAAGAATCTCAACAACACGCAGTGACTATGTTAAAAGAAGATAAGAATCAGAATGGAAAATGAAATACCGAGACAAAGCTCACTGGAAGGAAGGCTAGAAAGCTAAATAAAAAGAGGTCTAAGATTGAAAAGTTACAAAAGATTCTAGAGGGAACTTCACAGAATTTTTTTTTGCAGAATTCGAGCTTCACCGGGATATCAAAACAATGACACATGGTACTTCGCTAGGGCAAAGAAATATAGCCGTTGGGACCAATATATCCGTTCGAATCCTGCTTCGAACAGGTTGGAAAGCATTTACATCTCGACACCAGACTGTTTGACAGCACCATAATGGAAAAAACAAGAGTTAATGAGTCTTCATACCCGTTACAAGAAAACTGTTGCGAAGTTGCCTACTTATCCCGTCGTGCCATGCACAGAGAACACTTTTTCTAACTAAGAATTTGAAGCTCACAGACCAAGAAAATTTTATACAGTGATCTTTGCGCTATTGTTGTTTTTTCTAGTGCCATATCTAAGATCATCGTGAACCCAATAATTTTAATCCCGAGAGTGTATGTCCGACGAACTCACCACAATTGAAGATTCAATAACGAAAGTTCTCCTCGACTTAATGACTGAAAGAGTCATGTCGGAGAGAGGAGTGTCGACAGGTGTACAAGTGTCTTCGACGAGAGTACTACTGGCCTATCTGTCCACTTCTCGAGCCGGTCCATCCCGACCAGTAGATGAGAAGATAACTAAGCATAGGGATGATATCGCAAATGCTAAGTTAATATTGAGTATACTACCCACCTATCTACCCCCTCTAAGCGGCATGATAAATCGTGACAGTGTGCCCAGAGAATTTGAGGCCTTGGTCACTGCGTACCTCCCGAAAGGGATACACACAGTGCACACAGACCAAGATAAGATCACAATGTTGAAGTTTAGCGACTTCAACCTCGATGACAAGAAGGTTTATAGCATGGTCTCCCTGCATACGTATCTCACCAGAACAAAAGGAAAGAATTCAAAGGTAATTCCTCAATCATGGACCCATAACCTCGCGCAGTCCACACTACTCAACGTCATGAAGATCCCGCACTTTGGAAGGAATCAAGAAATGAATGCATGCATCAAGTTGTTGTTGTTCTACTACCATGGAGGATATTTGTGGTTGAACCACTACATCACAGTGGATCCGATGTTGATCAATCGGATCACAGAGCTATGCATGCAAGGCCCTGACCCACATGAGTTCTACCCCGAAAATACCGCGGATCACGCTCTCACCCAGAAGATAAAGGACACTTATGACAATGTTGCGAAGGGCACGCGAGGATACAAAGTAGCTTCTATCCAGAGCGACGCAATGTGCCTCACTTGCCAATTGAGTGCAGAAAAGTTGGTGCGAAAGAATTGAGCCACCCAAGTCATGGGGTTCATAGTCGACCTCGGAGGGAAGTGTGCAGAAGGAATTTAGATGAATTGGGTGCAGTACCTAGTAAAATAGTTGGAAATTGACTGCAGGGAAGCACAGGATCAAGGATACGAGTTCCACTTCAGCTGGCTTCTCATACTGGTTGCTTTCATCGCATGGGAGATGCCATAAGGTGTGACCTTCCCAGATGTCAAGCCGTTTGAACCTATGGCCGTGAAGTTCAGTACACTGTGGTACTCGAACGAGATGAATAAAAAGTGGTAGTCAAATGTTGTGTTCCACACATATTACAACCAGCTGAAGACAACTATCCAGTCTGAGCCTCGTATAACCCCAAACACTCTCTACAGGTTCAGGCCCTTGATGAAATTCAGCGTGGACCGCCATTTCATCTATATCACAGTGCGTGCTGATGAGCATAAACAACAACTGCAGTGATACTACAAGTTGACGGAGGAGGATTTGGAGGAAATCGCCAAGGAATGGTTGGCAAACCTCCTCATCCCAGTAGACCCCGCAGAGATATCTGATATTGACAGTCCAGAAGCAGTGCATGATACACCTGGACCTAGCAAGATAAAGAAGACCAAAGAAGTCCAAGATTTAGACAACACATCCATGAAGACCACTTCCATCTCAACAGAACAAGGAGGATATGGTGAAGAGATAGATGGCCCAGAAGTGGAACAAAAGAAAGGCGAGGTTACACCTCCTAGAGACGAGGAGGACCCCTCGAAGAAAAGGAAGGTTTCCCCTCTAAAACCTTCCTCAAGGAAGACATCAAAATCAACCAGGACCAAATTTGAGACCACCCTCACCTCTGACGACTTCGAATTCAACGTTGTAGCACTGAACGATGCTTTGCTGGAGATAGGAGAGAAGAAGGAAGCTAAGGAGGAGGAGGTGTTCAATCGGATCAAGGTTGAACTTCAAGGAGTGCAGTAGGCACTACAGTCCAGCCGTGTAGTTTCCACTGTGCCTCTATCATTGGAAACATTGGAACTAGGTTATGAGCCAACTCAACTATACCGCATAGCTGATACAGTTGAAGCTCGCCTTCGACAAGCTCATGAAGAGACACAATAAGCCACCCAAGCTTTAGTGAAAATACATAAAGACCTTGAGTAGCAATGTAGTGCTACAGAATGGGAAAAGATTGCTCTGCAAGTGAAATGGGATGAAGAAAAAGCACAATTACAACATGTTGGCACAGGGGCAGACCTAGGGTTCAACTCTCAAGAGCGCACCAACAAAAACCTAACTACCGACCCTTTCGGCAACACCTGTGAAGAATATGAAGTCTCACCCGAGGTAGAGGCAAGGGTGGTTGCAAGACTCATATGTCTGCAACCTTAGCTGGGACATTGATCTGTGATTATATCTTTTACAGGGCACTTAGCATAGATCATTCATTAATATTTAACCCTTATGGTACTTCGCAGATAGAACAAAGCATCACAGTGAATACTTAGACTAAAGATAATTCAGTACTTAGCCACATAAATATAGATTAGATTCAATAGATCAAGCACTAAGCATCTTATATATCAGATCTAGCATTCATTCATATATCATAAGCACATAGCATACCTAGATCTATTTAATCACAAGTACTTAGCCAAGAAGGATATTAAAACATTAGGTCAAAGTGCAGAGCACAATACACACAGTTACCGTGGTTCACCCCCACCCTGGGGATACATCCACAAAGTCTTCTTCTTTATATTATCTCGGTCAAGCGGTTACAACATAGAGCTTCAATGACCCTTACTTCACATAGGATAGAAGATCTGCGCAGATTGCTAGATCCTTCTTCCTTGCACTTCAACACAAAACTACAACAAATTGCACTTAGCTTTTCAATCTCCTTACAATCATGTGCAGAGCACTTGCAATATACATCCAATCACACAGATCCAACTACTAGCACTAAGCCTTTAGCTATACATCACATAGATGTACTACTACTCCTCTCTACTTACATTGCCTAAGCATCTATTTATAGATTACAAAATGGCCCTAAGCATGGGTAAACCCACGGGCCGACATACCTTTCCCTTTACATCAACCCAAAACCCTAAAAGGGACCCAAAAATAGGTCTTTCTTCCCTAATTTCTTCTTTGCATTGCGCTCCATCTTTGGCAAGTTGTCGCAGTCCCAAAAACCGTCAAATATGACCTAGTATTCTTCAAAACTTGGTTAGGGCCAACAATCCCCCAACACTCACCTATGACTCATCCCGAGTCACTCAGGTCTGATCAATTCTGCCTCGAATTCCTCAATCTTGGCTCGGAATGCTTTGACCTACTGCAACACGATAGGCTCTTGCTCAGTAAATTCTTGGATCACTGTGTCATTGTGTGGTCCTTCCAGGTGTTGTTCTGCAGTGATGACAACCTGTTCGAGTTCAGATCCCTAGCTTTCAAGTTCAAAAAACAGTTGGCATGCCTTTTCTTGGATTGGCTAAAGTCGTTGGGAGACTTCCATCACTTTACTTTGTAGCATATGTACCTATTGTTGGGCTGTGCGTTGTTCTACAAACCTCTTCATTCTTTTGACTGGGGTCAAAGTCTTTATCTGTGCCTGTAGTGTGTCTGCATGCTACTTTGCTTCTTCGAGTTGTGCCTCCAATGTATGCAATTTTGGATTCTCTGCAAGGGTTTCATAGGTCTGGGCGCTTCTAGCGCTCAACTGCTTGCATTCCAAGGAAAAGGTTTTTAATCGGCCAACTGCGCTTCGAGCAGTGGCCTCTCTTAGATATCTTATTTCTTTGGGGGTCTCGGGCACGGTGCAGAGCTCCAGATTCGTGATGCACTATTGGAGTTGCTGGATTACTTCTTCCAGTTGGGTCACCTGCTGTGGGAGACGGTCTTCCATCTTCACTTCTATGAATGTCATAGAGTGTAGTGCCTTGTGAACCTTTTCCTGTACTTCAAGTTTCTCTGCTAGCAGCTGTTCCTTTTCCTCGTCCCCCTTTTCTTTTAGGGAAATCTTCTCCCATTCTGCCTCATTCTGTTGTTCTAGAAGTGATTTTTGTGCTTGCATCAAATCCTGGGTGGCTTGTGGTATGTCTTCTTGAGCTCGTCGAAGGCGAGCTTCGACTTGATCAACGATTTGGTGTAATTGAGTGGGATCATCACCTGTTCCTGATGTTCCACTTATCAAGGGAACTGTAGGAACTGCTTGGCTGGACTGGAGTGCCTACTGCACTTATTTGAGTTCACCCTTGATTCGGTTGAATAGCTCCTCCTGCTTTGCTTCTTGCTTTTCTGCAAGCTCTAGTGAAACATCATTCAGTGCGAAAATTAAGAAGTCGAAGTCATCCAGGGTAAGGGTAGTTTTAAGTGTTGTCCGGGTGGCCTTATCTTTCTTTCGGGAGGAGGGTTTTGGTGGCATCATCTTTCTTTTCATGGAGGGATCCTCCTCCTTTCTAGGTGGAGTAACCTCACCTCTATTTTGTTCAACTTCTGTACTACCTAGCTTGTCACCATCACCTCCCTGCGCAGGTGATATCGACGTAGTCTTCGTGGACGTGCTAGGGACATATTCAACTTTGTCATCCTTCTTAGTCCTTCTTGGCCCAGGTGTATCCGACATAGCTTTAGGGATTTCCTCGTCGGACATGTCTGCGGGGTTCGCTGCAACAAGGAGGTCCGCCGACCATTTCTTGGTAATCTCCTCCAAGTGATCTTCAGTCAACTTGTAGTAGGATTGGAGTTGTTGTTTATGCTCATCACCATGTGCTGTAATATAGGTGAAGTGGCGGTCAGTGCTAAATTTCATCAAAGGTCTAAACCTATGAAGTACTTTTGGGGTGATTCACAGTGTAGAATAAATTGCATTCTTCAGTTGGCTGAAGTAGGTGTGGAAGACAACATTGGACCGCCACTGCTTGTTCATGTCCTGGAGTACCACAACGTAAAGAAATTCACGGCTAGTGGTTCGAAAGATTCGATCTCCAGAAAAGTGGCTCCCTCTGGCAGTTCCCAAGTGATGAAAGCGATGAGTATGAGCAACCAACTAAAGTGGAACTCATACCCTTGGTCTTGCGATCCTCTGCAATCCATCTCTAACTGGTTTACAGGATACTGTGCCCAATTCATCTATAGTCCCTTGGTGCACTTCCCTGCGACGTAAACTATGAAGCCATTCACCTGTGTTGGTCTGTTCTTACAAACTAACTTGCCCACAATCAACTGACATGCAAGGCACATTGTGCCACTCTGGCTAGAGGCTACCTTGTAGCCTCACGTACCCTTCTCTACATCGCCATAAGTTTCCTTTATCTGCTGTGCTAGTGCTCAGTCTGAGGTCTTTCCTGGGTAAAAGTCATGTGGGTTAGGGCCTTGCATGCTAAGTCTTTTGATCCGATTGATCAAAGTTGGATCCATAGTGATGCGGTGGTCCAACCATAAGTATCCATCGTGGTATAAAGACAACGACAACCTGACGCATGCGTTGACTTCCTCGTGTCTGCTGAAGTGATGGATCTTCATTACATTGAGCAGTGTGGAATGTGCGAGGTTCTAGGTCCAGGACTGCCAGACAATATTAGGATTTATTCCTTTAGTCTTGGTTAAGTATTTATGCGGAGCTAACATGATGTAGGTTTTGCGATCTCCAAGGTTAAAATCATTAAATTTCAATGCTGCGAGCTTATCCTGGTCAACACGTACTGCGCGCACCCCTTTCAGAAGATACGTGGTGATCAAGGTGTACTCAAAGTATTTGGGTACACTATCATGGTTAATATTGCCACTCAAAGGTGGTATGTAAACTGACATAATGCACGGGATCAACTTGGCATTTTCAATATCCTCTCTATGCTTTGTTCTTGTCTCGGTCATGGTTCTGGAAGGTCCTACTCCACAAGCAGTGGAGGGAGAATCTTGGACTCCTCCTTTTGTTGATGCTTGCACATCTATAGAAATCCTTCTCTCTGACACGACTCTCTCAGCCATTAGGTCAATCAAAACTTATTCAACTAATTTCTCAACAACGTTGAGCTCTTCTGACATACAATCTTGGGTCCACTAGCTTAGGTGTGAACATGAATTTAGAGACTACGATGAATAGTATGGGAACAAGGAAATGATCATAGGGTGAAGTAATCTCAAGTTTCAGGCTCAAATTCTCACTTAGAAAAACGTATTCTCGGTGTGTGGCATGGTGAACTAAGTAGGGAAACTTAGCAACGGTTTGATTGCAACGGATATGGGGCCTTCATTAACTCCGTTCTATTCATTTTGGTGCTGTCCAATGGTCTAATTGGAACCCATAATTGCTTTTTGACTTGTTCGGGGCGGAAATCGAATGGGTATATCGGTCCAACGACTATATTGTGTTGGAGTTACTTCACACACACCTAGGATTTATTTTTCCTAAGGTTTTTATTTGTTTATTAATCATTATCTAGTCTCCTATATTTTCGGAGAGAATATTCCACCTGGAGAATATTCTCTTTCAGTTCACACTTCAGTTTGACTAGTTGAGTTGAGTTTAGATGTTGCATTGGGATCATCACCATGATAATTCGACCTTTCCTTGGTATCATCACCAAAGTGGTGCATTAGCCTTGATTCCTTAAGTTAACTCCTCAATACTTTATGTTCAGTCAGTTAACTAAAGACTAGTTGACTAGTTAACTCAACTAGGTGGCAGTTCACTCCCGTAACTGCTTGAGAGACTAGAATAGGTGGCAGTTCACTCCTGTAACTGCTGGTGT
Organism: Picea glauca; assembly: GCA_000966675.3. Classification (NCBI taxonomy): domain Eukaryota; kingdom Viridiplantae; phylum Streptophyta; class Pinopsida; order Pinales; family Pinaceae; genus Picea; species Picea glauca. The sequence goes on from JZKD02S1929618.1 coordinate 334,779, forward strand.
GTGTCCAAATAACTTTAGACCACCACTATGGTGACTTGGTTCACCTCAAGTCGAACTCATTGAGTTATACAGAGTATATCATGTGTAAATTATTCATTATTCACAATGGTTAATGAGAATTCTTTCCATT
>JZKD02S1929618.1:334962-362592 GCA_000966675.3 Picea glauca
CCGATCTCCTTTTTCATATATCTTCCTGTAAGACTCCCAATGAAGCCTGGACCATATTGGAAGGGATATTTGGAAAATAGGATGAGATGAGGGGACACATGATGGAGGTGGAGCTCCTCACATTAGATCCAAAAAGATTCAATAATATCCAAGATTTCTTTACAAAATTCAAGGATTTACTGTTGCAACTCAAAGCTTGCGGGGTTGATAAATCGAAGGAGGAGAAACAAATGGTTCTCACCATTCTCTCCAAGCTTGGACCTGAATTATTTGTATTCGTATCCACATTCTATACTGTCATATTCGCCTTTGGATCCACCTGGAAGATGCCTTCTCTTGAGGACTTTATCGAATCCCTGACACAAGAGAAAACCAAGCTCATCAACATGGGCGCAATCAAAGGCCCAAGGGTGCATGCACTCACTGTGCATGATGGAAGACAAAAATATCATAAATCTAAAGATAAATATAAAAGGAAATCTCATGCACATATGAAGAAGAAAGGGTACACAAAACCCTTCACCGATGCCTCCGGATCCAAAGGAGAAAAGGGAAGAAAATGAGAGAAATGCACATATTGTCACAAAGGATTCCATTCGAAATCCACATGCATGCAAAAACAAATATATCTGATGTCTAAAATACTTCAGCAAAACAACCTTGGAGATCGCATCCCCGAAGGTGCAAAGAAGAAGAAGCCAGAAGATCCGAATTCCAAGAAAGGCAATTCTAGCCATGCCTTGATTGCATTCAACTCCTCTCCCGATGCTTGGATCGTAGATTCAGGAGCATCACATCACATGGCTGCCTTAGAAGCAGTCTATTCTTCTTTGGATGCATGCAAAGTTCCTCCTATTCTGATGGGGGACAACTCTTCTGTCAAAGTCACCGACAAAGGAAGGATTGAACTCACCAATGGAAGCTTCGAGAATGTGTTGCATGTTCCCAAGCTTTCTATCAGCCTTCTCTCTGTGTATCAAATGATGAATTTCAGCACCAGAAAGAGAGTCATATTCACACCAAATGTCGTGGACATCTACGACATGCAAACCAACTCCAAGGTTGCTACCGGTGAGGTAAATCATCGGTCTAGATTGTATATATTTTCTGAATTCATTGAACCCGATTTTGCTTTACTGCTTACTCATGCTGATGAAAGTAGTAGGATATGGCATGAAAGGTTTGGACATTTGAATTTCAGATACATGCAACAAATTAGCAAGCACAGATTAGTTGATGGTCTACCAGACATCCATTTCTCCAAGGGAGTATGTGAGGGATGTGTTCTCGAAAAACACCCTCAAGAGAAATTCGACAAAGGAAAGTCTTAGCGAGCTTCCACACCTTTAGATCTGATCCACAGTGACCTCATGGGTCCTTTTCCGCATCCATTGATCAGAAAAGTGAAGTTTGTTCTAATTTTTGTTGATGATTTCTCACGTTTACTTGGATCTACTTTCTCAGGAAAAAATCTGAGGTATTTCAACACCTCAAAGATTTCAAAGCTTTGGTTGAGACATAGTCTGAAAAGAAGATCAAAGTCCTCCGAACTGATAATGGGGGAGAGTATGTGAATCATGAGATTCATAATCTTTTCCATGAGGCAGGGATTCAGTTGCAACATACAGTTCCCTACACTCCATAGCAAAACGGAGTAGCCGAGCGGAAAAACATATCTCTAAAGGAGATGGCATCTTGCATGTTGCATGCAAAGTCACTACCATAGAGACTATGGGCCGAAGCACTTAACTATGCAACATACATCCAAAACAAATATCCTCATATATCTGTCAAGGATAAGACCCCCTATGAGGCTTGGAGCGGCCTCAAACCGGAAGTGGCCCACTTTTGCATTTTTGGTTCACGTGCATGGGCCCGGATTCCCTCTGAAAAGAGGAAGGCACTTGATCCACAGAGCAATGAGTGCATTTTTTTTGGATACCCTGATGGTGTGAAGGGATATCGTCTTATTGATCTTTCCTCAGACCGACTCATCATTGAGTGTAGTGTCCAATTTGAGGAAAGTGTCTCGCATGTACCTCAACAGTCGCATGCAGACACCTTCACTCTTCCACCTGTCCGAGATGATGAGCATGCACATGCTGACTCTTCTTCAGAAAAGAGTTCTGATTTAGAGGACTCAGATGATTCATATTCAGAGTCAGTACAGTCAGATGCAGAGTCAGAGCATCCAGATGTAGTTGCAGAGCCAGAGCAGAGGCCCAAGTGGGCACAGACTACTCTTCAGGATGCAGGGGATCTCGTTGTTGATCCAGCCGATACTAGGAGGACTCGATTTGATTTCAATTAGCCTCCTATTGCACTCACTACCACTGAACCATTGCCTTCTAGGCATCTTTTCTTGGTTCAGTCTTCAAATCCACAGTCTTATGGTGAGGCTGTTGGAAATCCCTTTTGGGAATCCGTCATGCAAGAGGAGTACAACTCCCTCCTCGAGAACCAGACTTGGGATCTGGTTCTCCTTCCTTCTGGGAGGAAAGTTGTCAGATACAGATGGGTCTACAGGACCAAGAGCACAACATATGGACAGATCAACATATACAAAGATAGGCTTGTCACCAAAGGCTTTCAGCAGGTTCATGGTATTGACTATGATGAGACCTTCGCTCCAGTAGCGAAGATGGATTCCATTCGATTGGCCCTTTCCATTGTGACAACCAAGGGATGGAATGTCCATCAGATGGATGTGAAGAATGCATTTCTTCATGGTGATCTCTCTGAGGAGATCTACATGGATCAGCCCCAAGGATTTATGCAGGATTCATCTTTGGTCTGTCGATTGAAGAAGTCACTTTATGGCCTCAAGCAGGCTCCGAGGGCATGGTATGCCAAGATGGACTCCTACCTGTTGTCACAGAACTTTGTATGTTGTAAATCAGACCCGAATGTATACATGCTCAGGACGACTGATTCACTTCTACTTTTAGTTCTGTATGTCGATGATTTGTTGATCACYGATTGCTCGACTTYAGYRATWGCTGCAGTCAAGAGGATTCTTCATGACAGGTTTTTGATGAYGRACATGGGTCCRCTACACTTCTTCCTTGGACTTGAGATCAGTCAKGATGCATCAGGSATCAAMCTGTCTCAAGMCAAGTATGCACGAGATCTCCTTGAGAGATTTCACATGACAGACTGCAAGTCTKCTCCGACTCCTTTCCTATCAGGAGTCAAACTTGAGGATGGYGGGGAGACTCCACTGGTTGAMAACACACTGTAYARACAACTAGTGGGGAGCTTGTTGTATCTCACACACTCCAGACYAGACCTCTCATATGWAGTTGGYRCAGTTTCCAGGTTCATGYAGGAGCCGCATGAGCTASATTGGAAAGMTGCAAAGYGTATCCTTYGATACGTACWGGGWAMCATCACCTTTGGGATTCATTWTGKAGYAGACTCTACATTAGATCTCATTGGGTTTAYTGATTCCGAYTGGGMTGGYGATARCATTGATCGCAAGTCCACATCTGGTTACTYRYTCAGTCTTGGTTYCGGGCCTATCTRTTGGTCGAGYAAGAAGMAAGYTGYSATTKCTCTATCTTCAGCYRAGGCAGAGTATAGAGGGGTAGTTAACATAACCATTCAGGCTATGTGGCTACAACATTTTCTCACTGAGTTGGGCATTTAGTTTCATCGACCGATCGTCATCTGGTGTGACAACCAGAGCACTCTGAAGTTCTACAAAGATCCAGTTCAGAGGCAGCGGACGAAGCACATCGAGATCCACATGCACTACATCTGGGACTTAGTACATGAGGGGATCATCGACTTACAGTTCTGTCCTTTAGCAGAAAAGAGGATCGACATTTTCACCAAGACCTTCACTGAGCATAAATTCCATTCTCTGTGAGGTCGTCTTGGAGTGAAGGACACATTTGCCTAGCAACTGTAGTTCTTATTTTTACATACATTGTACCTTGAGGGGGGGTTTTTCTCATGAGGTTTTCCCTCTTTCCTCACTTTATTTTCAGTGTATCTTTTGTACTTGGGTACCTAACATGGCCTCGTTGCCGGGACCGAAACTTTATTTTTACCATAGTGATGTTCAGGGGGGGTGTTGGTGTTACTTCACACACACCTAGGATATCTTTTTCCTAAGGTTTTTATTTGTTTATTAGTCATTATCCAGTCTCCTATATTTTAGGAGAGAATATTCCACCTGGAGAATATTCTCTTTCAGTTCACACTTCAGTTTGACTATTTGAGTTCAGTTTAGATGTTGCATTGGGATCATCACCATGCTAATTCGACCTTACCTTGGTATCATCACCAAAGTGGCACATTAGCCTTGATTCCTTAAGTTAACTCCTCAATACTTTATGTTCAGTCAGTTAACTGAAGACTAGCTGACTAGTTAACTCAACTAGGTGGCAGTTCACTCCCATAACTGCCTGAGAGACTAGAATAGGTGGCAGTTCACTCCTGTAACTGCTGGTGTGTGTCCGGATCACTCTATACCACCACTATGGTGACCTAGTTCACCTCAAGTCAAACTCATTGAGTTATACAGAGTATATCATGTGTAAATTATTCATTATTCACAACGGTTAATGAGAATTCTTTCCATTCTTTCTCTCCTTCTTCTTCTTTTCCAATTCTCTCTACAAATGTGTGTATCATTGTTTAGCTAGATCTATTTTGTGCAGGTCAACACATTTACATATTTTTGCACCATGGAGAAGTTCCAGATGTTTTTGTTTTGATATCTCAGTGAAGCTCAATTCTTGTGATTTTTCCTTCTGCGAAGTTTCCTCTAGAGTCTTCTGTAACTTTCCGATTTTGGCCCTCTTCTTACTTAGCTTCCTATCCTTTTTCCCAGTGAGCTTAGTCTCGGTCATCCTTTTTCCATTCTGAGTCTTATATTCTCTCGACATAGTCACTTCACGTTGCTTAGGTTCATTCTTCAGGTCCAAGGGTAATACTCCTTCATCATATGGATTAGATATTTCGATCTTTTGTGGTTCCTCTAATGCTCTTATAGATTTGACATCCAGGTCCCCAGTGTTTAACAAATGAGATCCATTTTCTTGTTCCTCCATCAAGTAGGTGATCCTTCTAGTCATAAATTCCATGAGTTCTTACTTCTTTTGTTCTAGGTCTTCCTTTTCTTCTTTCCTATAGATCTGGTATTTTTCAATCCATATCTTTCCTAACAAAGCTAGAAATGGGGCATGGTCCTCAATAAATCTAATGACTTCGAACTCTTCCTCTATCGAAGTTCCATGGGTACTCATAGATATCTGGGTTATTCTGCCACATAGGGTTACCATTTTGCCTTTAAATAATCTGATGGTTCCTAGTGAAGGGACCAGAGCAGGCCTTCCTAGGGTTTCCCAAGTGCTTTCTGTCATAATGTTCATCGGTGTTCCCTCATCCAGAGCACAGTCAACGTCGAAGTCTCCTATTCTTACTTCAATTTTCTCCTTTTCTTTGAATATCGCTGACAAACTGACATCCTTATGAACATCTAGGGTTTCTTTTATCTTCAGTAACATGATCTCTGATTCTTTCTGGGGTTCTTCCATAATTTTAGTCTGTTGATCTCCTTTAGAGTTTGCTTGTTCCATATTCAGTTTTTCAAGTCTAGCAATCATTCTAGGGAAATCCAATACTTCATGGTCCATAGCTTTACAACAAAGGCAGCTAAGGTTTCTCCTAGGGCATTCCTTAGCAAGATGTCTTGGTCTTCTGCAATTGTAACAAAGATTTAATCCTCCCTTTCTCATCCATGATCCCCAACTCTTCTTGTACTGCGCGCTAGGATCATGATGACTAGCTTGCAAAAATTTCTTTCTAGGATCCTTCATCCATTGGATAGTCCAAAAATTCTTTCTATGCATAGGTATAACATATATTTCACTATTCCTATCAGACCTATTCATATCAAACTTTCTTTTATCTAACAATGCTCTAGTTTTCAGGCTAGGGAAACATCTATCAAGCGTACCTAAATTCATGCTTCAAAAACAAAAAAAATCCACTTATCTTACCTATATAGAGAACAAAGCTTTCAGATCTAAAAATTGAACTATTCTTACCTTTACTAGAGTCTAGAGCTTACAGATCTTACCTCTTTTCTTGGGAAATTTCTACTTTTACCTTTCTTAGAGAATAAAGTGTTCATATCTCACTTGTTTTCTTCAGTATCAACCTCTTTCTTGCAGATATGACCTCTTTCCTTCAGATCTGACGTTTCTTTCTTAGCACAAAACTTCATAGGTCAAGTAGAATACTACGCACTAGGGCAATAGATCTATGCACAGAGATTATTTTGCACAAATATTTTTCTTCTTTAGTTCCTAGAAATCGCAGTTCCAGGTCCCGGCAACAGAACCATTTGTTGGCACAGGGGCAGACCCAGGGTTCAACGCTCAAGAGTGCACCAACAAAACCCTAACTATCGGCCCTTTCTGCAACACCTGCGAAGCAGATGAAGTCTCACCCGAGGTAGAGGTAGGGGTGGTTGCAGGACTCAGATGTCTGCAACCTTAGCTGGGACATTGATCTGTGATTATATATTTTACAGGGCACTTAGCATAGATCATTCATCAATATTTATGCCTTATAATACTTCGCAGATAGCACAGAGCATCACAGTGAATACTTAGTGTAAAGATGATTCAATACTTAGCCACAAAAATATATATTATATTCAACAGATCAAGCACTAAGCATCTTATATATTAGATCTAGCATTCATTCATATATAATAAGAACAGAGGATAACTAGATATATTTAATCACAACAAGTACTTAGCCAAGACAGATATAAACACATTAGGTCAAAGTACAGAGCATAATACACACAGTTACCGTGGTTCACCCCCACCCTGGGGCTACGTCCACACAGTCTTCTTCTTTATATTATCTCAGTCAAGTGGTTACAACACAGAGATTCAGTGACCCTTACTTCACACAGGACAGACGGTCTGCGCAATTCGCTAGATCCTTCTTCCTTACACTTCAACACAAAACTACAACAACTTGCACTTAGCTTTTCAATCTCCTTACAATCATGCACAAAGCAATTTCAATATACATCCAATCACATAGATCCAACTACTAGCACTAAGCCTTTAGTTATACATCACATAGATGTACTACTACTCCTCTCTACTTACATTGCCTAAGCATCTATTTATCAATTACAAAATGGGCCTAAGCGTGGGTAAACCCATGGGTCGACATCCCTTTCCCTTTACATCAACCCAAAACCCTAAAAGGGACCCAAAAATAGGTCTTTCTTCCCTAATTTCCACTTCGCGTTGCGCTCCATCTTTGGCAAGATGTTGCAGTCTCAAAAACAGTCAAATATGACCAAGTATTCTTCAAAACTTGGTCAAGGTCCAACACAACAAAGCAAGGAACAATTGCTCGCCAAGAAACTCGAAGTTAAGGAAATGGTCAACAGAGAACTTCGCTCTATGACAGTTTTCGAAGTAAAGACCGAAGAGTGAGTTCCACAGCAGGTGGCACAACTTGAAGAGTTAATTCAATAGCTCCAACACCGCATAGCAGACTTGGAGCACCGCACTGTGCTCGAGACCCTTCAAGATATAAGAGACCTAAGGGAAGAAAATGCTCGTAGCGCAGTTGACAGATTAAAATCTCTTTCCTTGGAGTGCAAGTAGTTGAGTAACTGCAATGCTCAGACCTATGAAAACCTCACTGAGAACCCTGAGTTACAGGTGCTGGAGTCGCACCTCCAGGAAGTGAAGTAGCACGAAGGCGCACTTCAGGCGTAGCTGAAGGCCCTATTGGTCGTAGACAGAATGAAGAGGTCTCATGAGAAACACACAACCCAACAAAAGATCCATACGATCCAAATCAAAGTGATGGAAATAACTCAACGGCTCCAACTAGTACAAGATAAGGCATGCCTGTTGTTTACAGAGGTCGAGAGACAAGGAACAGAGATAGAATAGGTTGTCATCACAACAGAACACCACCTAGAAGGGAAAGTGAACAACATAGTAATACAGGAGTTCACCGAACAAGAGGCCATACAAAAGAAGCAAGTCAAAGCATCTCGATCCAAGATCAAGGCGTTCGAGGTAGAATTGCTCAGACTAGAGTGACTTCAGACGAGTCACATGTGAGTGTTGGGGGTCTATTTTCCCTTGACCAAGTTTTGGGAGTTTATTGGTCATGTTGACCTTTTTTGGGACTTCGATAGCATGTTGAAGGAGGAGCGCATGACGAAGTAAAGATCACGGGATCTCGACCCATTTTTGGATCGTTTTTTGGGTTTTTGGGGATATGTAATGGGAATGGGATGTCGGCCCATGGGTTTACCCATGTTTAGGCCTATTTTGAATGTATAAATAGAAACATGGACAATGTAATAAGTAGTCGAATAATATATCTATGTGATGTAGGCTAAGTGCCAAGAGTTGGATCTGTGATTAGGGATTTGTGCATTCTGTGTAAGACTTGTAGAGCTGAGTGCAAGTCCTTGTGTGAGACTATATATGAATTAGTGTTGTAACGAAAGGAAGAAGGATCTAGCGAGCTGCGCATATCTTCTGTCCTGTGCGGAGTAAGGGTTTTGAAGGCTTTGTGGTTATCACTGATTAACTGAAGACAATAAAGAAGAAGAGTTGGTGGACGTAGCCCCAGGGTGGGGTGAACCACGTAGACACTGTGTTATGTACTTTGTGCTTGGTATTGATGCGTTCACATGTTATTTTCTAAGAGCTTTGATATTTTTAGATAGATCTACCTCTTCTTTGTTCTTATGGTATGTGAGAATGTTAGATCTGATCAAGATATTCATGCTTAGTGCTTGATATGCTCATTCTGATCCATTTACATGCTAAGTGCTTAAATACTGTAGATTAGTGTGAATGCTGCGAAGGCCTGTTTTATCAAGGAAGTGATTAATGATTAGATATTGTAGAACTAATAGTGCTAAGTGTTTTATTAAGTAGTTCAATCACAGATCGATGTCCCCTCTAAGGTTGCAGACACCTGAGTCTTGCAACCACCCCAGCCTCTACCTCAGGTGAGACTTCACCTGCATCGCAGGTGTTGCCGAAAGGGCTAGTAGTTAGGGTTTGTTGGTGCAATGTTGTAGTGTTGAACCCTGGGTCTTCCCCTGTGCCAACAAATGGTTCCATTTCCATGACCTAAAACTGTGATTGCTGGGAATTGAGGAAGAAGAAGCTTGGTGCAAAAAGTTGACCTGAAATCCTTGTGCGAAGATCTGTGCCCTAGCAAGCAATGTTCTACTTGGTCTATAAAGCTTTGTGCTGAAGAAAAGAGGCCGGGTCTGAAAGAAAGAAGCCCAATCTGAAGAAAAGAGGTCAGATCTGAAGGAAAGAAGCCTGATCTAAAGAAAAGAGGTCGGATCTGGAAGAAAGAAGCCTGATCTGAAGAAAATAGGTCAGATCTGAAGAAAAGAAGCAATATCTGAGCACTTTGTGCTCCAAGAAAGGTAAAAGTGAGGAAATCTAAATAAAAGAGGTAAGATCTGCAAGCTCTATGCTATGATAAAGGTCATAATAGTTAAAAGTTTTAGATCTGGAAGCTTTGTGCTCTGTAGAAGTAAGATGCGTGGAATTTTTTGTTTCTAGAGTATGGATCTAGGTACGCTTAATAAAATTTGTCCTAATTTGAAAAATAGGGTATTGATAGATGAAAGAAGAATTGATATTAATAGATCTGGTAAGAATAGTGAAAGATATGTTATACCTATGCATAGAAAGAATGTTTGGACTAACGAATGGATGGGATCCCAGAAAGAATTTATTGCAGGTTAGCTGCTATGATCCTAGTGTGCAGTACAAAAGAGGCTGGGGATAATTTAAAAGAAAGAGAGGATTAACCCTGTGTTACAGTTGTAGAAAACTAGGACATCTTGCTAAAGAATTCCATGGGAGAATACCTAGTTGTCTTTGTTGCAAAGTTATGGACAATGAAGTGTTGGATTGCCCCAGAATGATTACTAATATTGAAGGAATGAATCTAAATCAAGAAAAACCTAAGGCAGCTCCAGAGGTTATAACAGAACCACAGGAAGAATCAGAGAAAATATTGTTACAAATGAGAGAAACCTTAAATGACCATCGACATGTCAGATTATCAGAGATATTTAAAGACAAGGAACGCCTTGAAGCAAGAATAGGAGACTTCGACATTGACTGTGTTCTAGATGAGGAAACACAGGTGAATGTCATGACCAAGAGAACTTGGGAAGCTATAGGAAGGCTTGCTATGATTCCTTCACTAGGAGGAATAGGGTTATTCATAGGAAAACTGGTAAACCTGTGTGGAAGGCTCGCCCAGATACCTATGACTGCCAATGGAACTTCGACGAAGGAAGATTTTGAGATTATTCAATTTATTGAGGACAAAGCCCCATTTACCATGTTACTAGGGAAACCTTGGATTGAAAGAGATCAAGCCAGATGAAAGAAAGAAGAAGTATTGGAGCAGAAGAAACAAGAGTTAAAAGATTTCATGACTAGAAGGATCGCATACTTGATTAAAGAACAAGAGAACATATCGAAGCTATTTGACACTAGAGACCCTGATGTCGAAGTTGCAACTACACGAGAAGACCCACAGAAGACTGAAGTACTTACTCCAGATAAAGAAGAGGTATTACCCCTGAATCCTAGGAAAGAATCTCAACAACGCATAGTGACTATGTTCAAAGAAAATAAGAATCAGAATGGAAAATGAAATACCGAGATGAAGATCACTGGAAAGAAGGCTAGAAAGATAAGTAAAAAGAGGTCTAAGATTGAAAAGTTATAGAATATTCTAGAGGGAAATTCGCAGATAGAAAATTTGCATAATTGGAGCTTCACTAGGATATCATAACAACGACACATGGTACTTCGCCAAGGCAAAGAAATATAGCCGTTGAGACCGATATATCCATTTGAATCCCACTCCGAACAAGTTGGAAAGAATTTACAGCTTGAAACCAGACCATTGGACCACACCATAAAAAACAGAACAAGAGTTAATGAGGCTTCATACCCATTACAAGCAAACTGTTGCCAAGTTTCCTATTTACCCCGTCACGCCATGCACGAAGACCACTTTTTCTAACTAATAATTTAAAGCCCGTAGAGTAAGAAAATTGTATAAAGTGATCTTTGTGCTATTGTTGTTTGTTCTAGTGCTATATCTTAGATCATCATGACCCTGATAATTTTAATCACGAGCGTGTATGTTCGACGAGCTCACCACAGTTGAAGAATCATTAACGAAAGTCCTCCTCAACTTAATGACTGAAAGAGTCATGTCGGAGAGAGGAGTGTCTATAGGTGTACAAGCATTTTCAATGAGAGGACTACCAACCTCTCTATCCAATGCTCGATCCGGTCCATCCCGACCAGTAGATGAAAAGGGAACTAAGCATAGGGATGATCTCGCAAATGCTAATTTAATCCCAAGTATACTACCCACCTATCTACCCCCTCTGAGCAGCACAATAAATCGTGACAGTCTGCCCAAAGAATTTGAGTACGCCTTGGTCATTGCATACCTCCCGAAATGGATACGCGCAGTGCACGTAGACCAAGGTAAGATTGCAGCGCTGAAGTTTAGCGATTGCAACCTCGGTGACAGGAAGTTTTATAGCATGCTTGTCGTGCATAAGTATCTCACCAGAACAAAAGGAAAGAATTCAAAGGTAATTCCTCAATCATGGACCCGTAACCTCGTGCAATCCACACTTCTCAACATCATGAAGATCCCGCACTTCGGAAGGCATCAAGAAGTGAACACATGCGTCAAGTTGTTGCTGTTCTGATACCATGGAGGATATTAGTGGTTGAACCACCGCATCACAGTGGATCCGATGTTGATCAATCGGATCATAGGGATAAGCATGCAAGGCCTTGACACACACGAGTTCTACCCGGGAAAGATCATTGATCATGCTCTCACTCATAAGATAAAGGAAACTCACGATGATGTCGAGAAGGGAACTCAAGGCTACAAGGTAGCTTCTATCCAGAGCGACGCAATGTGCCTTGCCTTCCAATTGAGTGCAAGAAAGTTGCTATGAAAGAATCGACCCACCCAAGTCACGGGGTTCGTAGTCTACCTTGCAGGGAAGTGCACAGAAAGACTTAAGATGAATTGGGTGCAGTACCTAGTAAACTAGATGGAACGTGACTGTAGGGAAGAAAAATATCAAGGATATGAGTTCCACTTCAGCTAGCTTCTCATACTAGTCGCTTTCATCTTATAGGAGATCCCGGAAGGTGCGACCTTCCCGGACGTCGAGCCGTTTGAACCTTTGGCTGTGATGTTCAATACACTGTGGTACTCAAATGACATGAATAAATAGTGGCAGTCAAATGACGTGTTCCACACATATTACAACTAGATAAAGACATCTATCTAGTCTGAGCCTTGTATAACCCCAAACACTCTCCACAGGTTTAGGCCCTTGATGAAATTCAGCACAGACCGCCATTTCATCTATATCATATCGCGCATTGATGAGAATAAACAACAGTTGCAGTCATACTACAAGTTGACGGAGGAGGATTTGGAGGAAATCACCAAGTAATGGTCAACGAACCTCCTCATCCCAACAGGCCCTGCGGAGATATCTGATATTGCCAGTCCAGAAGCAGCGCATGATACACCTGGACCTAGCAAGATAAAGAAGACCAAAGAGGTCCAGGATTTAGACAACACATCCGTGAAGAACGCTTCCATCTTAGCAGAACAAGGAGGAGCTGGTGGAGATATAGATGGAGCAGAAGTGGAACAAAATAAAGGCGGTGTTACATCACCTAGAGACGAGGAGGACCCCTCGAAGAAAAGGAAGGTTTCCCCTCCGAAACCTTCCTCAAGGATGAAATCAAAAGCAACTAGGACCAAATTTGAGACCACCCTCACCTCAGACGACTCCAAATTCATCGTCACAACACTGAACGATGCTTCATTGGAGATAGTAGAGAAGCAAGAAGCTAAGTAGGAGGAGGTGTTCAATTGGATAAAGGTTGAACTTCAAGGAGTACAACAGGCACTACAATCCAGCCACGTAGTTTCCACTCCGCCTCTATCATTGGAAACACTGGAACTAGGTGATGATCCAGCTCAACTACACCACATCAATGATACAGTTGAAGCTTTACTTCGATGATATCAGGAAGAGACAACACAAGCCACCCAGGATTTAGAACAAGTACAAAAAGACCTTGAGGAGAAACATAGTGCTGTAGAACAAGAAAAGCTTGCTCTACAAGCGAAATGGGATGAAGAAAAGGAATAGTTACAACAAAGAAAGGAACAGTTTCTCACTAAGAAACTCGAAGTTAAGGAAATGGTCAACAAAGCACTTCGATCTATGACAATTTTTGAATTAAAGACCAAAGAGCGAGTTCCACAACAGGTGGCACAACTTGAAGAGGTAATCCAACAGCTCCAACAACGCATAGCAGACTTGGAGCACCGCACTGTGCCCGAGACCCCTCAATATGTAAAAGACTTAAGGGAAGCAACTGCCTGTAGCACAGTTGACATATTAAAATCTCTTACCTTGGAGTTCAAGAAGCTGAGTAACTGCAGTGCTCAGACCTATGAAAACCTCACTGAGAACCCCGAGTTATAAGCGTTGGAGTTGTAGCTCTAGGAAGTGAAGCAGCACACAAACACTCTTCAGGCACAGCTGAAGGCCCTATTGGTCGTAGACAGAATGAATAGGTCTCACAAACAATGTACAACCCAAAAACAGATCTATATGATCCAAAGCAAAGTGATGGAAATAACTCAACAGCTCCAACTAGTACAAGATAATGCATGCCTGTTGTTTACAGAGGTTGAGAGCCAAGGAGCATAGGTAGAACAGGTCGTCACCACAACAGAACAATGCCTAGAAAGGGAAGTGAATGAAACAGTAATCCAGGAGTTCACCGAACAAGAGGCCATAGCAAAGCAGCAAGTCGAAGCAGCTCGAGCCAAGATCGAGGTGTTTGAGGCAGAATTGCTCAGACCAGAGTGAATCGGAACGAGTCACAGGTGAGTGTTGGGGGCCTATTGGCCCTTGACCAAGTTTTGGGAGTTTCTTGGTCATGTTGAACTATTTTGGGACTTCGACAGCTTGTTGAAGGAGGAGTGCAAGACGAAGCAAAGATCATGGGATCTCGACCCACTTTTGGATCCTTTTTTTGGTTTTTGGGAATATGTAACAGGAATGGGATGTCAACCCATATGTTTACCCATGTTTAGAACTATTTTGTATGTATAAATAGAAGGATAGGAAATGTAAGAATTTGTCGAATAACATATCTATGTGATGTAGGCTAAGTGCCAAGAGTTGGATCTGTGTGATCAGAGCTTTGTGCATTCTGTGTAAGACTTGCAGAGCTGATTGCAAGTCCTTATGCGAGACTATAGACAACTTAGTGTTGTAACGAAAGGAAGAAGGATCTAGCGAGCTGCACAGATATTCTATCCTGTGCGGAGTAAGGGCTTTGAAGTCTTTGTGCTTGTCGCTGATTGACTGAAGAAAATAAAGAAGAAGATTTGGTGGACGTAGCACCAGGGTAGGGTGAACCACATAAACACTATGTTATGTGCTTTGTGCTTTGTATTGATGCGTTCACATGTTATTTGCTAAGAGATTTGATTTGTTTAGATAGATCTACTTCTTCTTTGTGCTTATGATATGTGAGAATGTTGGATATGATCAAGATAGTCATGCTTAGTGCTTGATATGCTCAATTTGATCCATTTACATGCTAAGTGCTTAAATACTGTAGATTAGTGTGAATGTTGTGAAGCCCTGTTTTATCAGCGAAGTGATTAATGATTAGATATTATAGAACTAACGGTGATAAGTTCTTTATTAAGTAGTACAATCACAAATTTGTGTCCCAGCTAAGGTTGCAAAAAACTAAGTCTTGCAACTACCCCTGCCTCTACCTCGGGTGAGACTTCATCTGGTTCGCAAGTGTTGCCGAAAGGGCCGGTAGTTAGGGATTTGTTGCTGCATTGTTGTAGCGTTGAACCCTGGGTCTACCCCTATGCCAACAGTTTCCAACAACTATATTTCTTTGCCATGGCGAAGTGCCATGTGGCGTTGTTCTGCTATCCTAGCGATGTTTCAGTTTTGCAAATTTTCCTTCCGCGAAGTTCCCTATGGAACCTTCTGTAACTTTTCGATCTTTGATCTCTTCTTACTTAGTTTTCTAGCCTTCTTTTGAGTGAGCTTCATCTCAGTATTCCTCTTTCCATTTTGATTCTTATCTCCTCTTGGCATAGTAAATTCGCGTTGTTGAGATTCTTTCCGAGGATTCAGGGAAAATACTTCTTCTCTATCAGGGGTAGGTACTTCAGTATTTTGTGAGTCTTCTTGTGTTCTTTCAACTTCGACATCCAATTTTTTAGTTCTAAATAGCTTCAATCTGTTCTCTTGTTCTTCAATCAAGTGTGCGATCCTCCTAGTCATTAAATATTTTAATTCTTGCTTCTTCTGCTTTAAGACTTCTTCTTCTTTCCTTCTGGCTTGATCCCTTTCAATCTAAGGTTTTCCTAGTAATATAGCAAATGGGGCGGTGTTCTCAATAAATTTAACAACCTCAAAATATTCTTATGTCGAAGTTCCATGAGCACTCATATATATCTGGGTAAGTATTCCACATAGGGTTATCAACTTTCCTCTAAATAATCCTATTCCCCGTAATGAAGGAATCATAGCAGGCTTTCCTAAAGTTTCCCAAGTTATTTCTGTCATCATCTTCACTTGTGTTTCTTCATCCAGAACACAGTCAATGTCAAAGTCTCCTATTCTTTCTTCTATGTACTATTTTTCTTTGAATATCTCTGATAAGTTGATATTTCGGTGGTCATTCAGGCTTTCTTTCATTTGTAGAAATACAGTTTCTGATTCTTTCTAGGGTTCTTCCATGGTCTTAGTGTCTTGACCTTTCTCATGGTCTTCTTGTCTCATATTCATTCTTTCAGGTTTAGCAATCATTCTAGGGAAATCCAAAAATTCATGATCCATAGCTTTACAACAAAGACAACTGGGTCTTCTACCAGGGCATTCCTTAGCAAGATGTCCCAGTCTTCTGCAATTATAACAAAGAGTTAATCCTCTCTTTCTCTGAAATGATACCCATCCTTTCCTGTACTGTGCACTAGGATCATTTATGCCAACTTGCTAAATATTCTTTCTATGATCCTGCATCCATTTATAAGTCCAAACATTCTTTCTATGCATATGAATAACATATCTTTCACTATTCTTATCAGATCTACTCATATCAAATCTTCTTTCTTCTAGCTGTACTCTAGTTTTCAGGCTAGGACACAATTTATCAAAAATACCTAGATCCATATTCTTGAAACACAAATTTCCACTTATCTTACTTTCGGCAGAGCACAAAGCTTCCAGATCTAAAACTTTTCACTATTCTTACCTCTATCAGAGCATAAGCGTTTAGATATTACCTCCTTTCTTCAGATCTGCCTCCTTCATTAGCACAAAGATTCCCAAGTCAAGCAACAGATCTACGCACAGAGCTACTTCTTCCTCAGTTCCCAAAAATCACAGTTTCAGTTCAGATATTCACATCTAGATTCTTCTTCCTCAGTTCCCAACAATCACAGTTTCAAGTCAGATCTTCACACATAGATTCTTCTTCCTCAGTTACCAACAATCACAATTTTAGGTCCCAGCAACAAAACCATTTATTGGCACAGGGGCAGACCCAGGGTTCAATGCTACAACAACGCACCAACAAAATCCTAACAACCGACCCTTCCTGCAACACCTACGAAGAAGATGAAGTCTCACCCGAGGTAGAAGCAGGGGTGGTTGTAGGACTCCAATGTCTGCAACCTTAGCTGGGACATAGATCTGTGATTGTAACACCTTAACATAGAACTTAGTTATTACAGTTCGTTAATATTCAACTTTAGTTCACAGCATAGCTAAACCCTAACAACAGATCAACACAGTATTCACACAAATCCGATAGATTCAAGCACTAAGCATACAAATAGAGATCAGATCTAGCATTCATTCACATTATTCAGTACTAAGCTATCATATTAGATTCATCTATCATCTAACATCTCACTAAGCATTGAATCACATAAGAAAAAAAAAACCAAAAGAACAAAGGATTCACAACACGGGATATATGTGGTTCACCCCCACCCTGGGGCTACGTCCACCAACTCTTTGTCTTCTTTATTAGCTTCTTTCAATCTTATTACATGCACAAACCCTCAAAATAAACTCCACAGACGACAGGATATCCACACACCTTGCTAGATCCTCCTTCCTTGAGTTATAGCACAAAGCCTTCCACAATCTCTTACAATCACTTGCACTTAGCTCTACAAGCCTCACATAGTATGCACAAAGAAATTAACAATCAACACTTAGCACACTTGCAACAGACTAGTCACTACTAGTTACTATTCATTACTTCTTACATCGCCTAGAATTCTATTTATACATTACAAAATATGCCTAAGCATGGGTAAACCCATGGGCTGACATCCCCATACCCATTACATAAGCCCAAAACCCAAAAAGGCCCTAAAAATGGGTCGAGATCCCGCGATCTCCACTTCATCTTGTGCTCTGGCTTCGACAGCCTGTCGAAGTCCAAACAATAGGTCAAACATGACCAAATATCCTCAAAACTTGTTCAAGGGCCAACAACCTACCTTACAAAGAGATGCTAAGGACTATTACAGAGCCTATGATGTATGTCAAAGAGTTGGGAAACTGTCCAGAAGAGATGAAATGCCTTTCGCACCGCAGCTGACCCTAAAAGAATTTGAGAAATGGGCCATTGATTTCGTGGGGCCTATAAACCAACTAGGGAAGTGCACAGGAGCTAGATACATAATCAATGTGACAGAGTACTTGACCAGATGGGCCAAAGCAAGAGCAGTTAAGGACTGTAGTGCAACTACAACTGCGCGCTTCATATTTCATGACATCATAACCAGGTTTGGATGCCTGAAGATCCTTATGAGCGATCAAGGAACACATTTCATCAATAAGACCATTGAAGCCTTGATTGAGGAATTTGCAGTCCATCATCAGAAAAGCACACCCTACCATCTACAAGCAAACAGGAACATTGAAGCATTCGACAATATTTTTGAGACAACGATGACGAAATTTGCAGTGTGAACAGGGATGAATGGGATTTAAGAGTACCAACAGTACTATGGGCCTACATAAACACTTGCAAGAATATGACCATGCAAACCCTCTTTAAGTTGGTTTATGGTCTCGAAGAAGTTGTCCCGATGGAATATTTGGTCCCAAGCTTAAGAATCGTCGCCTTTACAGATATGGATGACATTGGCATTGTTCAAGAGAGGCTCACGCAGTTGGTCGAACTAGAAGAAGACCAATTTATTGCAGGATTCCATCAGCAGGTAGAAAAGGAAAGAGAAAAGGCCTACCATGATAGACACATCAAGAAGAAGTGTTGGATCTTGACCAAGTTTTGGGAGATCCTTGGTTAAGTTTGACCTATTTTGGGACTTCGACAGCCTGTCGAAGGAGGAGTGCAAGATGAAGCAAAGATCGTGGGATATCAACCCATTTTTCGGTCGTTTTTGGGTTTTGGGATTATGTAACGGGTATGGGGATGTCGGTCCATGGGTTTACCCATGTTTAGGCCTATTTTATAAAGTATAAATAGATGTTTAGGAAATGTAAGGAGAGGCATATATATATGCATATATGTGTGATATTGGGCTAAGTGCTAGTGATTGATCTATGTGATCAAAGGATTGTAAGTGCTCTATGCATATTGTGTGAGACTTGCAGAGCTACATGAAAGTAATTGTAAGAAGGCTTGGTGTTGTACCCTAGCTCGAAGAAGGAGGATCTGTCGGAGTGTGTACAGATCGCTTGTCTTCTGCGGAGTAGGATTTTTATGCTATGTTCTTGTAAGAAGATTGACAGAAGATAATAAAGAAGAAGAGTTGGTGGATGTAGCTCCAGAATGGGGGTGAACCACGTACATGTTGTGTTGCTATGTTTTGTGCGATGTGTTGATGTGTTTATGTATTTACTTGCTAAGTGCTTTGATATAGATAGATAGATCTGTTTATGATTTGTGCTAATGATTTATATGGATGTTAGATCTGACCTATGTGAATGTGCTTAGTGCTTGAATCTTCTAGATCTAATATACCTCTCTATGATAAGTGCTTAGATACATGAGATCTAAATGAATGATGCGATGCTCTATTTTATCTGTGAAGTAGATAGTGGTTAAATGTTGATGAACTGTCGGTGCTAAGTGCTCTGTTAAAGTATTACAATCACATATATGTGTCCCAGATAAGGTTGCAGACACCTGAGTCCTACAACCACCCTTTCCTCTACCTCGGGTGAGACTTCATCTGGTTTGAAGATGTTGCCGAAAGGGATGATAGTTAGGGTTGTTTTGGTGCACTGTTGTAGCGTTGAACCCTGGGTCTGCCCCTATGCCAAAAAATGGTTCCGTTGCCAGGACCTGAAACTGTGATTGATGGGAACTGAGGAAGAAGAAGATTTGTGCAAAGATCTGACCTGAAACTGTGATTACTGGGAACTGAGGAAGAAGAATCTTTGTGGAAAGATCCGACCTAAAACTGTGATTACTGGGAATTGAGAAAGAAGAAGCTTTGTTCAAAGATCCGATCTGAAATTGTGAAAGTTCTATGCGTAGATCTGTTTCCCTAGTGCACAATACTCTACTTAGTTTATGAAGCTCCGTGCTAAAGAAAAGAAGCCCGATCTGAAGAAAAGAGGTAAGATCTGAACACTTTGTGCTCTGATAAAGGTAAGAATAGTGAAAAGTTCTAGATCTGAAAGCTTTGTGCTGTGTAGAAATAAAATAAGTGGAAATTTTTGTTTCAACAGTATGGATCTAGGTATTTTTGATAGATTCTGTCCTAGCTTGAAAACTAGGGCACTAATAGATGAAATAAGGTTTGACTTGCATAGATATGATAAGAATAGTGAAATATATGTTATACCTATGCATAGAAAGAATGTTTGGACTAATAAGTGGATGCAGGATCCTAGAAATCAATGTTTGCAGGTTAGCTACCATGATCCTAGCACGCAGTATAGGAAAGGCTAGGGATCATTTAAAAGAAAGAGAGGATTAACCCTCTGTTACAGTTGCAGAAAACTGGGACATCTTGATAAGGAATTCCCTGGGAGAAGACCTAGTTGTCCTTGTTGCAAAGCTATGGACCATGAAGTATTGGATTGCCCTAGAATGATTTCTAAGATTGAAGGAATGAGAATGAGACAAGAAAACCTTAAGGCATATATATAAACTATGATTATGGCATAACCCCAAAAAGAATCAGAGAAAGTATTGCTATAGATAAAAGACACCCTGAATGACCACCGTCATTTCATCTTATCAGAGATCTTCAAAGAAAAAGAATGCATAGAAGCAAGAATAGGAGACTTCGACATTGACTGTGTTCTATATGAGGAAACACAATTGAATATCATGACAGAAAGAACTTGGGAAGATATAGGAAGGCCTGCTATGATTCCTTCATTAGGAGGAATAGGACTATTCAAAGGAAAGTTGATAAACCTATGTGGAAAGTTACCCAGATACCTATAAATGCCAATGGGACTTCGACAAAGGAGGATTTTGATATTGTTAAATTTACTGAAAGAGTTCAGGCTAGAAGGAAGGAAGAAGAAGAAGTTTTAGAGAAGAAGAAGCAATAGTTAAAGGATTTCATGACTAGAAGGATCACACACTTGATTGAAGAACAAAATAATAGATCAAAGATATTTAACACCAGATATCCGGATGTCGAAGTTGTAAGAACACTAGAATACCCACAGAATATTGAAGTACCTATTCCAGATATAGAAAAAGTATCACCCTTGAATCTTAGGAAAGAATATCAACAACGCGAAGTAACTATGCCAAACAAAGATAAGAATCAAAATGGAAAAAGGAATACCGAGACGAAGCTCACTGGAAAGAAGGCCAGAAATCTAAGTAAGAAGAGAGATAAGATTGAAAAGTTACAGAAGGTTCTAGAGGGAACTTCACAGAAGGAAAATTTGAAAAATTGGTGCTTCATCAGGATAATAGAACAACGTCACATGCCACTTTGCCATGGTGAAGCAATATAGCCATTGGGAACAATATAATCGTTAGGCCGACCCTTCGAACGAGTAGAAAGACATTTATGGTTTGCGACCAAACCGTTGGACCGCGCTGTAATGGACATAATAGAGTTAATGAAGGCTTCTCACCCATTGCAAGAGATCTGTTGCCAAGTTAACTATTTATCCCATCGAGCCATGCACCGAGAACACTTTTGCTAACCATGAATCTGAGCCCGCAGACTCGTTGATTTTACACAATGATCATTGCACTATTGTCCTCTATCCAATTGCAGTGTCTAAGATACTCCTATTTTCCAACCCCAAGAGTGTATGTCGGACGAGTTGAGAACTGCAGAGAAATTTGTCAAATAAGTTCTCATCGACCTCATGACTGAATGATTAATGTCTATGTCTACAGGTATACAAGTGTCATCGACGAGAAGAATGAAAGCCTCTTCGTCTACTGCTCACGGAGCTGGATCATCCCGACCCTCAGAAAAAAAGAGAACCAAGCACAAAGACGACCTAGCAAATGTGAAGCTGATTCCAACCATATTGCCCAATTACATCCCACCTCTGGCTGGCGCGGTGAATCGTGATAGTGTGCTAAGATATTTCGAGTACACCATGGTCACTGCCTACCTCCCAAAGGGGATACATGCAGTTCGAGCATAGAAGGATAAGATCACAACATTGAAGTTTAATGAATTCAACCTCAGATATCGCAAGATCTATGGTATGCTCACCCCATACAAGTACCTAAACAGAATGAAGGGGAAGAATTCAAAGATAATTCCCTAGCCATGGACGATGAACCTCACGCAGTCCACCCTGCTGAATGTCATGAAGATCCCACACTTTAGAAGACACCAAGAATTCAACGCATGTGTCAAGATACTACTGTCATGTTACCATGGTGGCTACTTATGGCTAGACATTTTTTTACAGTTGACCCAATGCTGATCCATAGGATCATAGAAATGAGTATGCAAGGACCTGACCCACAGGAATTCTACCCAGGAAAGGCCACAGATCGTGCGCTAGCACAAAATATCAAAGATACATATGGCGATGTTGATAATGGAACAATATGCTACAAGGTAGCTTCCATCCAGAGTGGCACAGTGCACCTAGCATGTCAACTGATAGCTGGAAAGTTAGTAAGGAAGAACCGACCTACGCAGGTGGCTTTGTCGTTGACCTCGCAGGAAAGTGCACGGAAGTCTTACAGATGAACTGAGCGAAGTACCTAGTTAACTTGTTGGAACTAGACTGTCGAGAAGCACATGATCAGAGTTATGAATTTCATTTCAGCTGGCTCCTGATCCTCATTGCATTTCTTGCCTGGGATATGTCGAGAGGTACAATCTTCCTAGACATAGAGTCGTTCCAACTGCTTGCTGCGAAGTTTGCTACCCTTTGGTATTCAAGTGATATGAACAAATAGTGGCAGTCAAATGTTGTGTTTCATACATATTACCTCCAACTAAAGAGAGCCATCGAAGTTGAGCCTCACATGACTCCAAACACCTTACAAAGGTTTCGACCCCTGATGAAGTTCAGTGCAGATCGACACTTCATCTACATTACAACGCAAGCAGATGAAGATAAAGAGCAACTCCAGTCATATTATAAACTTACAGAAGAAGACCTTGAGGAGATCACTAAGGAATGGTCCGCTGACCTCCTTATCACCGCCAACCCTGTAGAGATATCTGATATTGATAGCCCAAAGGACACTCATAAATTAAAAAATACACCCAAGAAGACTGAGGAGGTCCAAAATTTAAGCAGCACCTTAGGAAATACTACTTCAGTGTCACTTGACCGAGGGGGTGATGACGAAGTAGAAGCTGAACAAAAGCTAGGTGAAGAAACACCGCCTAGAGATGAGGATGACCCCTTGAATAAGAGGAAGGTTTCCCCCCAAAAATCTTCTTCCCAGAATAAATTGAAATCTACCATGACCAAGATGTAAACTTTCCTCACCTCCGATGATTTTGACTTCATCATAACAACCCTGAATGACGCTTGACTGGAAATAGCAAAGAAACAAGAAGCCAAGCAGGAAGAAATGTACAATAGAATTCAATTTAAACTCCGAGGGGTACAACAGACCATTTAGTCCAGCCGCACAGTCTCGAATGCGCCCCTGCCACTGGGAGAACCAGAGTTGGGAGATGAGCTAACCCAACTCCACAGACTAGCCGATACAGTCGAAGCGCTCCTTCGACAAGCACAAGAAGAAACAGAACAAGCCACCTAGGCCTTGAAGCAAGTGCAAGGTGTACTTGTAGAACAACACAATGCTATAGAACAGGAAAATATTGCTCTCCAAGCGAAGTTCAATGAAGAAAAATCACAAATGCGGCAAATAAAATAACAGTTGCTCGTGGAGAAACTTGAAGTGAAAGAAGCGGTCAACATAACACTTTTCTCTATGACAGTCATAGAAATAAAGGAAGAGGACTAAGTCACAAATAAATTAGAGAAGCTCGAAAAAGCTATCCAACAGCTACAACAATGCATAGCAGACTTAGAGCTCCGCAAAGTGCCCGAGACTCCACAGGATGTAAGGGATCAAAGAGAAGGAACTGCTTGGAGCACAGTTGAAAGGATAAAGGCCCTTGCCATGGACTGCAAGAAGCTGAGTAATCACAGTGCCCAAACATATGAGCAACTCACTGAGAACCCAGAATTGTAGGCACTGGAGTCACAGCTCCAGGAAGAAAAGAAACAAGAAGAGACAATACAGGTGCAGTTGAAGCCCTTGTCAGTTGTGGAAAGAATGAAGCAATCCAAAGAGCAACGCACCACCCAGAAATAGATCCACACTATCCAGAGTAGAGTTATGGAAGTAACTTAGTGGCTCCAACCTGTACAAGATAAGGCTTACCAATTTTTCACAGAGGTCAAAGGCCAAGGAGAAGAACTCAAGAAGGTTGTCATTGCAGCTTAAAAACACCTGGAGGGACCTGTCAACGATGCAGTCATCCAAGAGTTTGTTGAATAAAAGGTTGTGGCACAATAAAAAGTCAAAGAATATTGAGCCAATCTCGAGGATTTCGAGGAAGCACTACCCAGATCAGAGTGACTCGGGATGAGTCACAGGTGAGTGTTGGGGGCTTGTTGGCCCTTGACCAAGTTTTGGGAGATCCTTGTTCAAGTTTGACCTATTTTGGGACTTCGATAGCCTGTCGAAGGCGGAGCGCAAGACAAAGCAGAGATCGTGGGATCTTGACCCCTTTTTGGATCCATTTTGGGATTTGGGATTATGTAACAGGTATGGGGATGTCGGCCCATGGGTTTACCCATGTAAAGTATAAATAGATTTCTAGGCAATGTAAGGAGAGGCATATATATATGCATATTTGTGTGATATTGGGCTAAGTGCTAGTGATTGATCTATGTGATCAAAGGATTGTAATTTCTCTGTGCATATTGTGTGAGACTTGCAGAGCTACGCTCAAGTAATTGTAAGAAGGCTTGGTGCTATACCCTATCCTGAAGAAGGAGGATCTGGCGGAGTGCACATAGATATCCTATCTTTTGCGGAGTAGGATTTTGATGCTATGCTCCTGTAAGAATCTTGAGTGAAGATAATAAAGAAGAATATTTGGTGGACATAACCCCAGGGTGGGGGTGAACCACGTAGATGTTGTGTTGCTATGCTTTGTGTGATGTGTTGATGTGTTTATGTCTTTACTTGCTAAGTGATTTGATATAGATGGATAGATCTGTTTATGCTTTTTGCTAAGAATGTATATGGATGTTAGATCTGACCTATGTGAATGTCTTAGTGCTTGAATCTACTAGATCTAATCTACCTCTCTATGATAAGTGCTTAGATAGATTAGATATGAATGAATGATACAATGCTATGTTTTATCTGTGGATTAGATAGTGGTTAAATGTTGATGAACTGTCGGTGCTAAGTTCTCTGTTAAAGTATTACAATAAATTATTTGTGTCCCAGCTAAGGTTGCAGACACCTGAGTCCTACAACCACACCTGCCTCTACCTCGGGTCAGACTTCATCTGCTTCGCAGGTGTTGCTGAAAGGGCCGGTAGTTAGGGTTTTTTTTGTGCGTTGTTGTAGCGTTGAACCCTGGGTCTGCTCCTGTGCCAACAAGAAGGCATTTCAGCTAGGCGATTTGGTACTGATAAACGACAAAAAATTCATGAAGCATCTAGGAAAGTTTAGAACACATTGGATTGGGCCATATAAGGTTGCCTATGTTACAAAAGGAGGAGCTACATGGTTGAAGACTTTGAATGGAGAATGGAAGGAAGTTTTGGTGAACGGAAGCCAGTTGAAATTCTATTATGACAACTCGTTGCCTCACATCTCTCATTAACAACATATGGAAAAGGGTCTAGGTACCAGGTGTAGTTGAAGCTAGGTACCAGACACAGAAAAGACAGTCTGCACACAGTGGGGAGGAAAGAGTAGAAAGCACAGGCTGCTCTGCGCGGCTTGAAGACGAAGAAAATTAGAAGGATCAGATCTGAAGTGCCTCGGGATGAGTCACAGGTGAGTGTTGGGGGCCTATTAGCCCTTGGGTATGGAAGTAAGCCAATATTAAAGCAGAAAAGACAGAATGCGAACTGCGTAGAAGACACAGTGACTGATAGTGGGTCGAAGTGAGCAGAAGATCAGAAAAGATGACGCGAAGTAAGAGAAATAAATTGATTGGAAAAGGAGATCGAGGATGGATAGATCAACAAGGAAGATGGATCGTGGACAACTCAGTAAGAAAAAAAAGCTACCGTTGGATGCTTTGGAGCACCGCATGAGAAGGAAGGAAAGACAGGCTAGTGAAGCCCTAAAAATGCTAATCAAGTTGACCTAGGGTTTTGGTATCTAGGGTTTTGACACTTAGGTTTCAACCTAATGATGTCCAAGAGCTATTGTAATGTATAAATAAAGGTCTAAAGAACCTGGGATGGGTTGGTGCTAAGTTGGTTGAGAGTTCATTGTTATCGTGAGAGTGAGTGACTACTACTGTGTGAGAGAGAAGTGATGGTTTGAGGGCCTTCTATATTATAAGATCTTTAGTTGGGTGCAAAGATCAACCCTACAGATGGATGTGCAAGGATGGGAGAGAGAGAAAGAGATAAGATTTGCTGGCTAAAGAGTGTAGATAAGAACGGTATGCTTCCATATTAATATATTATAAATCACAGTTCTGTGGACATATCCCTAGGGAGAGGGTGAACCACGTACATCTTTGTGTTGTGTGTGATTCATGTTGAGTTATCTTGTTTATGGATATACTATTATTGCATTGTCGTGTTAGATCTGATAGATAGTTGTGTGGAGTATATCTAAGCTGGAAATTGATATCTAGATGTTGTGTTGTTCCTGTATCAGATCCACTTTTTATTCCCTTGGTTGTATACATTTGTGTTCTGCAACCCCCCATAGCTACTTCGAGTGAGACTGAATCTGCCTCACAGGTGTTCCCAAAAGGGCCAATAGTTAGGGCTTGTTGGTGCGCTCTTGGAGTTGAACCCTGGGTCTTCCCCTGTCCCAACAATCATCAACTATACACCTCATGTATGTACCAACTCATGAACTGCTTGTCTCAACCATGTACCCAACATGTACCTCAACCAAAATACCTCATCATTTTCATCATCCAAATATGATTTGTAACTCTATAACAGACTTGGTGTATATGATCACATACATGCAAACCTTCCTTAACTTTAACAACAAGAGACTAGTATTTTCATCAAAATTTACTTTAGTCTCACATGACTAATTTTGGATTAGTGAACAACCCTAAGTTGCAATAATCATAACTATGTGCCTGTAATAAATAAAGATCTGAAAATGCTACAAAAATTTCTCTAGTTTCTTTTATGCAATTCCTCTATATTTCACTACTTGGAACATCTCAAAAAAGGAGTTATAGCAAAAATGGCATACCTTGTTAAGTTCTTTGATATTCTAGAAAGCGAACCTGTAGAGCATGCCCCACATGAAATATTTGTTGTATGGATCTAAAAATGGTATAAAGAATAAAAAATAGTGTACTCTAACCAACACATTTGGTCTTACTGAATTTGGATTTGTTATGAATAAGTTATGACGTTTTTACCCGAAACACATGTTTTAGACTAGTTTCAGGACTAGCCACAAACCCTATTTTCCACGGAGTGTAACTCCAAAAATACAATGACCCACAAGATGAAAGTTTGATCAAAGATACTTGGATATGTTTCCTCAACGGCCTCCCAATTTCACATTCTAAATCAGTCCAGAAAAAAACATTATTGCGAAAAATGTTGAGATGAACTGTAAATAACATACCTTAGAAAGCATCATCAAAAGAATTTATCCTCCCTTTAATTTAGGCCTTCTTTACTTCACCTTCCCTCTGAAATTCAGCTTAGATATCCTTTGTTTACTTTAGTCTCTTGTAGATATTCAATATGCTCAAGTGTGATTAAAATGAGAGAGCCTTGCCTCTTATTTATACTTTCATGTAGCTTCCTCAAGGGGTTAC
>JZKD02S1929618.1:372609-382847 GCA_000966675.3 Picea glauca
TTGAGACAAGTAGTTGATGAGTTGGCACATACATGAGGTGTATAGTTGATGATGTTGGTACATATTGATGAGTCATAGTTGATGAGTAGTTGACACATAATTGGTACATACTTGGAACATGGTTGGTTGCACTTGTTTATGGCACAGGTTGATTACAGATTGTTTGGTACAGGTTTGTGCATGGTTGATGCACTTGTTTATGGTACAGGTTGGTGCATGGTTGATGCACTTGTTTATGGAACATGTTGATTACACGTCGAGGTACAGGTTGATGCATGGTTGATGCAATTGTTTATGGAACATGTTGATTACATGTCGAGGTACAGGTTGATGCATGGTTGATGCATGCTTCGGGTTTATTGGTACATGTTTATAGCGCTATATCTCACAGTGATAGTGTGACAATGGTCCCATCATTCTACTTCTACTTCAGGGTGGTTGGATGGGGAAAGGATAGGTGGTTGCATCCACCTTCCAGTTTTAGCCGGAGAACTTAGGGGCTTGTAGCCTCCTTCTGGTTGTAGCCAAAGAATTGGGGAGTTGGAGCTTCCCTCAGGTTGGAGCTTGAGAAACTAGGGGGTTGGAGCCTCCTTCCAGTTGTAGCTAGAAAACAAAGGAAGTTGGTGCTTCCAATGAATGTAATTCTTCAATACATATAAGAAAAAACATTATGTGGTTTTCTTCCGATTTGGGTTTCCACGTAAAACGTTGGTGTACTGTGTATGTGTGTGATTGTTCATTTCTTATTGCTTATTATTGGATAATAATTCTACATTGATATAACACTTGGATTATTTGGAGAAACAAGATTATAATTATGCTATTACTGATTCACCCCCTCTCTTAGTAATCCAACAATTGGTATTAGAGCAGGTTCCTTCAGAAATCAGTTTAACCACTAAAAGGTAGATCATGGAGAGTAAAAACTCATATAAAAATGGAATACCACACTTTGATGGACAGAAGCATGCTTTTTGGAGGATAAGGATGAAGACATATATACAAGCACAGGGGTTTGAAATTTTACAATCCATTGTAGATGGATAAACAGTACCAGCAGTTCCACCAACAAATGACAAAGCAATGAAACTTGGTCAGAATAATTCCAAAGCTACAAATGCACTTTTGAATGGTCTCAGTGAAACAATATTCACCAAAGTTGCACATTGTAAATACGCTAAAGAGATTTGGGACAAGCTTCAAAATATTTATGAAGGAGATACAAAAGTCAAAGCAACAAAAATTCAAACTTACATAGGTCAATTAGAACAACTAAAAATGAAGGAAGATGAGAATATTGCAGTCTACTTCTTAAGAGTTGAAGAAACAGTGAATGCAATCATAGGATTGGGAGAAGAAATTGAAGAATCTGTAATTGTTCAAAAGGTACTAAGATCTCTTCCTATGAGATTCAACCCTAAGATACCAACACTAGAATAAAGATCGGATCTGAACTCAATAAGCATGGACGAACTGCAAAGAATATTCATAGCATATGAAATGAGAACTGAACAGGAAAATCTAGATGTAAAAGAAGAAGCCTTCAAAGCATCCAAAAGATCAAAGAAAAAGAAAAAGGAACAAGAAGAATATAGCAGCAACAATGACGTCTCAAAAGATGATGAAGAAGTGGCCAACTTCATCAAAAAACTGAACAAGGGAACCAATGGTAGGTATGGAGGTAAGCTTACTTTAATTTGTTTGAATTGTGATGGTATTGGTCATTTTGCTAACAAATTTCCTCATAAGAAAAAGGGAAATGATGAAGGTTACTCAAAAGGCAAACACACATATAAAGGAAAAAGAACTACAAAGAAAGATTTCAAGAAAAGCGTATGCATCAAAGAAGACATCTCATCATTAGATGAAGATGAAATCAGTGACAGTGAGACAGGAAGAGTTCTATTCATGGTAGTAAAAGATTATGAAAAAGAAGACTCTTACTAAGAATATGAAGAAGCTGAAGAAGGATATGAAGAAGTCTAAGACGAAATTGAAGAGGCAGAATTTGACTATCAGGAAGAATTAATCTGTTCCATAGAAGTTATCAGAAGAGAAAAGAAGAAAAATAAGAAACTACAAGAAGAACTAGACAAGGAAAAGGATACTCGAGAACTAGAACAAATGATCACAAGATTGAAGGTTCAAATAGAGGAAGATAAAAGAATTGAAGAAGCACTCAAAGAACAACTAGAAGAAAAGGACAAGATCATTGGAAACTTGGAAGCAGAGATTGTCACACTAAGAAAGGATATTCAAAAGAAAAATATGAAGAATAGCTCAAAAGTTTTGGATGACATTATCAGCAGTCAAATATCTCATATTGACAAGTCTGGACTTGGATACAATCAGAAAGGAAAGGGATCAATCTCCAAAACAACAGAGAAAGAAACAAATCCAAAAATCTATCCAGAAACAATCAAAGGGGATAGGAAGATACACAAGGAATATTACAGGGACACTCCACCAAGAAGATTCAGATTTCAGAATCAACAACAGACAGATAGGCCTCAATAAGAAGAAGGATTCATAAGAGCACCTTATTTCAGAAGATCTTCAACTCCCAGGTATCAAAATATATTTTTTGGTTTATGTTATGCATGTAATAATTTTGGACATAAAGCTGTGAATTATAGAACTAACAATAAGAACAATAACAACTTTGAGACTCATACACAAAAGGGTTACTCAAGAAGACCTAGTGAAACAAAAAGAAGAAGTTACAACATGTTTGAATCTTTGAGCACTAAAGTGGAATGTTACAAATGTAACAATTTTGGACACATGGCCAAAAATTGCAAAATGACAGACCCTCCTAAAGAATCTCAATAGAATAACAACAGTCACAAACAAGAACCTCAGAAAACGACATGGATAAGAGAGAAAGATCAATATAGCAATGAAGAATGCACAATCTCTCTACAAGATAAGCAGAAGAAACACGGTTGGTATGTTTACAGTGGGTGTTCAAAACACATGACAGGTGATAGAGACAAATTTATTACATTGAGAAAGGAAAGAAATGGATTAGTCTCCTTTGGAAATTATAATTCAGTCAAAATCATTGGAGAAGGCACAATCTGAATTGGGAACAAGAATAAAAAGGCACAAAATGTTTTACTGGTAGAAGATATGAAACATAATCTTCTAAGTGTAAGTCAAATGTGTGACCAAGGTCATAAAGTTACTTTCGATTCACAAAAGTGTGATATAAGAAGAGAAGGTTCAGGGAAATTTGTCGGTACAACTGCCAGAACTTCAAACAACATATATGTGTTAAGTGAAATTGGAAATGAAAAGTGTTTTCTAGGAAAGGAAGATGAAAGTTGGCTATGGCATAGAAGAACGGGTCACATTTTTAGGGTCCTAACCCACACATAGGTAGAACAATATATTCGGATGTAATAAAGGTCAATATTAATAAGGCCTTGCAATAAAACAGAATAAGTCGAATGTAAGAAGACCTAATAGAAGCTTCCACTTCTAGAAGGATCTTCCTCTAAATTCTTCTTTTGATAGACATATTTAGTATAAATAGGAATCGAGGGTATGAGAACCCTAGCTTGGAGATTATTGTAATAGAGCTCTGCTCGACTGGAGGTTGCCCCCTCAAAGAGGCCTGTGAACATTACTCTCAGAATCAAAGTCTTATTTCTGTTGTTATTCTTATATCATTTCAGTGTTATTGTGGTGATTGTTCTGGTTATATTGTTGTTATTCTTCCATTTCTATCATTTTATTTCTGTTCTGCATAATTTTTATATTTGGTATATTAAAAGTGGTATCATAGCACTTTCCTTGGTATAAATTGTGGGTAATTTTTTTTTCCAAGGTAAAGACGTATTCTGGCGTCTTTAAGCCACAAAGATCTATCGTTACATGCATAAACCCATGGTTGAGTGATTCATACACACTGGAAATACAAGTGGTTCTTAAGCGCACATATTTTGGCCACCCTTGTAACCCCTGTTGGTACCCCTTCGAGTGGTAGTGCGTCAGACAACACCTGTGTACGGATTGACCTAGATTTCTTAAAGCCCTCTTTAGATAAACTGATCGGCTGCCTGACTACTATAGTTCCACTAAGAACAACACTCAGGAAGATACTCTCTAGTACCTAGGTAGTCGGGTAGTATGGCTAAGGGTACAATCTATCCTCCTTAGTTAGTGCCCTGAGTTATTGGGCCGAGTATTACTATTGGACCCCACACATATATCAGAGAGCTATATCACAGGGAAAACCCTTTTCTGTAGAACCCTTGAATAGCTAACCCTTGGGGACAGAAACATAAACAAATTAAAACAAACAAGATCTATTGTCGTACAACTATGTTGGGGTTGCCAAGTAACTACACATTTCTTCCTGGTTAAGCATTTGGGCATTTCATTACTATAGTATTCTTCAGTATGGAAAATTTTCACCATTATTTGAGACCTATTCCATTGGACTCATCTCTTCGCTCTTATCATATTCATACATATCATGTTTTGGAAAAAAAATTGAACCCACCCAACCCT
Source organism: Picea glauca (assembly GCA_000966675.3). Taxonomy (NCBI): domain Eukaryota; kingdom Viridiplantae; phylum Streptophyta; class Pinopsida; order Pinales; family Pinaceae; genus Picea; species Picea glauca. The sequence goes on from JZKD02S1929618.1 coordinate 377,128, forward strand.
TTTTGGTTCCCTCGTCCTCATGGCCCATACCCGTAGCCAAGACTTGGAAGCTCGATTCAATACCTTACAATATAGTTTCACCGAGACCCAACCATGCAGTCCTCAATGGAGGATATCAAACAATACCTGACAACCCAGCTTGAATCTGTCTTTTCGACACTCTGCACCAAGCTGCATATCCCTACAGATAACCCTTCCTCTAACTCATCTCCACATACTAAAGGTGAACATTCCTCTCATTCCCATAACTTTCAACACCATGACTTTCAACGTGACCTACACCTTCTGCAGGTGGATGTGACCAAATTTGATGGCTCAGACCCCACTAGTTGGGTAACCCAAATGGAACATTGTTTCTCTTTATACGACATTACATATGACTTGGACAAACTATGGTATGGTGTTCTCCATCTAGATCAAGAACGTTGGCAATGGATAATTTTTTTTTGTCAATGGTATATTGCTTGGACACACTTTGTGGCAGATCTTTATGAATTCTTTGACACTGACACCGACCATTTGGGCCGTTTGAAAAAGTTGAAACAATCAGGAATAGTGGAAGACTTTATAGCTTCCTTTGAGTGCCTAGATTTTTATATAGAGGGAATATCTGATGCCTTTTTCTGAGAGTGTTATTAGTGGCCTAAAGGATGAGATTCGAGCCCATGTCCTTATGGCTCAGCCTCAAATTTGGGTGGAGGCTACTAAAAGAGATAAAGAAGCACAACATATTGTATCTTCTCAAAACCAGAAACCCTCCTTTATCCCTCACCCTAAACCAGTAAATCCCACTACTCCCTCCACTCCACTAAAGATCCAAAAATTGACCAGGGTTGAAATGGTTGAACGCCAAGTTAAAGGCCTTTGTTATAATTGTGATGACAAATATTTCCCGGGCTACAAGTGTAAGGAACAAAATATCGTTATGGTCATATCCGAGGATATTTCAGAAGAGGATGTTGAAACTCCCCTTGTGTCTAAGTCACCTGAAACCACTGAAACAAACCCTCCCGCAGAGCCTCCCGAAGTAGAACTGGTCATTTCCCTCAATGCTCTCACTGGCTTCTCCGCTCCTCAAACACTCAAGTTAATCGGTTACATCAAGCATCAGAAGGTCATCATTCTGGTAGATAGTGTAAGCACCCATAATTTTATTCATCGTCGCATTGCCCAAGAAACTCATTGCTACATCCATGCTGTCAATAATTTCCAAATCATGATTGCCAATGGTGGCTCTATGAAATTTGGAGGGTGTTGTGAAAATGCGTGTCTCTAAATTGGTGACTACCACCTAAAATATGATATGTTTTCTATCGACATCGGTGGTTGTGACATTGTGTTGGGTGGATATTGGCTAAGGACTTTGGGTCCCATTCTCGTGGATTTTAAGGAATTAACCATCTAATTTGACCAGGGGGTCCACCAATATAAGTTCCAAGGCATCACCATCGGTTCACCTGAGATCATTAGTTCCCATCTCATGGAAAAGCTGCTCAAAAAATGTCATTCTGGTGTTATTTCCCAACTCCATGCCATACAAGAAACAGAGACACCCTCGGTGCCGCAAGACCTCCAAGCCATCCTTTCTAAACATCAAGTGGTATTTTCCACTCCCCAGGGACTCCCTCCTGCCCGTGGTGTTCATGATCATTCCATTCCTATTGTACCCAGAATCGTTCCTCCCAATATTTGTCTGTATCGTCACCCATTTTCCTAAAAAAATGAAATTGAGAAAAAGGTCCAGGAACTCCTTAATCCAGGCGTTATCCGCCCTAGTACGAGCCCCTACTCTTCTCTTATGGTCATGGTCCCGAAGAAATAAGGTTCTTGGTAAATGTGTCCTGACTTCTGTTCCATCAACAAACTTACCATTAAAGACAAATTTCCCATTCCTCTCATTGATGACCTCCTGGATGAATTGAGTGGTGCCCAATTCTTTACTAAACTTGATCCTTGTTTGGGCTACCACCAGATACGTATGAAAGAGGCAAACATTCCCAATACTGCCTTTAGAACTCATGAGGGCCATTATGAGTTTTTGGTCATGCCCTTTGGCTTGTGTAATGCCCCCTCCACCTTCCAAAGCCTCATGAATCGTGTCTTATGTCCTTTTATACGTCATTTTGTATTAGTTTTCTTTGATGATATCCTCATCTATAGAAAAACCTGGACAAACCATCTTTCTCATGTGGATCGAGTTCTCCATCTACTCTCTCAGCACCAAATTTTCCTGAAACAGTGTAAATGTGATTTTGGCGCCTCAGAAGTAGAGTACTTGGGTCATCTAGTTGGCAAGGATGACGTCAGGGTGGATCCTAAAAAGATTGAAGCTATGCAAGACTGGCCTCACCCAAAGACTCTCAAAAGCTTGCATGGATTTCTGGGCTTAACAGGTTATTATCACATGTTTGTTAAGAATTATGGGAAGATTGTAGCACCTCTCACTCCTCTCCTAAAAAATAACTCTTTCAATTGGACTCTAGCCGCTGCTCAAGATTTTCAAACCTTGAAAATGGCCATGTGCACCACTCCAGTCCCGGACCTTCCTGATTTCACAAAGACCTTTGTCTTGGAATGTGATGCTTCAGGGAAAGGAATTGGCGTTGTCCTTATGCAAGAGGGTTGTCCTTTGGCATTTACCAGCAAGCAACTATCTAAAAGAAATCTGGGAAAATCAATCTATGAAAAGGAAATTTTGGCTATTCTACATGTCGTTGATCTGTGTCACCCTTATCTATTGGGGAAACGCTTCCAAATTAATACAGACCATCAACACCTCAAGTATTTTCTGGAACAACGCATTTCCTCCCCGGAGAAACAAAAATGGGTGACTAAGCTCTTTGGATATGATTATGAGATCATTTACAATAAAAGAAAATACAATGTGGTTGCAGATGCACTTTCCCAAAAATATGAAAACAAAGGATCCCGTTTTTCTCTTTCCTTCATTGTACCAGATTGGCTCCAAGCCGTTCGCCAGGAATGGCTACAAGATCCCAAAAGTTCTCATCTGATCCAACAATTGCAGTCCAATGCTCCAACTTCCCCAGGGTACTCTTGGCTCCATGATGAGCTTCAATACATAGGCCATTTGTATTTAAGTAAACAATCAAAGCTTAAATCCATGGTACTTTCTAAGATTCATGCTACACCCACAACAGGGCACTCTGGGTTCACCAAAACCTACGACAGGGTCAAACATTATTTTTTCAGGGAAGGCATATAACATGAAATTCGTAATTTTGTCACTTCATGTGATGTGTGTCAATGTAACAAGGGAGAAACAGTCAAAACTTTGGGCACACTACAACCACTTTCGATTCCACCTTCTATTTGGAGGGATATCTCTACACATTTTATTACAGGTTTACCCAAATCGGGAAATAAATTTGTCATCATGGTGGTTGTTTATCGCCTTTCCAAGTATGCTGATTTATACGCTCTTCAACACTCATTTACAACATCCATGGTGGAGCAAAGTTTCATGGTTCATGTCTTCAATCTTCATGGCATGCCACACTCTATTGTTTTTGATCGCGACCCAACTTTCACAATAAATTTTTGGCAAGAACTGTTTAAGATACAAGGCACCCAATTGCAACTAAGCACAACTTATCATCCCCAAATTGATGGTGAAACGGAAGTTGTCAACAAGTGTTTGGAAACATATTTGAGGTGTTTTGCCTCGGAAAAGAAAATTCAGTGGGATCAATGGTTACCCCTAGCTGAATGTAGGTACAACACTTCATACCATACAGATACACACATGACTCCTTTTGAAGCGGTATATGGACATAATCCACCTTCAATTCTCTCATACTTACCTGGTGTCTCGAAGGTCCAGGCGGTTGACCAAACAAATACAGTTCGAGAGGTTATTATCCATACCCTCAAATAGAATTTGGTCATGGCATAGAATCACATGAAGCAACAAGGAGATCAAGGTCGCTCTGAACGTCAATTTGCAGAAGGGGATCAGGTGTTTCTTCGACTGCAACCTTACAAGAAAAATTCCCTCAAGGTCGAGCATTGTCAGAATCTAGCGCCCAAATTTTATTGTCCTTATACCGTTCTCAAGCATGTAAGACAAGTGGCCTATCAATTATCTTTGCCCAAAGATTCGAAGCTACATCCTGTTTTTCATGTTTCATGCTTAAAGAAGGTGATGGGAACTAAGTGCCAAATTCAAACCAACCTTCCCGAGTTAGCCGAAGAAGGATCCATTTGGCTACATCCACAAGAAGTTTTGGACCAGCGTGAGCATCTCCTGTGTCAGAGAACTATCAAGGAAGTGTTGGTCCAGTGGAAAGATACAACTCCAACGGATGCCACTTGGGAACCAACTACCATTCTGCAACAATTTCCACATCTCAAGCCTCGAGGACAAGGCTGTTTTTAAGGAGGAGGACATGTTAGGGTCCTAACCCGCACATAGGTAGAACAATATATTCGGATGTAATAAAGGTTAATATTAATAAGGCCTTGCAATAAAATAGAATAATTTGAATGTAAGAAGACCTAATAGAAGCTTCCGCTTCTAGAAGGATCTTCCTCTAGATGCTTCTTTTGATAGACATATTTAGTATAAATAGGAGTCGAGGGTATGAGAAACCTATCTTTGATATTATTGTAATAGAGCTCTGCTCAACTGGAGGTTTCCCCCTCAAAGAGGCCCATGAACATTGCTCTCAGAATCAAAGTGTTATTTCTGTTGTTATTCTTATATCATTTCAGTGTTATTTTGGTGATTGTTCTGGTTATATTGTTGTTATTCTACCATTTCTAGCATTTTATTTCTGTTCTGCATACTTTTTATATCTGGTATATTAAACACATGCATTTTGATAACCTTTTCAAATTCAACAAAAGAAAAGCAGTCAGAGAAATTCCCCAGATCACGAAACCAACCAACACTTTATGCAAGCATTGTCAACAAGGAAAGAAAACAAAGACCAGGTTCAAATCAAAGGAATATTCAACAAGACCACTGGAAATTGTGCATACTGATCTAGTTGGATCAACTACAACAAAGGTCTTAAAAGGTGAGATACTTTATGTTATTAGTTGATGATTATACAAGAATGATCGCAGTTTTCTTTCTCAAGAATAAGTCAGAAGCTTTTGAAAACTTAAAGATCTACAAGGAAATGGTTGAAAATGAGATGACTTCAAGAATCAAATGCTTGAGATATGATAATGGAGCAGAGTTCACTTCAAAGGAATTTATGGACTACTGTAGTAGTCATGGAATAGAAAGGCAATTCTCTGTTTCTAGGACGCCTCAACAGAATGGAGTTGTTGAAAGAAAGAACAAGATTTCATAGGAAATGGATCGAACAATGCTAATGGATTCCAAATTGAAAGATATATTTTGGACATAGGTAGTGCATACAAAAGTTCACATTCAAAACAAATTAATGCTCAGAAACAACACTGATAAAACTCCCTACGATCTATGGAAACGAAGACCAACAAATGGAAAGGAGTACTTGTTGGTTACTCAAGTACATGGAAAGAATAAAAGTGTTACAATCTAAGATTGAACAAAGTTTTCGAAAGCATCAACGGAACAATTGATGAAGCGGGCAGACCAAAATCAAAGGAAGAAGAAAAAAAATCAATGGAACAAAAATTCAAAGAAGAAGAAGTAGAAGATGAAGTAGAAGAGGAAGATGAAGAGAATCCGACAGAAACAAAAGAGAAAGTTCAAGAGGTATCTC
>JZKD02S1929618.1:388802-408958 GCA_000966675.3 Picea glauca
AGATTGGTAACAATGCCTTCCGTTTAGATTTGCCTCCTTATATGCAAATGTATGCAGCTGTTAATGTTGAGAATTTGAAATTGTATGAGCCTCCTTTGATTGATGATCAAGGAGACTCGAGAGCATGTTCATATTCCTTCTATAGATTATTTCTCCCTAGAATATCTTACAAAACTTCATGAAGACACAATCCTTGACAAGAGAATGTGAACTTCAAAACGAGGAAATGTGGAGTATCTTCGAGTTGGTCTTAAAGGTACAAATCCAAGAAAAGCCAAGTGAATTGAGGTTGGAAAGGTGAGGGAACTATACCCTCATCTTTAGATAGACTGAAAATAGTCTTTTGGAGGTCCAAAATCTTTCCAATGGGGAGGTGTGATCCAGGGGATCAAATTTTGCTCAAAATTCAAAGTGCTCGGAATCGCTTCAAATCGAACAGGAGTGTAGGCCTTGTCACCACGAACCCAACGCAATTTTTTTGGGTTCAAACGAATGTTAGGAGAGAGAGATATCACGTTCTGTTCAAAATGACAAATTGGCAAAAACAAAAAGGGATGCTGAATGTACAGTCCGTACAGTCCATGCAGATGCTGACGTGGCAGGCTGTACGACATGTGGAAGGTATTGGTTGGCAGTATTGTGGACGAGTTGGCATTTGACACGTGTCATTGATGGTGAATGAAATTTTGTCACGTGACCCACTCAGTGGCCACCACGTGTCATCCTGGCATTGGTTTAAAATTATGTTGTTGGTCGGAGTCGACCCCGCGACCTCCGGGTAGGTGTAACGCTTTGGGAAGGGTCGCCCAACCAGTGCGCCACCATATGAGCCTTGTTATATATATGGAAAACATTATATTTAAGTTTATATGTATTGTATGTTGGGGCATGGACCAGGCTGGGGCTTAGCCCCGACCCCCGGTCCTATGTGTATACAATATAACCACGTTACCATATGCGCTCCCTCTGACTGATTATCATATAGCCTTTTCATATGAGCCGTCGGTCGTATGGGTATACTATGTGACCATGGGTGCGCCTTTTCTGACCGTTTTTAAACTTTGGCCCTTTTATATATATTGCACGCAGTCATGTGGTGGACTATGTGCCCTCGACCTTAGACAGTTAAGGGCCAGCGCGTAACCATTCAACAGTTTGTACTGGTTGTGCGGTTTCACCCGGTTTTGAGTTTTAATACATAAAAGCGCGTGGGGGCTAGGTTGAGGCAACAAGGGTGTATTTTGGTGATCCAAGGACAACAAGTTTGAAGGGGAACTTCTAGGAAGCCTATCTTCTTCAATTTTTGGCCAAACGAGGTGCCGAAAAAGCCCAGCTAGGGGTTTTTGGACATTCTGAAGCCATTGGAGCCATCTATTTGGAATTTTGAGCATTGTAAAACACATATTTGAGAACTTTGAGAAAATAATAAAAAATATCTATTGGAAGCTGGACCAGGAGATGTAACCCAAGAGAGGGGTGAACTCCTTTATCATTTGTTGTGTTAAGTGTTTTCTGTTCACTGTTTATTGTTGCTATTTATATGCATCTTCAATGAGTAATTTCTATAAAATTTGTGTTGCAAAATTGATCGATTTGCATTTTAACACATGAATTTAAATCTTGCAAATAATTTCAAGAATACAAGTCTTCCTCCTCAATTTAAATCTTGATCAATAGATAACCCTTCCTCTGACTCACCTCCACATACTGAAGGTGAAAATTCCTCTCATTCCCATAACATTCAACACCATCACTTTCAATGTGACCTACACTTTCCGCGGGTGGATGTGACCAAATTTGATGGCTCGGACCCCACTGGTTGGGTAACCCAAATGGAACATTATTTCTCTTTATACGACATTATAGATGACTTGGACAAACTTTGGTATGGTGTTCTCCATCTAGATCAAGAATTTTGGCAATGGTGGCAATGGAGAAAAACTTCCCGTCAAGGGTATATTGCTTGGACACACTTTGTGGAAAATATTTATGAATGTTTTAACACTGACACCAACCATTTGTTCTGTTTGACAAAGTTGAAACAATCAAGAAGAGTGGAACACTTTATAGCTACCTTTGAGCACTTGGATTTTTGGACAGAGGGCATGTCTGATGCCTTTTTCTGAGAATGTTTTATTAGTGGCCTCAAGGATGAGATTCAGGCACATGTCCTCGTGGTTCGGCCTCAAAGTTGGGTGGAGGCTACTAAAAGAGCTAAAGAAGCACAACAAATTGTATCTTCTCAAAACCAGAAACATTCCTTTATCCCTTGCCCTAAACCAGTAAATCCCACTACTCCCTCCGCTCCACTAAAGATCCAAAAATTGACCAGGTCTGAAAGGGATGAATGCCAAGTCAAAGGCCTTTGTTATAATTGTGATGACAAATATTTCCCGGGCCACAAGTGTAAGGAACATAATATTTTTATCGCCATATCCGAAGATATTTCGGAAGAGGATGTTGAAACTTCACTTGTGTCTGAGTCACCTGAAACCACTGACATAACCCCTCCCTCAGACCCTCTCGAAGTAGAATTGGTCATTTCCCTCAATTCTCTCACTGGATTCTCTGCTCCCCAGACCTTCAGGCTAATCAGTTACATCAAGCATCAGAAGGTCATCATTCTGGTTGATAGTGGAAGCACCCATAAATTTATTCATCACCGCATTGCCCAAGAAACTCATTGCTACATCCATGCCATCAATAATTTCCAAGTCATGATTGCCAATGGTGGCTCCATGAAATGTGGAGGGTGTTGTGAAAATGTGCATCTCCAAATTGGTGACTACCACCTGAAATCCCATATGTTTGCTATCAACATGGGTGGTTGTGACATTGTGTTGGGTACAGACTGTCTAAGGACTTTGGGTCCCATTCTCATGGATTTTAAGGAATTAACCATGCAATTTGACTAGGAGGGCCACCAATATAAGTTCCAAGGCATCACCGTCGGTTCACCTAAGATCATTAGTTCCCATCCCATGGAAAAGCTGCTCAAAAAAGGTCATTCCACTGTTATTGCCCAACTTCATGCCATACAAGAAACATAGACACCCTCAGTGCCACAGGACCTCCAAGCCATCCTTTCTAAACATCAAGTGGTCTTTTCCACTTCCCAAGGACTCCCTCCTTTCCGTGGTGTTCATGATCATTCCATACCCCTTGTACTTGGAATCCTTCCTCCCAATAGCCATCTGTATCTTGACCGCTTTTCCTAAAAAAATGAAATTGAGAAAATGGTCCAGGAACTCCTTAATGCAGAAGTTATCCACCCTAGTACGAGCCCCTACTCTTCTCCTGTGGTCATGGTTCTGAAGAAACAAGGCTCTTGGCAAATGTGTCCTGACTTCCGTGCCATCAACAAACTTACCATTAAAGACAAATTTCCCATTCCTGTCATTGATGACCTCCTGGATGAATTGAGTGGTGCCCAATTCTTTACGAAACTTGATCTTTGTTTAGGCTACCACCAGATACATATGAAAGAGGCAAACATTCCCAATACTTCCTTTAGAACTCATGAGGGCCACTATGAGGTTTTGGTCATGCACTTTGGCTTGTGTAATGCCCCCTCCACCTTCAAAAGCCTCATGAATCATGTCATTGTATACATCATTTTGTATTAGTTTTCTTTGATGATATTCTCATCTATAGAAAAACCTGGACAAACCATCTTGCTCATGTGGATCAAATTCTCCATCTACTCTCTCAGCACCAAATTTTCCTAAAACAGTCTAAATGTGCTTTTGGCACCTTAGACGTAGAGTACTTGGGTCATCTTGTTGGCAAGGACGACGTCAAGGTGGATCCTAAAATGATTGAAGCTATGCAAGAATGGCCTCACCCAAAGACTCTCAAAAGCTTGTGTGGATTTCTGGGCTTAATAGGTTATTATCGCAAGTTTGTTAAGAATTATGGGAATATTGTAGCACCTCTCACTCCTCTCCTAAAAAATAACTCTTTCAATTGGACTCTAGCCATTGCTCAAGATTTTCAAACCTTGAAAATGGCCATGTGTACCACTCCAGTCCTGGCCCTTCTTGATTTCACAAATACCTTTGTCTTGGAATGTGATGCTTCAGGGAAAGGAATTGGTGTTGTCCTTATGCAAGAGGGTCGGCCTTTGGCATTTACCAGCAAGCAACTATCTAAAAGAAATCTGGGAAAATCAATCTATGAAAAGGAAATTTTGGCTATTCTGCATGCCGTTGATCTGTGTCACCCTTATCTATCGGGGAAACACTTCCAAATTAATAAAGACCATCAAAGCCTCAAGTATTTTCTAGAACAACACATTTCCTCCCCAGAGCAAACAAAAATGGGTGGCTAAGCTCTTTGGATATGATTATGAGATCATTTACAATAAAGGCAAAGACAATGTGGTTGCGGATGCACTTTCCCGAAAATATGAAGACAAAGGATCCATTTTTTCTCTTTCCTTCATTGTACCAGATTGGCTCCAAGCCATTCGCCAGGAATGGCTATAAGATCCCAAAAGTTGTCATCTGATCCAACAATTGTAGTCCAATGCTCCATCTTCCCCAGGGTACTCTTGGCTCGATGATGAGATTTGATACAAAGGTCGTTTGTATTTAAGTAAAAAATCAAAGCTTAAATCCACGATACTTTCTGAGATTCATGCTACACCCACATCGGGGCCATCCGAGTTCACCAAAACCTATGACAGGGTCAAACGTTCTTTTTTCTAGGATTGTATGAAACATGAAATTCATAATTTTGTCACTGCATGTGTTGTGTGTCAAGGCAACAAGGGAGAAAAAATCAAATCTTCGGTCACACTATAACCACTTCCGATTCCACCTTCTATTTGGAGGGATATCTCTATGGATTTTATTACAGGCTTACCCAAATTAGGAAATAAATCAGTCATCATGGTGGTTGTTGATCGCCTTTCCAAGTGTGCTCATTTTTGCGCTCTTCAACACCCGTTTATAGCATCCACGGTGGCTCAATTTTTCATGGGTCAGTTGTTCAAGCTTCATGGCATGCCACACTCTATTGTTTCTTATCGCGACCCAACTTTCACAATCAATTTTTGGCAAGAACTGTTCAAGATACAAGGCACCCAATTGGATCTCAGCACAACTTATCATCCCCAGACTGATGGTCAAACAGAAGTTGTCAACAAGTGTTTGGAAACATATTTGAGGTGTTTTTCCTTAGAAAAGAAAAATAAGTGGGCTCAATGGTTACCCCTAGATGAATGGTGGTACAATACTTCATACCATATAGCTACATGTATGACTCCTTTTGAAGCGGTATATGGACAGAAGCCACCTTCAACTCTCTCATACTTACCTGGTGTCTCGAAGGTCCAGGTGGTTAACCAAACAATTACAGTTTGAGAGTCTATTCTTCGTACCCTCAAAGAGAACTTGCTCATGACACAAAATTGCATGAAGCAACAAGCAGATCAAGGTTTCTCTGAACGTTAATTTGCAGAAGGGGATCAAGTGTTTCTTCGAATGTAACCTTACAAGCAAAATTCCCTCAAGGCCGAGAATTGTCAAAAGCTAGCACCCAAATTTTATGGTCCTTATACCATTCTCAAGTGTGTGGGATAGGTGGCCTATCAGTTATCTTTGCCCAGTGATTCAAAGCTACATCCTGTTTTTCATGTTTCATGCTTAAAGAAGGTGATGGGAACTAAGTGCCAAATTCAAACCAACCTTCCCAAGTTAGCCGAAGAAGGATCCATTTGGCTACAGCTAAAAGAAGTTTTGGACTAGCATGAACGTCGATTACATTAGAGAACTATCAAGGAAGTGTTAGCCCAATGGAAAGATACAACTCCAATAGATGCCACTTGGGAACCAACTACCATTCTGCAACAATTTCCAGATCTCAAGCCTTGAGGACAAGGTTGTTTTTAAGGAGGAGGACATGTTAGGGTGCTAAACTGCACATAGGTAGAACAATATATTCAGATGTAATAAATGTCAATATTAATAAGGCCTTGCAATAAAATAGAATAAGTCGAATGTAGGACGACCTAATAGAATCTTCTGCTTCTAGAAGGATCTTCCTCTAGATGCTTCTTTTGATAGACATATTTAGTATAAATCGGAGTCGAGGGTATGAGAACCCTAGTTTGGATATTATTGTAATAGAGCTCTACTTGACTGGAGGTTTCCTCCTCAAAGAGGCCCGTAAACATTGCTCTCAGAATCAAAGTGTTATTTATGTTGTTATTCTTATATCATTTCAGTTTTATTGTGGTGATTGTTCTGGTTATATTGTTGTTATTCTGCCATTTCTAGCATTTTATTTCTGTTCTGCATACTTTTTATATCTGGTATATTACATTTTGATAACCTTTTCAAAGTCAACAAAAGAGAAGCAGTCAGAGAAATGCCCCAGATCACGAAACCAACCAACACTTTATGCTAGAATCGCCAACAAGGAAAGCAAACAAAGACCAGGTTCAAATCAAAGGAATATTCAACAACAAGACCACTGGAAATTGTGCATACTTATCTAGTTGGACCAACTACAACAAAGGGATTAAAAGGTGAGAGATAATTTATGTTATTAGTTGATGATTATACAAGAATGACTGCAGTTTTCTTTCTCAAGAACAAGTCAGAAGCTTTTGAAAACTTCAAGATCTACAAGGAAATGGTTGAAAATTAGATGGCTTCAAGAATCAAATGCTTGAGATCTGATAATGGAGGAGATTTCACTTCAAAGGAATTTATGGACTACTGCAACAGTCATGGAATAAAAAGGCAATTCTCTGTTGCTAGGACACCTCAACAAAATGGAGATGTTGAAAGAAAGAACATGATAGTACAGGAAATGGCTCAAACAATTATAATGGATTCCAAATTGATAGATATATTTTGGACACATGCAATGCATACAACAGTTCACATTCAAAAAAAATTAATGCTCAGAAACAACATTGATAAAACTCGCTACGATCTATGGAAAGGAAGACCAACAAATGTGAAGAACTTCAGAGTTTTTGGAAGCAAATGATACATCAAAAGAGAAGATGGAAGAATGGGAAAGTTTGAATCTTGTGTGGACAAAGGAGTACTTGTTGGTTACTCAAGAACAAGGAAAGAATACAAGTGTTACAATCTAAGATTGAACAAATTTGTGGAAAGCATCAATGTAACAATTGATGAAACAAGCAAACCAGAATCAAAGGAAGAAGAAAACAAATCAATGGAACAAATTTTCAAAGAAGAAGAAGTAGAAGACGAAGTAGAAGAGGAAGATGAAGAGAATCAGACAGAAACAGAAGAGAAAGTATCTCCAAAGACACCTAGAAAATGAGTACATAAGAATCATCCTTATGATCAAATTATTGGAAACAAAGATGCACGAGTTGAGAGTAGAAGAAAAATCCGTTCACCAGAACAAACACACCTAACACTCTTATCTACAATTGAACCAAATTGTTTTGAAGAAGCCAACAAGGATTAATTTCAGGATAAATCCATGAATGAAGAACTGGATCAAATAGAGAAAAATGACACTTGGGAACTAGTTCCAAGACCAAAGAATAAGAATGTGATCGAAACAAAATGGGTTTTCAAGAATAAATTAAATGAATATGGACAAGTTACAAGGAACAAAGCTAGATTGGTATGTTAACGATATGCACAGAAGAAGTCTACATTGAACAACCACAAAGATTTAAGTTATCATAGAACGCAGATTATGTGTGTAAATTAAAGAAGGCTTTGTATGGTCTAAAACAGGCTCCTAGAGCATGGTACTCTAGACTGGATAAGTATGTGCAACATGTAGGGTTTAGAAAAGGAAGTGTAGACAACAACCTCTACATCAAGGTAAGTGAAGGTAATATTTTATTAATTGAATTTTATGTTGATGATATTATTTTTGGTAGTGATGATGACAGGTTAAGCCATAAATTTGCAAAAGATATGCATAATGAATTGGAAATGTCATTACTTGGAGAACTATCCTTCTTTTTGGGACTTCATATATGTCAAAGTAACCTAGGAATCTTTATTTGTCAAACCAAGTATACCAAAGAAATGATAAAGAGGTTTGGAATGGAAGATTGAAAACCAATTATCACTCCCATGCAAGCCAGTTGCAAGTTGAGAAAAGATGATGATTCGAAGTCTACAGATCAGAGGCAATACAGGTCAATGATTGGTATCCTACTATATGTGACAACATCCAGACCATATGTAATGCAGGCAGTTGGATAGGTGGCACGATTTCAAGTAGCACCAAAGAAGTCACATGTGTTAGCAATGAAGAGGATTTTCAGATATCTCAAAGGAAAAAAAGAGTTTGGATTATGGTATCCAAAAGGAAAGGATCTATCACTTATTGCCTACACAGATGAAGATTGGGCAGGTTGTATTGATGACCGAAAAAGCACTAATGGAGCAGCGTTCTACTTGGGTGAGTGTTTAGTATCATGTCTAAGCAAGACAAAATCATCAATATCTTTATCTACAGTCGAGGTAGACTATATTGCAACAACATCATATTGTAAACAGGTTATTTGGATGAAACAAACTCTGATAGATATACAGATTGAGTATGATGAGCCCATTCCAATATATTTCGATAATAGAAGCGCCATCGGTATCTTGAAGAACCTAGTGATGCACTCCAAGATCAAGCACATTCCAATCAAGTATCACTTTCTATGGGAGCAGGTTGTAGAAAATAACATCAGAGTTGAGCATGTGGGCACAAAATAACAAGTGGTAGACATCTTGACAAAACCACTTCCACTGGAATCCTTTGAATACCTTTGCCAGAGACTTGGAGTTATTTCTACTCCAAAATGAATTCTTTTTTAATACTTATCTTATATGTCTTAGATTTACATGAGGAAGCACCATAAGAGGATAGTTCATTTAGGGGTAGAAAACCCGGATGGAAAGCTACCTTTTCCATTGATGACAAAGGGGGAGAGATTTATCAAATGTAGATGACAGAGGCATGGTTCCAGGGGGAGAGATTTATCAGATGCAGAGGACAAAGGTAGAGGAAAGAGGCATGGTTCCAGGGGGAGAAGATTTATAAGATACAGAGGACAGAGGCATGGTCCTAGGGGGATCATGATTGATATGATTTAAGTATTGCATTAGAGTGTTGCCATCAATGCCAAAGGGGGATATTATTGATTAAGGTTGGTTGTCATTGATGTCAACCCTTGAAGAAAGCCCTGTAGCACAAAGGTTGGGTAATGGACCCAAGATTGTTTGATGTAAAGATGACTCATTATTGTCTTGTCATGGTTGATAATAAGTAGAAATTAATGAAATCCAAAGTCGTCCCCTTATGGTGAAAGCCCTCATGGGAAGACGCTTTGAGAATTGAGTTATCCTAGAAGTATGGTTAGAGAACCCATGCTTATTTGTGGAATAATGAGATGAACACCATTTATTTTGTTAGTGAAACTATCCTAGATGAATAGTGCTTTTCATGCCATTTCTGGTGCTATGTGAAATGTCACATAACTCCTCATTGTTAGAGAGTTATGGCCATGAGAAGTTAGAGAACCTAGGTTTGGGTAATGGACCCAGGTTTGTTTGATGGATAATGGTATGATTTTTGAGATATTTTTAGGTAATACTATTCTATATGGATAGTACATGTCATTCAATTTCTGGGGGTATGTGGAACGTCACATAACTCCTCACGGTTTGCGAGTTATGGCCTTACGAAGTTGGAGGACCCACATATGTCATATAGAAGCGCCAAAAGGTCAAAGTAGTCAAATTGGCTTAAGAGTTTTTAAAGGTAAATAATAAAGTGAAGTGATGAGTGCACTATAATTCAAAGTGAATAAAAAATCAATTATTTAAATAATAAATTTAATGGAGAAATTAGAAGTGGGTTAACCCTAAAATAAGGAAAGTGGGCAAAGTTACCTAGAAGATGTTTTTAAGGAAGCTACTTGGAGAGTATAAATAAGAGGCAAGGCTCTATCATTTAAAAAACACTTGACAATATTGAATAACTATAGGTGTTTGAGGTAACCAAAGGATATCTAAGCTGAATTTCTAAGGGAAGGTGAAGAAAAGAAGGTCGAAATTCAAGGAAGGATAAATTCTTTTGATGATGCTTTCTAAGGTATGTTATTTACAGGCCATCTCACCATTTTCACAATAATGTTTTTAATAGAATGATTCAGACCATAAAATTTCTATTCCATTGAGAAAACATATCCAAGTATCCGTGGTAAACAAATGATCTTGTGGGTCGTTGTATGTTTGGAGTCACACTCCGTGGAAAATAGGGTTTGTGGCTAGTCCCGAAACTAGTCAAAAACATGTGTTTCGGGTAAAAATGTCATAACTTCTTCATAACAGATCAAAATTCAGTAAGAATAAATTTGTTGGTTAGAGTATAGTCTTTAGTATTCTTTGTAACAATTTCATATTGATTCAACAAATATTTTGTGAGGGGCCCACTCTATAAGGTCACTCTCTAGAATAAACCACAATTCAATAAGGTATGCCATTTTTTCTATAACTAATTTTCTGAGAGGTTCCAAGTAGTGACACTTGAAGGAATTGCATAAAACATACTATTATAGGACTAATCGATAGGTGCAGACAATAACAGATCTCCCTAGATCCACCTGGATCTAGAACAAAACAGGACAGGACATGACTCTTTCCCTAAGTTGTGATCATTGAATCTGCTAATAAGGAGGAATAAGCGACATACCTTTGTATCGCTTCCTTAGGTCTCTGTTGCTCCTGTTTCACTCCGGTACTCTCGAGAGGTCAATACCAAGACAACACAAACCAACCAAAGTGAATATAGAAAAATGTATTCAACGTCAACTTATGCATATGATCAAGGAATTACACAATAAAGTAAGAGCGACTTTATGGGAAAGGGACATGTCGTTGTATCGTATTAATTGAAAGTAGAAGATACAACCTGATCGCCTTGATGTCACAAGATTCCTTTTAGTGACCCTTGGTTCCAACACACACACTTGATCTATACTTGCATGAAGAAGATCCAATTCTTCTTGATATACCAACTAGAGCCTTCAAGCCTCTGTCCAAGCATGGTTCTTCACACAATTCCTTCACCAATTCTTCAATTAATATTGCTTAACCTTTTCCATGATAAAAATTTCAATATATAGGAGAAGGAGAGATGGTTACATGGATGAGGATGATCCCATCAAATCTGAGAAGTCAGTAAAAATACAACCATACGAATGCCAACTCATTTTCTAGAAGATCCCCTTCTAGAACCCTTGAGACCTCTTCTCTTTTCCAATCTTGAAAAATGCAAGAAGTTCACACCCTAGATGAAGGTGGCCTACGAGAATGAGGGATTATTGCACCCTAGGCCATATGCAGCCTGTGAACTCACTTTGAAATTACGTTTTTGGAAGGAGACAAGATCCACTTTTCTCAGGCAAAATGTCCTTGTTTGGAGCCTGAATGCACCATTGTTAATACATCACCAAGATGACCAAAATCATGGGTAACAGAATGCCCCCCAAAGTATGAGGATGGAATCAGTGACAACTGAAATACTTTGTAAACTGTGTGTGTGTGTCGGAAACTAGGAGTGCACCTAATCGAAAACCTACAAACAACCAAGCATCTGCAGAATATAATACCAGTTCTGAGGTAGGCATCCCCATACTCAGATCACAAACGGATGACATCATGAACATGGGTCATGGCCACCAATCATACTCCGTGGATCCATGCTGTCAAAATATCGCATAGCCACCAAGAATACATTGTGGATCTATGCAAGAAGATTCAAATTAAGATGACATAGCCATGAGACATACAAAGTGGATCTATGTGTCGATGAAAATCATACATATTCCATCGCGATCTGGGTCAAAAACATGAAACCCAGGGTCTTCAATCCCATCACCTGAAATTATGAATATAACCATGTGATTACATGTGTTGAAGTCGAACATGGTAGAAACCACTTGATTACCGGTCAATGATGAAACCGTTAACAAGTGCGAGGGAAATCACCATTAATGTCAATGACTCCCAAGGTACCCGAGTACAATCCAATGAATGTGAATAAATGAGTTGAGGTCGAATATTCAATGGAATCTACTGATCAAGGGTCAATGATGAAAACCCACTGTCGGAAGCAAGAAAACCTGTCATTGAGGCATGCAAGTTCCAAGGTACCAAATAATTTCTAAGTCTTGTTTCTAAATAATGAGCTGGAATCGACGGAACAAAACTCATCACAGGAGGGCCTTGATGTATCCCCCATCAATGACATGAAATGAGTAACAGATTCTGAAGATGAAACAAAGTATGATGTAGGTCGAACTGGACATAGGGAAGGCCGACACAGAGAGAATGGGCAACTGCAGATGGCCGACTCAATAGAGGTTTCAGATGGACTTCTCTTGAACATATAAACGAAACGACCAATGATTTGGCAGCACTGACTCAGAGACGACTGAGGATATGACCTTGTAACAAGTCGAATGAGAGACAAATGGATTTCCCAAACCAACTTCAGATAATGAACAGGGGGTGTCATGTTCAAGAGTGACACTTACTGCCAATAATATGAATATGAAAACACATCCCTTTCCCAAATTTTCCCCCACCATTTCTAGCGAGTACCTCTTTATTTTTACGCAAGCTTGAGGAGGATAACATATGCTTGTTTATGTAAGCTCATCCTTCGGATGAGTCCCTCGGAGTATGTTTAACGAACCCTAGGAAGGAGTGGTTCGGTTCCATTACGGGTCTTTCAATGTTTGTTTAACGAGTACAAAGATAGAAAACTCGAAGGTTTTTCATGATTATAGAGTCTGGAAAAACACTAAAAAGAGAACTCTCTCAGTTCCTTTTTCATAAAGTAGTCTGATGAGACCGAAAAAGACATAAATTATCGCCCAACAGACGCTTTATTCAAATACTTTAACGAGCATGAAAATAACAAGATCGCTCGGCAATCTTTTCATGTTTAGAGAGACTGAAAAGAGCTTAAAGAGGACTCCAGGGGGTTCCTTTTTCGTATAACCTTTATGAGCCTGAAAAAGTGATAAAAGTGCGCTCGATTACGTTCTCATGTATTTTTGAGCGTGAGAACGAACAAAGACCAAGCTCGAGGTTTTGTCTAAAAACCATAAAAAATAATTAAACATGCGATGAGAAAGAGAGAATACTCGTACTCCTTCGTGTGGACTTCAAAGTCATCATATCTGCAAAAAGTCGAACTCATAGGGCTATTAGGCATTAGGTTTGATGAATAAAACAATTATAAAAACCAACAAAAATGGTAAAAAGTAAATATAAGTGGGTAAAAGTTCTTTTACCATAGTCATTGTAACTTTGCCAATATTTTAGCCCAAAACCCCTCTTTTTCCCTTGAAATTCAGTGCTCGATTGCGAAAGGTACGAGAAACCATTTGGCGAATTGTCTCCGTCAGTGAGGTAATCTCCCTATCTTCTACCTTCTCATGGTTCAATTTTTTGTTTTCATTGGCAAATTTCAAGTTTTGAGTTTGTTTTAGGGCCAAAATTTGCGCCCAAGCGTTCTTTCAGGCTGGCCATACGGGACCTGCGAGAATGCATGATTCTCGTAGGTGGCCCCAAAGGCACCTACGAGAACCTCGCACTGTGCTAAAGGGGCACCTGCAAGAACCACAAAATGAAAATTTTCTTTGATTTTTTCTCAATGAAAAATGTTGCAAGGCTTGAAAAGAGTTGCTAACCCTCTTCTTATGGTTCTTGTGTAGGCATTTGAATATCATGATGGTTCTGGAGTGGCACGAAAGAGAGCATGAAGAAGATGATTCTATCGCTGGGAATGACCTGGGCACCATTGCCGCTTTACGAGACTGTGGTCTCCTGAAATTCTTTCGAATCCCGGGTATGAGGGCCCAAGTTAGGCTGTTGGAGTACCTCGTTCATATGTGGGACATGGACCAACAAGTATTCCACGTGGGGGTCCACACATTGTACTTGGATATAGAAGATGTTTATTTCCTAACAGGACTGTCAGGGCATGGGTACCACACTATCTTGACTAGTAGACGAGGTGGTGGGATGCCTATGAGTGAGTATTGCCATCAGTACTGTGTTTCAGAGGAGAAAAAAAGCAAAGGAAAGGTGGCCATTTGGGGGGTCCAGGATTTGACCCTTCGCACTATCCTGTTCACCATTGCTCATATGGTTGGGATTATTTATCCACACATGGCTCTCCAGATTTATTTTCAGTACGCCATAGAGTGTACTGAGCCTCAGATCTTTAACTAGTCAGACACAGTCCTTCGTAGCATAAAGAGGCAGTTGACAAAATGCAGGAAAGGTGACCTGAAGCAATTAGGGTACAAATAAACTTTGGTGTCCTTCTTTCTTGAGAGGGTTCCCTTGCTGAGGTTCCATGTTGAGTGGGGTTTACTGGCTCCAGAGGATCCGAGGATGTTGAGGTGGTGCAACCTCATGGCTCGACATGTAGCTGGGCTGATCATCAAATACAATGATTCCTTCTTTGAATGGTTACGGTCACAGATGATGATGGTTGATGATTATGCCTATGTCGGGTTGGATTTCCGAGGAGATCCAGATTTGGCCCTACCCGAGGATGCTTAGTGGGGAGATATAGGTAAGAAGTACACATTTTTTCACTTTTTAAATGTTTTTGTGAGTTTTATCATATGCAAATGTTTTTATGTTTGCCCAAGAACTGATCAAAAATCTATTTTGAATGATAGATGTGGGGCCTTATCGACCTCCGGGTACCTCTCCTATTCAACGATGAGGAGAGGTGGCTCCAGTGCCATGATGGGATGCTAACGATTATGAGGCAGTGGAACAAAACTTAGAGGGGTTGACTGTTGACATTCCAGACATGCCTATTGGAGAGGTCCCTCGGCGTTATCAGCGCCATACGCTGGGTGTGCCAGAGTCTATTGGTCGACTGCTTCGTAGGGTTGCCTGGGCAGTCGTGTTTTATCGCAAACTTCATCCATGACATTACTTTGTAGAAGCTTTGAGCTTCAGATTTTGAAATTTTGGTCCTTGGACATAAAATTTTTGTAAAAACGTTTTGATCGTTATATACATATATACGACTTCTACCGGATTATCTTGTGTTATGTGATACATGTGATGTGATTGGTTTATAAATGGCCCAAATGTCTGTCTAATACATAGTTAGCTAATGCATCATTTAATGTATTTAGACATCTAGGAATATGTTGATACTCAATATAATCAAAATAACGTTCCAAGAGGCAAATTCGTAAATATACCTATAATAAAGTAGGACTTCGAATAGCATAGACATTACTTAACTGTAGTACTACTAGCTGTGAATTGATCCGTACAACCAAGTGACGGATACTAAGCGAGATAGCATCAATCAAAAATTTGATAACGACACTATACTCTGCAATATTGTTGGTCGCACAGTCGAGGCACACACCTCATAGAGTGATAAGTTTGCTTGTAGGGGCGTAAATTTCCCACGCAGCAGAAGCAAGGTTCTGAGTACTACGGCTAGCGCCATCAGTGAAGCCAATGTGGGGTAGCGAAGACTCTGACATTTGGAAACCAAACAAAACGTAACATAAGAGCAGAGACCAGATAACGAAAAAAGCATACTACAGTAACACACAAGAAGTATGATATAATAAAATACAAGTACTCATGCACAGGTGATCTTAGGCATAGTACTTCTTTAAGTACATCCCATTTCTAGGTTCACTCAAAGAGATACCATCGTAATATACTAACTTGTAAGCTCCTTTCTCTAAAACTCGTCTAACGATATACAGACCTCGCCACATGGCTTTGAATTTTCCAGCTCCTAGCATATCCCGGTCTTGTTTGTAAAGGAGAACCAGATCTCCTTCAGAGAAAAAACGAGGCTTGACATGTTTGTCGTATTGGGCCTTGACACATTTCTTCTGGGCTTCTATGAATAGGGTAGTGTCGCGTCGAGTTTCGTCTAATCGCACGAGATACAACAGACGTTCTTCCTCGGCAGAAGTGTTTGGTAGGAGTTCGACGACTAGTTTTAAGGAGGGTATCTCACATTCAATCGGAAGGATGGATTCTAGACTATAGACTAACCAGAATGGTGTAAACCCAGTAGCAGACTTAACAGATGTCCAGTAAGCCCACAATGTTGAAAATAACATTGTGTGCCAACTTGTTTTGTGAATACCTATCATTCGTCGAAGCTTGGTTATGAGAACTTTGTTAATTGCTTCGACTTGGTCGTTGGCTTGTGGGTAATGGGCGTTGATTTTTCATGGCGAAGACCCAACTTTTCAGTGAGTTCGGACATCATGAAGTTTCTAAAGTGGCTACCGTGATCAGTGACGATATCCTAAGGAACACCAAAATGAGCTATGATGTGATTGAAAATGAATAATGTTGTGGTCTTTCCAGTATTGTCAAATGTCGGCATCGCCTCGACCCATTTCGTAAAATAATCTATGGCTACAATAATGTATCCATGCCCCCCGGCCGAGTGGGGGTGACATGTCATGAAATTGATACCCCATTTCTCAAAGGGACCAATGGATACCACAGGGTGAAGAGGAGCAGGATGTGACCGTATCTTATGGTTATAGATCTGGCAAGCGTGGCATTTTTGGACGACGATTATGCAATCGTTAAATAAAGAAGTCCAAAAATACCCTTCTCATAAGATCTTCTGGGTAGTAGAATACCTGAACATATGACCACCATAGGCTCCAGAATGGTAGTCATTTAAGGCTTTCTCGGCTTCATCAAACATGAGGCAGCGTCGAAAAACTGAGTCAATCCCATGACGATAAAGGGTATCACCAAGGATAATATATTGATGGGTTTGATAGCGTATTCGACACCGGTTAGTACTGTAGTGTACCTTTAACGTGCAATATAACAATCTGTACACACTTACATTGGATTTAAATAACACATACAGCCCAGTATATACGCCACATACATTTAACAATTAAACACATTCAACACAAAGTATTCATATGAATTACTGCCATAATCAACAAACAATTAGCTTTTCATATCAAATCATATACACAACGAAAAACATGATACATAATATATATATACAACACAGTCATGCCAAAATGTGATAAGAACATAGTTAGATACTTATCTTGTAACAATGTTGAAATCCACCAACCAAGTGCAGGCCTTCCACGAACCTCCCAGCCTTAGACCACAGTGCTCATCATCTCAACAGTGGGTCACCCCCGAGCTGGGACTGAGCTCCACCCCAAGGCAAGGAATTCTAGGCTAGGCTGAGGTTACAGGGAAACAACACAGAAATATCTGGATGGATTCTTCCCCAAAGATGCCATCTTACGCCCACTACTACCAGACTCTCATTCCCCACATGCATGTTCTGCCCGGGAGTATACACCTTCACACACACAGTCCATCGGTGCTAACCTCCCTCTCCGGGTCTCGGCAACAGGCCAGATCAGGAAGTCTTAGAGCCTGTAGCTGGTGCTGGGCACTCTTTGGAAGAACCACTTCCCAACAAACTCTTTCACCGGGACAGAGTTGCTCACAAGCCTGACAACCTGCCTCTTCCAACCACAGTCGCCTCCCTCACCAGAAGAGAGTTCATACCCAATCTCAGCATGAGCTTACTCTGGCCAGTATGCCACACGCATTCCAGCACTGCGTGGCCACAATAACCAATTGGGAGAAACAGACACGCGCTCCCCCAACCGGTTCAGCAATCACGGAATCGTATCACGGTTTTTGTTTCAGAATGGTATGAGGGTAATCTTGCAGGGGTCGCATTGGTTCCTGCTCAGACGGTCGGGTAGAATGGAGAATATCCCCCTCACACGGTTCATCTCGGCTCTTATATTTGCATGCACCAGGGTTGACACTTGTCACCCTGAGAAATGCATGCGTTCCTATAGCATGCATCCCTTTTGCACATATCTCCTGCCAGGAACTTAGGATAAAATAAAAATACACATGTCTTTTGGGAAATAATATTAAAATATTATACCCAGGCTTAAGCCCCCTAGGCTTAGCCCCTAGGCTCAACACTTAGCCCCTTTTTCCCACCTTCCAGCCCCTAATCCCTTGCCCACTCTATGGACACACAGTGCCCCTTCACTCATTCATCGTGGTCGGTCTGCACCTGGTGGTGTTTATATTTTATTAATCATTCTGCATACATACAAGTACATTAGCAGGCTCCTGGCCTTCAACACTTAGGCTCCCTACCCTAACAAACACATAATCCTACCAGCTTATACAAAACTTGGCTCACCAGCCTATAGAACATATTTACAATTCATTTCATATATCATGATTTGCAACGGGGCTCAGCCTTGGGGACACTACAATCCGCCTCCCCTTATTTTTTCACTGTCCTCAGTGCAACTTTACACAATATTTGCAAACCTTTCAAAATTTTCAAAAATATGCAGGTACTCTGCTCGCATAACCTCTTCATGCTCCCATGTCGCATCCTCAGGACTGTACCAGGTCCACTGGACCTTTACAAGCTCTATAGCTCGATTCCGAAGATGTTTGCTTTTCCTGTCCAATATGCGCATAAGATGCACTTGTAGGACACCTTCTGGTTCCACCTGAATCACAGTCCAATCGATAACATGATTAGCATCAGGTACATATTTCTTAAGCAGGGAAACATGAAACACATTATGTACATTCATAGATGCAGGAAATGCAAGCATGTATGCAATTGGCCCAACTTGGCGCAACTTCCCAGCTTCAGGGAACTCCTATTAGTTTTCAATTTCAGGAAAACATGGTCACCCACTTTGAATTCTCTATGGGTTCTATTACTATCAGCGCAACTTTTCTGCCTGTCCTGGGCAACTTTCATATTTTGTTTGATTTTTATCATCTGATCTTCCATCTCTTTGAGTAGTTTAGGTCCAACTATTACTCTATCAACTGGATTATCCCAACTCACTGGAGTGTTGCACTTTCTTCCATAAAGTGCTTCGAATGGGCTCATCTTCAGAGATGTATGATACCCATTATTGTAGGCGAATTCTACCAAATGCAGGTAGTCTTCCCACCTCGATGGTTTATCCATCACATACATTCTCAGCATGTCTTCTATTACTCTATACTCTCTCTGTCTGTCCCTTAGACTCAGGATGATACGTTGTACTAAAGTTCAGATTCATTCTGAATCCTTTGAACAGTCCTTTCCAGAAATTTGAAGTGAATTTCAGGTCCCTATCAGACACAATTGTCTTAGGAATTCCATGCAAGCGTGCAACTTATTTTAAAAAGATATCAGCAACATCTGTTGCTTTGTGGGTGGTTTTCAGTGGAATAAAATGGGCAGCTTTAGTAAGCTTGTCCACCACCACCATGATTGAATCATGCTGCTTGCTTGTTTTGGGCAATCCTGTGATGAAATCCATTGTTACCACATCCCATTTCGATTCAGGAATAGGTAAAGGTTGCAGCAACCCTGTTGGGTGCCTATGCTCCGACTTAACCTTCTGGCACTCCATACATCTGGCTATGTATTCAGCGATTTCTTTCTTCAGACCCGGCCAAAAATAATGGCTTTTGACTGCTGCCACAGTCTTCTGATATCCAGGATGTCCAGCATAAGCCACGGTATGCATCTCCTTTAGAATTGCTAGCCTCAACTCTCGAACATTGGGTACATATACTCTGTTTTTGTACAGAAGTAGACCAATAGTTCCCAAGGTGTAACTTTCCTTGGTCTGTGGTCTCTCACGCCGCTGTAGCTTTGCTACAAGATTTTTGTACTGCAAATCAGCATTTGCAGCTTCCAAAATTCTGTCTTTCATCTCAGTCTGGTACATGCTAATGGTTGTAGCATGTAATTCGTGCACTTTTCTGCTGAGTGCATCAACCACCTTATTTTCTTTCCCTTTGATATACTTGATATCAAAGTCATATTCACACATAAATTCTAGCCATCTAATTTGCCTGGCATTTAAGGTTGGCTAATCAAATAAATATTTCAGACCGTTATGATATGTTCTCAACTCAAATCTCTTTCCCATGAGGTAATGTCTCCATTTCCTCAAGGCGTGGACGATTGTTGCCATCTCTAAATCATGAGTGGCATAATTCTTCTCATGCTCCTTCAACTTTCGGGATTCATAACAAACTACAAATCCCTCTTGGTTGAGAACTCCTCCCAGCCCCTCCTTACAT
>JZKD02S1929618.1:409008-440233 GCA_000966675.3 Picea glauca
AAAGATCTAACTTCTGTCACATTCCTTGGCACTGGCCATTCTCGAATGGCCTGTACCTTTTCAGGATCCACAACGATCCCTTCTTCAGAGATTATATGCCCCAAGTAATGGATCTGCTTTTGGTAAAATGAGCGCTTGCTCAGTTTTGCATACAGCTGGTGTTCTCTCAACACCTGTAGCACCATTCTTAGGTGTTGTTCATGTTCTTCCTCTGTCTTGGAATATACCAAGATATCGTCCAGGAAGACTATGACAAATTTGTCCAGATAATTTCTGAACACTCCATTCATTAAGCACATAAAGACAGCAGGCGCGTTGGACAATCCAAATGGCACCACTGTAAACTCATAATGACCATACCTTGTTCTGAAGGCGGTCTTGCTAATGTCCTCATCCTTTATTCTCACTTGGTGATATCCAGATCGGAGATCTATTTTCGAGAATATTTTCGCATCCTTCAACTGATCAAAAAGATCATCAATCCTTGGCAGAGGATACTTGTTCTTGACAGTAACCTTATTCAACTGCCGAAAGTCAATGCACAACTTCAACGTCCCATATTTCTTCTTCACGAATAGGACCGGGGCTCCCCACGGTGACACACTGGGATGAATGTAACCTTTCTTTAGTATCTCTTCGAGCTGCAATTGCAACTCTTTCAGCTCTGGCGTACTCATTCTGTAAGGAGCTTTCGAAACTGGAGCTGTTCTAGGCATCAAATTTATAGAAAAATCGATGTCCCTCCTCGGAGGTAGTCTAGGCACCTCCTGAAATACGTCCTTAAACCCCTTGAGTACTTCATGGTCTTCCAAATTCGATACTACATCTTGGGATGCTTCTTCCACCCGAGCTGCAAATAATTGACAGCCTTTCCGGTAACACTTCTTCAACTGCATGGCTGAGATTTCCCTCACAGCCATGGCTCTGGGAATTCCTTGGATTGTTACCTGATTTACCTCTTCATCCAGACATGTGAACCTCTTGTTACGGCAATCCAGAAGGCCATGGTGATGGTCCAGCCAGTCCATCCCAATTAAGCAATCATATGAGCCTAAAGGTAGAATGTTCAATTCAACCTTAGTGCTCATTCCTTTCATGTCCACTGAACAGGATTTAACCAATTCAATGACCTTCCTCTTGGTCCATGTGGTCAACTGCACTAACCAAGACTTCTCATGTTTTCTCCTCGTTAGATGCAAATTTTTCACCACTCTAGGATCTACATAGCTATGGCTAGCCCCTGAATCAATTAAAATAATAAGGGGTCGGTTGTTAATCATACCTTCCACTTCAATCATGTGCGATTGAAATTCTGCTTGCTTGTTGTCTAGGGCTGCGTAGATCCTCAACATTCTACTGCCCATATCCTCCACTGTTTCATCTTGCTGAATAGTATGTACAGTTCTCGCCTTACCATTTTTATGGGGAGAATCTCTGTACTTGTGGTTTCCTTGACAGCCCCAACACTGAATGGGTGCCTGTCTCTGTCTTTGTGGTCTCTCTTCAGTCATTCTCGGCTCTCTAAATGATGGCTGTCCTTGAAGACTATTTATGAAAAAGGATGACGTGTCTCCCTTCTGCCTCTGTTCTTTCTTAACCCTCTTCTGGTCATCCCAAACCTTCCGAAAGTTAGGCTTTTATCTTTGCTGTTCGTATAGGCATTTCTCCCTTCTTATGGTTTCTTCTATGGTCTTAGGATCATCATATTGAATCTTGTCACCAATGGAAGTTGGCAGTCCACTCAGATACCTCTGAATTTTAACAGCCTCGTCTTTGATGAATGGAACATACTTCAGTAGTTCAAAAAAAATTCGTTCATACTCATCAATGGTCATACTGCCCAACTTGAGTTCGAAGAACTCCTTCATCTTTCTGTCATAGTATCTTTAAGTGAGGTATTTCTTCTCGAAATACCTCTTAAACTTCTTCCACATGACCTCTTTCTCTCTGATGTGCTGCACCTGCACAAACTGATCCCACCACATGGATGCTTTTCCTTTCAGTTGGTACATTGCAATTCTTCCTTCTCCATGGGTGGAATAATTCTGCAATTGGAAGTATTTCTTCATGCCAAGCAACCATGTCTCGACATCTTCCTCCTTCTTATGTTCTCCATCGAATGTTGGAGGCTTAATATTGTTCATCTCTCCTTTTAATTCCTCCCTTCCAGATTTCCGATGTTTTCTGGTAGGGGATGGGCTTGAACTACTATGTGTCTCCTTGCCTGAATGCTTCAGGGAGAGACGGTAATGTCTGTTACCACTCCTCAATCTCCTTCTCCCCTCAGGGGTTTTGACACTTCTTGATCTTCTTGTGTCACTTCCCTTTTCCAATTTCTTTTCTATTCTTTCCAGGCTCTTCAACATTTTTAAATTGAATTCACCCTGCCGATCCCGGATTTTCATGAGCTTTCGTCTATCAGCTAGGAAAGCCTGGGCATCTTTCTACAATCTTTCGATGAGTTGCATCATATGTTCTTCCTTACCCATATCTTTTCCATGCCCATTGGAGTTTGATCCTTCCACTCCCATATTGACATCTTTTCCTTCCTGTTCGTCTCCTGTTTCGGAGGCAATCATCACCTTTTCCCATTCCATACTCAGAGTTGGTTAACTGGAATCCTGAGCTCCGTTGAAATCTGCACACGCACTGTGCAATTAAATTCAAATTTTTTCAGGCCATTACTCCTTTGGAACAATCTGTAACATTTATAAGCCAATACGAACAAGAACGAAATACATTTTGATTCAATTAAGTTCTCTGAGCTCTCGTTTGGTTATGCAATTTTTGTGTTTTCGAAACCTTCATTTTCGGCACCTCGGGATTTCAGGACTTCGGGTTTCGGTCCACGAATATCCCACAGTTATATATTCGTAACCAGAGTCACCCTTTTGCAACTCGCAATCTCGCGAGTTCATGAGTCGAAGACCCTCGACTCATTTCCTCTAACCGCCGATACCCGAGATGTGACATGGGTATGGATCCCTCCTCGCTAGCGTCTACTACGCATGGCCATAGCCTAGGGCTAAGTGCTAGCACCCTTCACTATTCGCACCTTCATGAGTTGTGGCATCCATCTCTGGTGCCTCCCTTTCACGAAACCCCGAGAAGCGATGTTGACTTTTATCCTCTTGTTCTCGCTACTTCGCGACTTCGCGAGTCTCAATGTCGAGCTCCCATGCCCTTATATTGTGAGTTCCCGAAATCGCGAGTTACTTTATTCTCCGGGCCCACAGCACAGCTATCGTCCTTCACCACAGTGGCATGTGGTACGTTCAGGAGGGTCCACGTCACTTTTAATGATGTCATCGGGTCCCACCACTCTCGCCTGTCTCCTTGACTCACTGGCACGTGGTACGCATTCATGCATCCACGTCCAATCCAAGCATGGAATACAACTATCAGATCCCCTCCTCAGATCAACGACGCATATCCTTTCGGCATTTCGGGGTTTCCACCATGGAAAGGCTCGATCCCTTGTTCCAGGACTCTCGATATCACGATTCCCGATTTCCCGAAATGGGAAATCTCACGACACGTGTCCTCTGTCTTTCGGATGGTCTAGATCTATTTCGGATCATTCACCCCTAGTATCTGAGGTTAAACTTTCGGACATCTCCCGACAAATCCTACGGCTGACGGGTTTTCCGGCCGAGATCCGACGGCTCAGACGATTCCTAACCAATTCGGAATTTCACATATCGCGATTTCCACATTACTATGTACTTCAAAAGGAATTTTAATCCCTACGTACATTTTTCCAGATCCGATGGTCACGAGGGATCCCCTTCCCTCCCGAACAGATCCTAAGGTTCTAACACCATCGGTGTAGAGACCTGTATCCCCGTGGCCATAGACCACACCAGCCTGCGGTTTCATAGCACCACTATACTTCCTGAGTTCTTAATAAAAACTCGTCAAGTGTCTCCTTGACGCTTCAGAGCAAACCAGGGTCCGAAATTGGTCGTCCCGACTCAATTTCCCCTCGCATTATCAGTCCAAAGACCGCTCCACTGGCCCATATAGGCTCAGTGTCGAAACCTTCACTCTGATACCAATTTGTAGTGTACCTTTAACGTGCAATATAACAATCTGTACACACTTACATTGGATTTACATAACACATACAGTCCAGTATATACGCCACATGCATTTAACAATTAAACACATTCAACATAGAGTATTCATATGAATTACTTCCATAATCAACAAACAATTAGCTTTTCATATCAATTCATATACACAGCGAAAAACATGATACATAATATATATATACAACACAGTCATGCCAAAATGTGATAAGAACATAGTTAGATACTTATCTTGTAACAGTGGTGAAATCCACCAACCAAGTGCAGGCCTTCCACGAACCTCCCAACCTTAGACCACACTTCTCATCATCTCAACAGTGGGTCACCCCCGAGATGGGACGGAGCTCCACCCCAAGGCAAGGAATTCTAGGCTAGGCTGAGGTTACAGGGAAACATCACATAAATATCTGGAAGGATTCTTCCCCAAAGATGCCATCTTATGCCCACTACTACCAGACTCTCATTCCCCACATGCCTGTTCCGCCCGAGAGTATACACCTTCACACGCACAGTCCATCGGTGATAACCTCCCTCTCTGGGTCTCAACAACAGGATGGATCAAGAAGTCTCAGAGCCCGTAGTTGGTGCTGCGCACTCTCTGGAAGAACCACTTCCCAACAAACTCTTTCACCGGGACAGAGTTGCTCACAGGCCTGACAACCTCCCTCTTCCAACCACAGTCGCCTCCCTCACCAGAAGAGAGGTCATACCCAAGATCAACATGATCTTACTCTGGCCAGTATGCCATGCGCAGTCCAGCACTGCGTGGCCGCAACAACCAATTGGGAGAAACAGACACGCGCTCCCCCATCCGGTTCAACAATCATGGAATCGTATCACGGTTTTTGTTTCGGAATAGTATGAGGGTAATCTTGCAGGGGTCGCATTGGTTCCCGCTTAGATGGTCGTGTAGAATGGAGAATATCCCCCTCACACGGTTCATCTCGGCTCTTATATTTGCATGCACCAGGGTTGACACTTGTCACCCTGGGAAATGCATGCGTTCCCATAGCATGCATCCCTTTTGCACGTTTCCCCTGCTAGGAACTTAGGATAAAATAAAAATACACATGTCTTTTGGGAAATAATATTAAAATATTATACCCAGGCTTAAGACCCCTAGGCTTATCCCCTAGGCTCAACACTTAGCCCCTTTTTCCCACCTTCCAGCCCCTAATCCCTTGCCCACTTTGTGGACACTCAGTCCCCCTTCACTCATTCATCATGGTTGGTCTACACCTGGTGGTGTTTATATTTTATTAATCATTCTGCATACATACAAGTACATCAGCAGGCTCTTGGCCTTCAACACTTAGGCTCCCTGGCCTAACAAACACATAAGCCTACCAGCTTATACAAAACTTGGCTCACCAGCCTATAGAACATATTTACAATTCATTTCATATATCATGATTTGCAATGGGGCTCGGCCTTGGGGACACTACAAGTACTGGATAAATTGGGCCGAAAAGTCTAGGTTTGGAGATATATGATGATATCGATGTACCAAAGATCATCGGAACTGATTAGGAAGAGGGATTCATTGGGTAATGAATCGGCTACTACATTTTCTGTTTCAGAGTAGGGAAAGCTGCATATCAACTCAACAAACACTAAGGACTTTTTCGACTTAGCTCGTTCAAATTCCAAGTCAAACTCCTCGAGTATCACGATCCATTTGGAGTATTTTCCCCCTAGCAATTGACGTGTGATAATGTGTTGCATAGGGTTGCAGTTGGAAATTACTGTAGTCTTGCGAGAGAGGATATAGTGCCGGAAACGTTGAACTGCTTGGACGACTACCAAGGCCAGTTTTTTGACATGTAAATACTTGGTTTTGGTAGGAATTAGACTTTGACTCAAGTAATATATAACATGTTCATCATGAGAATCATCCTCCTGGACAAGAACCATAGCAATGGTGTAATCTGAGGCTGCGAGGTAGAGGAAATAATCGAGACTGTAATTGGGGGGGAAGAGAAGCAGAGCACGTTTCAGGGACAGTTTCAAATCTTCGAAGGCTTTGTTTGTAATGGTATCCCAGACGAACTCGGACCCATTTTTGAGTATTCATGTAAATCCAAGAGTTATCTCGGCATAGTTTGGGATGAAACGACGAAGAAAGTTTGCTTTCCCTTGCAAACTTTGTAACTGGTGAAGCATAGAAGGAGGAGGGAGATTGGGAATCGCCTCGACCTTTAAAGGATCTACCCTGATCCCTTGACGTGAAACAATAAAGCCTAGAAGTCGACTGGATTTTATGCAGAAAACGCATTTTTGATGATTCAAGCGTATATGGTAAAAACGACATCGGAGGAAAATGGCTCGGAGGTGTATTGGATGATCGACCCGGCGCATGGAATGAGCGGGTAAGTCATCAAGATATGGCTGCACGATGTGCTTGATATCATGGAAGGTATAATACATAGCGCACTGAAAGGTTGCACCAACGTTTTTAAGACCGAAAGGAAGTTTCCGATAAGCAAAAGTGCCCCAAGGAAAAATAAAAGCGGTTTTGTGTTGGTCCTCGAGAACAATATTGATTTGATTATATCCAGAGAAACCATCCACCAGAGAGAAGATTTCACTTCCGGCACAATCATCGACAATCTGGTCGACGAAGGGGGTAGGAAATTTGTATTTAGGACATGCTTTGTTAATATCCCTATAATCAACGCACACACGAATTGTGCCTTTTTTCTTGTCAATCGGGACAAGATTGGAAACCCATTCAGTGAGGGCCACCGGGTAAATAAAGATGGATTTGAGAAGTTTCTCGACTTCAAGCTTGATAGAGGCCGCTTTACGTGGGTGAACTGGATGAAGGCATTGCCGGACGAGTTTAGCGTCTGGGTATGTCTTAATCTCATGTATCACAATGTCAGGGTCAATACCCGACATTTCTTCATAGCTCCAGGCAAAGACGTCATGAAATTATTTGAAAAGTGACTTGTAGGTGACGATCTCATCAGGGGAACATGAAGCTCCGATATGCACATTTTCGACAATTCCAGGTTTGATGGATATGTCGAGGGGAATAGTGGGTGAGATATTGCTTAAGTTCCCTTCGGAAAACACATCGAGTGTGGACGCGGGAATAGTGGAAATGACGACAGCGGTCGACGGGGTCGAGATCTGTTGGTAGCTCTCGATGGTGTGTTGTTCCAGGAAGAGGATGGAACGATGATGCCCATCGTCCCAGGGGGTGTCTTCCATGACAAACATTATCATCTTATCCTTGGGAAAAATGACGCGGAAAGGATCTGGAGATAAATCACCAAGAGAGGGGGTAGGAGGAGTTGTCGATTGAATGGTCTGATAGGCAGACTCAACCAGACTCAAAGGAATTTCGTCGTCGTAACGAAGATGATAGTCGGGGTCGGGTACCATCCATGGGTCATGAGACGTAGGGGTTCCGATGGATATCATGTTGATTGAAGCGACAAATGGATATGGAACATCGGGCGGTGGGATGGGAAGGTCCCCATTAACGAAGAGTCTTTAAGAAGACCCACACATACGTTATCGTATCCGGGGGTGGTTTTGGAAATAAATGGTACATTGCCCGTGCGTGTAGCCGAGTTAAAGAAGGCTAATTGGTCGAAGGTAATTACCTTTCCATGATGTGGGAAATGTACAACACAAAAAAGAGTCGACACAACTGCACGCATGGAATCAATCCAGCTACGACCAAGAAGAAGGTTGTAATCAAGAGGAGCGTCAAAGACTTCCACTTCAACTTGGACCATTTTTCCTTGTAACGTGATTGGTAATGAAGGAAGGACACCGTAAGGCTTAAAACTAGAGCCATTGAAGGCTTTAAGTGTGTTATGGGATTTAGTCAAAGAGGGAGAGTCGATGGCTTTCCAGCAGGTAATAGACATGACACATGTCGAGGCACCCTCGTCGATAACAGTTCTACAAATGTTTTTGTCAGAGACAATCACTTGTATTTGGAATGCGAGTTGAGGGGGTAACCTTGGGATGTGATCTTCCAAGTCAAAAATTATTAAATTCGTATCTGTCAGGTCGATTCCACCGATAGCTTTCAACAGCGCCTTCCGATAACAAAATTATTTTGTTATCGGACTAATCGGTAGGTGCGAACACTAACAGATCTCCCTAGATCCACCTGGATCTATAACAAAACAAGACAGGACATGACTCTTTCCCTAAGTTGTGATCATTGAATCTGCTAATAAGGAGGAATAAGTGACATACCTTTGTATCGCTTCCTTAGGTCTTTGTTTCTCCCATTTCACTCTGGTGCTCTCGTGAGCTCAAGACCAAGACAACACAAACCAACCAAAGTGAAGATAGCAAAATGTATTCAACATCAACTTATGCATATGATCAAGGAACTACAAGTAAGAGTGACTTTATGGGAAAGGGACATGTTGCTGTATCGTATTAATTGAAAGTAGAAGATACAACCTGATCACCTTGATGTCGCAAGATTCCTTTTAGTGACCCTTGGTTCCAACACACACACTTACTTTGTACTTGCATGAAGAAGATCCAATTCTTCTTGATATACCAACTAGATACTTCAAGCCTTTGTCCAAGCAGGGTTCTTCACACAATTCCTTCACCAATTCTTCAATTAATCTTGCTTAACCTTTTCCATGAGAAACCTTTCAATATATAGGAGAAGGAGAGATGGTTACATGGATGAGGATGATCCCATCAAATCTGAGAAGTCAGTAAAATGACAACCATATGAATGGCAACTCATTTTCTAGAATATCCCCTTCTAGAACCCTCGAGACCTCTTCTCTTTTCCAAGCTTGAAAACAGGTTTGCACCCTATGTATGAAGAAAACTACAATAATTTTTCACCCTAGATGAAGGTGGCCTGTGAGAATGAGGGATTCTCGCACCCTAGGCCATATGCAGTCTACGAACTCACTTTGAAAATATGTTTTTGGAAGGAGACAAGATTCACTTTTCTCAGGCAAAAAGTCTTTGTTTGGAGCCTGAATGCACCATTGTTAATACATCAACAAGATGACCAAAATCATGGGTAACACATACTGAAGAACATTGTTTATAAGTTTCAAATGTTTATTCATTACAGGTACAAAGTTATGATTATTTCAAGTCAGGGTTGTTGACTAATCCAAAAATAGTCATGTGAGACTAAAGAAAAGTTTGATGTAAATGATAGTCTCTTGTTATTTAAAGTTAAGGAAGGTTTGCAGGTATGTGATCATATACACCAGGTCTATTACAGAGTTATAAATCATATTTGGATGATGAAATTGATGAGGGATTTTGGTTGAGGTAGAAGTTGGGTACATGGTTGAGACAAGTAGTTGATGAGTTGGCACATACACGAGGTGTACAATTGATGATGTTGGTACATATTGATGAGTAATAGTTGATGATTAGTTGACACATGATTGGTACATACTTGGAACATGGTTGGTTTCACTTGTTTATGGTACAGGTTGATTACAGATTGTTTGGTACAAGTTAGTGCATGGTTGATGCACTTGTTTATGGTACAAGGTGGTGCATGGTTGATGCACTTTTTTATGGTACAGGTTGATTACAGGTTGAGGTACAGGTTGATGCACGGTTCAGGTTTATTGGTACAGGTTTACAACGGTATATCTCATAGTGATAGTGTGACATTGGTTCCATCATTCTACTTCTACTTCAGGGCGGTTGGATGGGGCAATGACATGTGGTTGTAGCCACCATTCGGTTGTAGCCGAAGAACTTAGGGGGTTGTAGCCTCCTTCTGGTTGTAGATAGAGAATTGGGGAGTTGGATCTTCCCTCAGGTTGTAGCTTGAGAAACTAGGGGGTTGGAGCCTCCTTCCAGTTGTAGCTGGAAAACAAAGGAATTTGGTGCTTCCAATGAATGTAATTCTTCAAGAAATATAAGAAAAATCATTATGTGGTTTTCTCCTGATTTGGGTTTCCACGTAAAACACTGGTGTACTATGTATGTGTGTGATTTTTCATTTAATATTTCTCATTATTGGATAATAATTCTACATTGATATAACACTTGGATTATTTGGAGAAAAAAGAGTATAATTACGTTATTACTATTTCACCCCCCCTCTCAGTAATCCAACAATTTGTATCAAAGCAGGTTCCTTCAGAAATCAATTTAACCACTGAAAGGTATATCATGGAGAGTACCAACTCATATAAAAATGAAATACCACACTTTTATGGACATAAGTATTTTTTTTGGAGCATAAGGATGAAGACATATATACAAGCACAGGGGTTTGAAATTTGGCAATCAATTGTATATGGATACACAGTATCGACAATTCCACCAACAAATGACAAAGCAGTGAAACTTGGTCAGAATAATTCCAAAGCTACAAATGCACTTTTGAATGGTCTTAGTGAAACAATATTCACCAATGTTTCACATTGTAAATCTTCTAAAGAGATTTGGCACAAGCTTCGAAATATATGAAGGAGATACAAAATTCAAAGAAAGAAAACTTCAAACTTACAGAGGTCAGTTTGAACAACTAAAAATGAAGGAAGATGAGAATATTGCAGCCTACTTCTTAAGAGTTGACGAAACAGTGAATGTAATCATAGGATTGGGAGAATAAATTGAAGAATCTGTAATTGTTCAAAAGGTACTAAGATCTCTTCCTATGAGATTCAACCCTACGATATCAACACTAGAAGAAATATCAGATCTGAACTTAATAAGCATGGACGAACTGCATGAAATCTTCACAACATATGAAATGAGAACTGAATAGGAAAATACCTATGTAAAAGAAGCAGCCTTCAAAGCATCTAAACGATCAAAGCAAAAGAAAAAGGAACAAGAAGAATATAACAACAACAATGACGTCTTGAAAGATGATGAAGAAGTGGTCAACTTCGTCAAAAGACTAAACAAGGGAACCAATGGTAGGTATAGAGGTAAGCTTCTTTAATTTGTTTTAATTGTGATGGTATTGGTCATTTTGCTAACAAATATGCTCATAAGAAAAAGAGAAATGATTAAGGTTACTCAAAAGGAAAACACACATATAAAGGAAAAAGAACTACAAAGAAAGATTTCAAGAAAAGATTATGCATCAAAGAAGACATCTCATCATCAGATGAAGATGAAATCAGTGACAGTGAGACAGGAAGAGTTCTATTCATGGCAGTAAAAGATTTTGACAAAGAAGACTCTAAATAAGAATATGAAGAATTTGAAGAAGGATATGAAGAAGTCGAAGACTAAATTGAAGAGGCAGAAGTTGACTATCGAGAATTATTAATGTGTTTCATAAAAGTTATCAGAAGAGAAAAGAAGAAAAACATGAAACTACAAGTAGAACTAGACAAGAAAAAGGACACTCGAGAACTAGAACAAATGATCACAAGATTGAAGGTTCAAATGGAAGAACATAAAAGAATTGAAGAAGCACTCAAAGAACAACTAGAAGAAAAGGAAAATATCATTGGAAACTTAGAAGAAGACATTGTCACACTAAGAAAGGATATTCAAAAGAAAAATATGCAGAATAACTCAAAAGTTCTCAATGACATTATCAACAGTCAAAAATCTCATCTTGACAAGTGTGGACTTGGATACAATTAGACAGAAAAGGGATCAAGTTCCAAAACAACAGAGAAAGAAATAAATCCAAAAAGCTATGCAGAAACAATCAAAGGGGATAGGACGATATACAAGGAATATTACAGGGACGCTCCTCCACCGAGAAGATTCATATTTCAGAATCAACAACAGACAGATAGGCCTCAAGAATAATAAGGATTCATAAGAGAACCTTCTTTCAAAATATCTTCAACTCCCAGGTATCAAACTATATTTTTTGGTTTATGTTATGCATGTAATAATTTTGTACATAAAGCTATGAATTGCAGAGCTAACAACAAGAACAATAACAATTTTGAGAGTCATACATAAAGTGGTTAATCAAGAAGACCTAGTGAAAAACAAAGAAGAAGTTACAACAGGTTTGAATCTTTGAGCACTAAAGTGGAATGTTACAAATGTAACAATTTTGGACACGTGGCCAAAAATTGTAGAATGACAATCCCTCCTAAAGAACCTCAACAAAATAACAACAGTCACAGACAAGAACCTTAGAAAACGACATGGATAAGAAGGAAATATCAGTATATAAATGAAGAATGAACAATCATTCTACAAGCAATGATCTATAGAGTCTTTGATCTGCATCCTTGGATATATCATTTTTTCGCAATTTGCAACTGGTCTGTATGGGAGTACTTATGGCCTTGCAATCTACCATTCCAAAGTTCTTTAAAATTTATTTGATATACTTGGTTTGGGAGATGAAAATACTTGTATCTTGTTGACATATGCGAAGTCCAAAAAAGAAAGAAAACTCACCCAATAATGAGATTTTCAATTCATCCAGCATGTCTTTAGCAAATTTCTAACTCATCCTGTCATCATCACTTGCAAAAATAATGTCATCAACATAAAATTTAATTATCAATATACTATCTTGATTTGCCTTTATGTATATATTGTTGTCTGCATTTCCTTTCTTGAACCCTTGTTGTTGTAGATACTTGTCCAATATTGAATACCATGCTCTAGGGGCTTGTTTGATTCCATACAATGCCTTCTTCAATCTGCAAACATAATATTCCTTTTCTGACAGTATAAATCCTTATGGTTGTTCGTTGTAGACTTCTTCTTCTAGTTCTCCATTTAGGAAGGATGATTTTACATCCATCTGATATACTTTGAATTTCTTAGAAAATGCATAAGCCACTATCAATCTTGATCTAGATGGATTTTGGTGGCCTCCCACCTATTCAAACTTGTTCATTTTGGTAGTTTGGAAGTTTGGAATTTTTTTCTTAATTTTTGGATCCCCGACTTCCGAGTCCATTTTGAGGCCCTAAACAGTGTTTTTAGGGCTCACCATAGTTAGACT
The DNA here is from genome assembly GCA_000966675.3 of Picea glauca. Taxonomy (NCBI): domain Eukaryota; kingdom Viridiplantae; phylum Streptophyta; class Pinopsida; order Pinales; family Pinaceae; genus Picea; species Picea glauca. The sequence continues at coordinate 422,017 of JZKD02S1929618.1, forward strand.
ATTAAAAAAGTTATAGTTTTACGACAACATGTGTAGTCCTTAGATAGATATTTCCAACGAGATTTTGTGTGCCTAAAACGGAGATCGTATGCAAAAGTTATGACCCCAGGAAGTTGATGTACTGGCTTACCCCAACGGGGCCCACATGACTTTTGACGCTTCATCTCCTAGGGTTATGTTTTTGGATGTCTAGGGTTTTGGAATTCCTGTTTATTGTAAAAAAGGGATTTGAGAGCCTCATTGTAATAATCTTCTTGCGAATGAGCGCAACCGTCACATCTCTTCTCAGAGATAAGTCGTCACCATTCTAACAAGCTTGTTTTCCGCTGCATTTTACAATTTCATCATATTTCCTTATTGAATATTATCCAATTTTATTGTATCTTTGTTATTCTATGTCAAGCATAATAATAATCTGTATTCATTTCGTTTTGCTCATAAAATCCATATCAGTGGTATCATAGCGGTCTTCTCCTTGTCATTCTTAATAATAGTAATAATAATCATCTATTTTTAAGGTCACGGCCAAGCCAGCACACCAAATTGGTGTATGAGACCCCCTTGTTTGTGGGACAAGGGAACCCCCTCTGCCCAACGATTTGACTAGTAAAGTCTACGAAGGGATACATACCCTACCCCCCTCTTCATTTGAACCTATGACCTCTTAAGAGAAAACACATGTTCTTAACCATTAGGCCCACTCATGCATGTCCCTGACGAGGTCAGGGTACAAATAATTGGGTCTCAAGCTTGTTTATCTTGAGGACAAAATCTCTCGCACACCCAAGAAACCCCTCATGGAAGGAGAAAATAAATATGACGAGACAAGAGATCCTTTCAAAATGTTTCTTGAGGAATTCTTCATGCAACATAGGAACACGATGATGGATAGTTTTGCACAAATCCTTCGGCGACTACCAACAGGAAACACATCTTCCTCGAGCGGAGGCACTGCCCCCTTCAAGGTACAAATCAACTTTGACATTCCTATATTTGAAGTTCATATAAAGACATATGTTGTAGAAAAATTGTTGAATCTACTAGAAGGGTATTGTTTTTTCCATAATTTTTCGAATAGAGAGAAGATTACTTTTTTTCTCCTCAAAGTCGTTCCCCAAGTCAAATATTGGTGGGAAAATTTCTGTGAGAAAAAGGAAACAAGGGAACCCTCATTATTTACAATCATGGTCACCTCAGAGTCCTTCAAGTATGATATTAAGGAACAATACTACCCTGTCGGAAGTTATGATGACCTGTATACAAAAATGGACCACACTGCGGCAGGAAAGAGACCAAGAAGTGCCAGAGTTCACAAATATCTTCCATACCTTGCGCACCAAGTTGGGTATCAAATATTCTGAGTGAAATCTGGTTCTGAAGTATGGATGTGGTATGCATAGATACATCTATACCAGAATGGATTTTGTCGACATATCGTCCTTGGGCGTGACCTATCGATATGTCATCATGATCGAGCAGAAGCTTAAGAAAAAGGTGCGACAATTTGGGCCTGGGAACCCCTCACAGGAAAATCAAGGAAAGGGAAACCCCGACCCATAGAAAAAAGGACCGAGAAAATATGGACAGCCTCAGGACAACTAGTCCAAGCCCCAAGCAAGGAAGGACACTAGAAAGACAAAAAAAGATATCGAGAAGTGGTGCGACTTCCATAAGAGCCCCTGGCATAACACTTTTGATTGTCGCTCAAGGAATTTGTTGGTGGTTGAGGTGAAAACCTCTGAATCAGGTGCGGGTTCTAACTCTGAGTCAGAACTAGAAAGGGGGAGATAGATCATTGATGCGGAACCTAGTGCCACAGTTTCTACCACTAAGATTCAGCCCGATTATCTAGATGAGCCAGAGGAAGGAGAGCGCCTATTTCATTCACATATGTGGGTGAAAGGATCCCCATTACACTTCATCGTTTATAGAAGTATCCATAAGAACCTCATCTCAGAAGAGGTCATAAAGTGTCTAGCCCTACCGATAGCGTCACACCCATAGTCCTACACCATTGGATGGCTCCACCAAGGAAGCGATCTCTACGTCAACCAACAATTTCACCTCTCATACAACATCAAGACCTTTAAAGATGAGGTATTGTGTGATGTTTCTCCTCTTGAAGTTTGTAATTTTATTTTGGTCCAACCTTATTTATGGAAATATCATGTTGTATATGAGTCTAGGCCTCACAATTTTATTATTACTCTGGACAGAAAATTGTACAGGATACATGAGGCAGTCCCATCTAGTGCTATTTCCTTGATCTCTTCCAAGCAATGCAGGAAGGTAATCTCTCATGTGGGGAAGTTTATCTTCTTCGTGATTCACTCTTAGAGTGAGCGAAAGATCATAGCCACATCCAGGGCCTCAGTAGCCGACCTCTCCACACAGAAGAAGAAAGTGGATAAGGTCATGTAAAAATACACATATATCTTCTCCTCACCTACCGTGCTACCTATGCACTTTCAGGTCAAGCATCCCATTGATCTGACCCCTAATGCACCACTACCCAATGGGCTAGTATATTGTTTCTCTATGTTAGAGAATGAGGATATCAATCAGCAGATCCAAGAACTGCTCCAGAAGGGGCACATTCATCCCAGCTCATCGCCTTATGGGATGGACATGGTGACTCTGCATTGATTACCAAGCCTAAATAAAATCACACTCACGAATCGATATCCGATTCCTTGAATCGAAGACCTCCTTGATAAAATCACGGGGGAAAAATACTTCAGTAATATTGATCTAAATTCTAGCTACGACCAGGTCCCAATAGAACAGATAGATGTACGGAAGACTGCCTTCAAGATAAAAGAAGGTCTTTTTGAATGTTTTTTCATGCCCTTTGGTTTGAAAAATTCTCCAACAACTTTGATGAGTATGATGGACGATATCCCGCGACCTTTCACCTATAATTTTTTAGTGGTGTATCTGGATGACGTCATCATCTACAACAAGACTTGGGAGGAACACTTGCAACATATTCAATAGGTTCTACACACTCTGTGACAATAGAAGCTATATGCCAACTTGGAAAAATGATCCTTCGAGATGGACAAGTTCCATTACCTAGAATACATCATTGATCAACATGGTGTGCATGTGGATTCAACCAAGATCTAGGTCATTCATGACTAGCCAGCCCCAACCACACTCACTGAGCTTCGAAACTTCTTGGGTCTTGCCAATTTCTATCGCATGTTCGTGTTGGGATTCTCCCATATTGCATGGGCCCTCAGCTAAGTAATCGGGGGTGTTGGTAAGGAAACATTTGTGTGGGGTCTGTCCCAACAACAAACATTCGATGATTTGAAGAAAAGATTGTGCTACTCAACCCCAGTACTTTCATTATTGGACCTGCATTAGGCCTTTGAGATCGAGACAGATGCTTCAGACTATGTTGTGGGCATCATCCTCACTCAGCACGACCACCCCTTGGCCTATCATAGTGAGACATTATCAGATGATGTTCGTTAGTACCCTACTTACGAAAAATAAATGTACTCCATTGTGCAAGCCTACCTCTAGTGGAGACATTACATTCTTGGGAAGGAGACATACATCCACACTGATCATAAGCCACTTCAGTTCATGCAGACACAAGACAAATTGTAGAATGACCTCCATCAGAAGTGGTCCACATACTTGCATCAATTCACCTCCATCAAGTATAAAATAGGAAGTACCAATCGAGTCGTTGATTGCCTCATCCGACCTCTAGTCACGACACTCACCATGATGATAGACTCTTGCGACCATGAGACCTCTGGATGGTCCCACCTCTATGAGACAGACCCTAGCTTCGCCACCACCTACCAAATGTTGGGTGCAAAATCAGTTGTCTCTAATTTCCATCATCAGGATGGGATGTTGTGCCATTTGGGCCATCTCTGTGTTCCATCAAGTGAGCGAACGAATATGATTTGGGAATCCCACTACAGTCAGGTTCCAGGACACTTCGAACTCAAAAATACAGTGGCAGTCCTGCAGAAATATTTCTACTGGTCGAATCCTCGACAAGATGTCAGCAAGTATATCAAGTCCTGCACGACCTGCACTATTGCCAAATCGACCACTAAGAAACAGGGCCTGTATACCCCTCTGCCTACTCCTGACAGGCCATGGGAATCCATCTCAATAGACTACATGTTGGGCCTTTCATCCAATAAGAGGGGAAATGACTATGTTTTTGTGGTTGTTGATCACTTTTCCAAAATGGTGATTATGGCCACCTGCAAGAAGAGCATCACAACAGAGGCCATTGCCAAGCTCTTCTTTGAATGAGTATGAGTACATTTTGGAATCCCAAAAACCATTGTCTTATATCGGGACAATTTGTTCCTCAACACATTCTGGTTGGGCCTTTGGTCACTGTTGGACACCAAGCTCACAAAATCCACTGCCATCCAACCCCAAACATATGGCCAAAAATAATTCGTCAATCGGATGATCATGCATATCCTGCAGATGTACAATTCCAATAACCCCCGCACATGGGATGAGAGTCTTCCATATGTTCATCATAGCTTCACCCGATACCTTCATATCTCAACTGGCCACAACCCCTTTCAGGTGGGGTTGAGATTCTAACCATTGGGTATCATGGATGTTGCATTACCCCTTGCGTCCACCCTGACCGACTCATCACATACTCCTACTAAATATGATAAAGTCACCCGGTTCATTGAGCAGATCCATCACATATGCTAATAGGTTCAATATATTTTACAGAAGTCCAATTCCAAGTACAAGCAACGCCATGATCAACATCGAGTTCCACATAAGTTTCAAGTGGGAGACAAAGTTTGGTTGCACTTGTAGAAAGAATGCCTTAAGGGGCCCCATCGGAAGATCCAACCACTCCGTTATGGACTGTAAAACATCACCAAGGATTTGGGTGACAATGATTTTGAGCTCAACACCCCCCATTTCCTTGGCCTCCATCCATTGTTCAACGTGGCTCTCCTTCGACCATATTTCCCACCATTATTGGACACCTCAGAGATAGTAGAAAAATTGACACCAATAGAGCTCAAACCTGACTACATGTAACATGCATCCAATGATCAGATTGTAGACACATAGGTCAAGGGCACTTGACAACAAAGGATCTAGCTTTATCGAGTTGTCAAAGCAGGGAAATTTCTGCACTAAGGAAAGTGGCTCAACCGAGGCCAAATTCAACAGAAATTCCCTCATCTGATGGGGGAACTCAATGCAATGGAGACAATTTATTCCTAAGGGGGGAGTATTGATCCATATGGATTTTGCTGGCCTCCCACCTATTCTAAGTGGCTCAGTTTGGCAGTTTTCGAGTTTGGCAATTGTTTCCTAGTTTTTAGGTCCCCGACTTCTGGGGCCGTTTTGAGGCCCTAAATAATGTTTTTAGGGCTCTCCATAGTCAAATTGTAGATAAAATTAGAGTCTGGTGGCAACATGTTCAGTCCTTAGATATACCTTTATAATGGGATATCATGCGCCTAAAACAAAAATCGTATGAAAAAGTTACGACGTCAGGAAGTTGATTTACTAGCTTACCCCAACGGGGCCCACATGAATTTTGGTGCTTCATCTCCTAGGGTCAAGTTTTTGGATGTCTAGGGTTTTGACATTCCTGTTTATTGTAAAAAAGGCTTGGAGAGCCTCATTTTAATCATATTCTTGTAAATGAGTGCATTCATCACATCTCTTCTTAGAGATAAGTCGCCATCATTGTTGGCACAGGTGCAGACCCAGGGTTCAACTCCAAGAGCGCACCAAAAAGCCCTAACTACTGGCCCTTTCGGCAACATTTGCGAAGCAGATGCAGTCTCACCCAAATTAGCTATAGGGAGTTGTAGGTCACAGGTGTCTACAACTAGAGGGAATGCATAATGGATTTACAACAACAATACATAGTCACCTAATATTCTTTATCTTCCTTAAACCTACTACACAAGTTATACTTCAAATCTACTCAATATCACAATAGTATCATATCAAATGACAGAGAACACAACATCAATCACACACAACACAAGATATGCATGGTTCACCCTCTCTCTAGGGCTATGTCCACAGAACTGTGCTTTATAATATATTAAGATGAATCATATAGTTCTTGTCTGTGCTCTCAGCTAGAAGATCTTCTCTCTTCTCCTCTCTATCTCTCCCCTCCCTATGCACCCAACTTCAGGGTTGATCTTCGCACCCAGCTGAAGATCTTACAATACCAGAAGGCTCTCGCACTCAACACTTCCTTCTCACACAATAATACTCACTTGATCACACAAGAGCAATGAACTCTCGACCAATCTAGCACCAACAATACCAACAACCCATCCCAGGTCCTTTAGACCTCTATTTATACATTAAAATAGTTCTCAAACATCCTTAGGTTAAAACCTAAGTGTAAAAACCCTAGATACAAAAACCCTAGGTGTCTAAAAACCTAGGTCAACTTGACCTACGTTTTTAGGGCTTCGCCAGCCTGTCTTTCCTTCCTTCTCATTTGGTTCTCCAAAGCATCCAACGATATCTGTTTCTGCTTGCTGAGTTGTCCACAATCCATCTTCCTTTCGGATCTTTCATCCTCGATCTTCTCGTCTGACAACTTGATTTCTCTTACTTCGCACCGTATTTTTTTCTCATATCCTCACTTCGACCCAATATTAGTCACTTTGTCTTCTGCGTAGTTTGCGTTTTTCCTTTTCTTCCTTAATATTCTCTTTCTTCCATATCCAAGGGCCAACATCCCCCCAACACTCACCTCTCACCTGTGACTCGTCCTGAGGCATTTCATATCTAATCCTTCTATTGTGATTCGACTTCAGATTACGTGGGGTAGCCTGTGCTTCCATCTTTAGTCCTCCCTGCCTTCCTTGTGTGGATTATATTTTATGTGTCTAGTACCTAGTTTCAACTAAACCTGGTACCTAGACCCTTTTCCTTTTTCTTTTACTAAGAGCCGCGAGGACCAGCTGCCTCTCCTTCTCCCAGATCCCATTCACTAATCCCTCCTTCCATTCTCCATTCAAAGTCTTCAACTGTGTAGCTCCTCCTTTTGTAACATAGGCAACCTCATATGGCCCAAGCCAATGCGTTTTGAACTTTCCTGAATGCTTCATGAACTTATTGCCATATGCCAATACCAAATCACCTTGCTTAAATGCATTCTTTTTTATGTGTCTCTCATGGTAGGCCTTCTCTCTTTATTTATGAACCTGTTGGTGAAATCCTGCAATAAATATGTCTTCTTCCAGTTCGACCAACTGTGCAAGCCTTTCTTACACAGTGCCAGTGTCATCCATACCTGTAAAGGAAATGATTCTTAGGATTGGTACCAAATATTCCATTGGGACAATAAATTCTAGACCATAAACCAACTTAAAAGGGGTCTGCATTGTTATCTTCTTGCAAGTGGTTCTATAGGCCCATAGTACTGTTGGTAATATCAAATCCCAGTCATCCATGTTCACACTTCATATGTTCGTCAGCGTTGTCTCCAAGATTTTATTGAATGCTTCAACTGTCCTATTTTCTTGTGGATGATAGGGTGTTCTCTTCTGATGGTGAACTTCAAATTCCCGAGTCAAGGATTCAACGCTCTTATTGATGAAATGTGTGCCTTGATCGCTCATAAGGATATTTGGGCATCCAAACCTGGTTATGATATCATCAAATATGAAGTGCGCAGCTGTATTTGCACTACAATCCTCAACTTCTCTTGCTTCTGCCCATCTGGTCAAATACTCAGTCGCAATGATTATGTATCTAGATCTTGTGTTCTTCCCTGGCGGGTTTATAGGTCCCACGAAGTCAATGGACCATTTCTCAAATGCTTATAGGGTCAGTTGTGGTGCTAAAGGAATTTCATCTCTTCTGGATGGTTTCCCAACTCTTTGACATGCATCACAGGCTCTATAATAATCCTTAGCATCTCTGTGTAGAGTAGGCCACCAAAGGCCATCCCTAAGAATCTTATGTGTTGTTTCTTTCCCTGCGTAGTGTCCTCTTGCGATGCCTTCATGTGATTATGTGAGGATCAATGGTCTCTCTGCTTCCATAACACACCTCCTTAATATATCATTAGGTCCCATCTTGTATAGTTGTCCATCTATAAGTGAAGAATCTGCAGCGTGTACTACCAACTACTTCTTCTGAATAATTGTATAGTCACTAGGTGCCCTTCCTATTGTCAGGAAGTGGACTATCTCTATGAAGTGATCATCAATATTTCTAATGGCCAGCAGTTGTGCATCTGACAGTGTATCCTCGAAGCTAGTAGGCTCTTCTCCATGTTCCAACCTCGACAAGTGGTCAGGACCTTTGTTCATTCTTCCCGGATTAACCACGATCTCAAATTCATATTCCTGAAATAGCAGAAGCGATATGCATATTCTCCCCCACAACACTAGCTTGTTGACTAAGTATTTCAGCGTGGAGTGATCAGTAAAAATTTTGAAGTGTCCTCCCAACAAGTAGTGGTAGAACTTCTGCAACGCATATACCATGGCTAACCCTTCTCTCTCAGTGGTGGTGTAATTAATCTCAGCTGTTGATAGATTTATTCTAGAAAAGGCTAACGGGTGGTCGATGTCTCCAGCTCCTGGTTGTGATAACACAACTCCTAATTCAATGGAAGATACATCGACATGCACATGAAATGCCTTACTCCAATCTAGGAAAACCAGAATAGGTGCAGTAACCATTTTCTGTTTCAGTGTGTCGAAACTATGCTGTCATTCTTCTGTCCAATGAAACTGACAATATTTATTCAAAATATTCTCCATGGGTGTTGTAATCTATGCATAGCCCTTAATGAACTTCTTGTAGTATACAGTGTGTCCCAGCGCAGTGCACAACTATTTGACTGAAGTAGGAGGGGGTAGATAAACTATAATGGCAATCTTGGATGGATCTACCAGCAATCCCTGCTTACACACAATATGACCTAGAAGCACTCCGAAGGGTGAAAAGAAGATGCACTTATTTAGGTTTAAGTCAATATGACTCTGTCTGCACTTATCCAACATTAGTCTTAAACATTCAACATGATTCTACAAAATGTTGAAAACAGTCCAATCATCAAAATATGCTTCCAGGAATTTATGTAAAAACTCCTTAAACGCTTCGACCAACACCCTGGAAAAGATGGCTGGTACATTCTTCAAGCCAAATGGCATTACTATATATTGGTAGGATCCCCATTCTGTGGAAAATGTGGTGTTGTGACGATCTTCCTTGGCAGTACGGATATCATGGTATCCTAAAAATACATCTGTAAAAGAATAGACCTCCTATCCTCCTACATTGTCTAACACTTCGTCAGTAAATGGTGTAGGGAAAGGGTCATGCAAACATGCATCATTCAACTTCATGAGATCTACGCAAATAATGATCTCTCCTATCTTTTTTTCTTGTACCACCATAGGGCTAATCCATTATGACTCTTCAATAGGTTCTATTATTCCTGCTTCCAGCATTCTGTCGAGCTCAATTTTCACTTTCTCCTTATATTTAGGGTTCAATCTGTAAGGTATCTGTTTGACTGGCCTGACATCTAGTTTCAAAGGGATCCTCATCTGCCCCATATTACCTTTAATACCCTTGATATCAGTGAACTTGGTTGGAAACAATTCCTGATACTCATGTAGAAACTTTGTGATCTTGTCAATAGTGACAGCATCCCAATAATCTCCAACATTTGCAAGTTTTGGTGTTTGCTCTGTTACAATGTTGACTATCTTGATCTTGAGTGGCTATGCAATGAAAGGTAGTTCAACTCCTGGTCCTTCTATGTCTCTTTGGCCTTCTATTTCAGTGATGTTCAAATTCCTTGGATCATCGTTTTTTATTACATTGATATTGTAACAGCCTTGCAACTTCTGAAGGGGCGCAATTCATTCATCCTGTTCTTGCTCCAAAGGGAGGCTAGGTGCCTCCTCAAACACTTTATGTCTTATGACCTGTAATTCTTGATCTATTGTAGGATATTGGATTTTGAATAAGAAGGTAGTTACAAAGTTCTGGGTCATACCTTCCCAATTTGAAGTGATGAGGTGTAGTTCTTCTTGTAGGTACCAGTTGATAGGGATTATGTCCAACATGTTTATGAATTTGTGCACCCACTATTCTTGAGGGATGATGCTCCAGGTTTCCTCACAACTTCGCACATGGTATTTCAGACAGCTTTGACCTGTGTATCTAACTTCGCATCTTTCTACTTGCTCTGAAAATTGCGTTGTCATCAAAGTGCAACATTGTACCCAGTTTGTAATATTGTTTTTGTGTGTCCCCCACCATCTCCCTGGAGTTGATTTCAAAGCCTCATTCGTTTCCAACAATCTTTGTTGTGTTGGTACAATTTCTTCAAAGTTCACCAAGAATGTTTTTAAATGATTCAGACTGTCAAAGGTGGGAAAGTTACCATTGTGCTGATCTAACGAACTTCTCAAGTTAATCTAGCACATATCCTTGTAGATACTTCATACATTGTTTTCTTCTAGTTCTCCAGTGCTTCTTCTGAATCCAATGAACATGCGTTGTCACTTCGCCAGCTCAAATTCCCACCTATCGTAGGATTAATGTAGTCATGTTGCCTGGCTGTTAATTTGTATATGTTTTCTAGTTCATATGCGTGGTCTTCTTCTCTGATAGGTTCTATGTATCTTTGACATTCATCAAGATCTAAAGGTGCGATGAAACTAAGGCCATCTCCTTCAAACATCATTCTTGTTTTCTTTAAATCAACCACAGTGGAATTATTGAAATCCCAATCAATTCCTAATAGCACAGGGTAAGGACAATTATCATCAACTATCTCAATCACCTCGAAGTCTGCAAACGTCCTTACTTTGTCGATGTCCATAGGGACATGTTCCAATCTACCAAAGGGGCTTACTGCTTGCTGGTTAGCCATCCTAAGCCTGATAGGGGAATACATCAACTTAGGTTTTCCCATCAGTGCCCAGGTTTGCTTCATCATGACATTGACCTCTGACCCTAAGTTGAGGACCACATAGTCTATATCATACTCTCCAATATGAGAATTAAGGTGTAGTTCTTTGTTTTTCCTTCTCTTCTTGGATAGTTGATGTACTTCTTATTCAGTAAAGGATCTACCCTTCCTATCTCATACTGTCTGACCAAATTTTGTAGCTCTTGGACAACGCTTTCATCCTGAATCAACTTAATACAAGTATATAAAAATTCCATGAGATTTCTTACCTCTTTTCCTTCTTCTGTAAGAGAAAACTGATCAAATTCCAGAGGCATTCCATATTATCTTACTTATGGTCATGTCTTTGATGAAGTTCCTTGGTCTCTCCTGAATTCTTTTCTTGCCTCCTCAAAGATTTGTCTTTGTTTCTTTGCATCAAACACTAGTGTCTTCTCTGTATCTTTCCTGACTCCTGATTCTTTTGTAGTCTTTCCTTGTATCACTCTATCCTCTCCTGTAACAGTGCCTCCTCTAGTGATAACAACGACTCTGTGATATGCTTCACGAGGTTCTTCTTTGATTATTTGTATTTGTGGGTTCTGCTGAGGTCCCCGTCTCTCCTGAAGTTTAGCCAACAATGCTGGACATTCCCTGATAACATGCTAGAAGGAGTTACAATAGCTGCAAGTGATACAAGGGTTCTGACAGTCCCTTGCCAAGTGTCCTGGCTGTGCGCAGTTATAACAGATTATCTGTCCTCGACCTCGACCCATTCCTCCTCTTCTTCCTCTTCCTCGGAATCCACCACGAGGGTTGAAGTTTCTTCTCCCAGGGGAGTTATACTACGTAGTGGTTCCTTCTTGCTGTACTTTGCCTTGAATTTTGTATATATCCCTCAACCTTTCATGCATGAGATCGTAAGCCCTACAATCCATGTCATCATGTCCTAGCTACTTACAGAACATGGAATATAGATTTGTGGGTGTCTAGACATATTTTTGCATATAGTAACATTCACCAGGGTGATGTCGATTTCTACGTACCTCGCACCAGGGTAGGGTAACTTGCTTCAAGGGGCTCAGAGCTCTAGAGGCCAAGTATTCATGGAATAAGGGATAGTGCTCCTTGTCATGGCCTTCTGATTTGCATCTGATACACCAGATGTATTCTCTTTTATATTTTCCCTTGTCTTTCTTCATATCTTCGACCTGCAGTGATAGACTAGTTAGCTGGCTTAAGATTTGACTCATACCTAAGATGGATTCTCCCATCGGGGTTGATTCTAACTTCATGGAGATTTCCAATGCCTCATCCTGCGAAGTAATATTTTGTTACATCATAGGAACTCTGATGTGTGGAAAGAGGGCAGCAATGAACCATTCCTTGTTCTGCTCATATGGGATCTGGAAACTCAAGTGGCTTGTCAAGGTTTTAAACCTTTGATCAAACTCCCATACGGGTTCAACTATTCTCTTCTTGATTTCTTTCAGTTTTGTAATGCATTGTGACTCCAAATTGGGTTTATTGAATTCAGTAATCAACGCGTTCTTGATCTCATTAAACGGTTTAGGCTGGGCAATTCCCTTAACAAACTTCATGTATCAACTCAGTGCGCGGTCTCTTCTTAATAATCCATACGGATTCTCATAGAAACCAATGTTAATTAGGATCTTCAGATCCATCTCCTCTGAAGGTGGGTAACCTCATCTCATCTTCCATAGATCTTCCTAGGTTTCCTAACTGAGTATGTGGCAAACTACTAGTAACAGTTCTCTAAGAGCTTTGGTGACTCTGATTACTCTGATTGCTTAATGTTGTTGAAACAAAAATAGGATTAATATTACTTACTTCGATAGTCAGTGCAGTTCCTGAAGTTTCTGGATCTTCTCGACGAGGTTCCTTTGTCCTAGCGGATTCTGAATGCTCTTCGTCTATCAGATCTGCCTATTCTCCACTGTATAAACCCTTGTCCCCGTAGTTCTACTTAAACAGGTTCGCGAGAGGAACTTCTCTGAACACTCTCCCACTGCGCGTATGTCCAGCCTCTATGTCATTTTCGTTGTCTGAGTTCTTGAACATTAGCTCTTCAATCCAACAACCTACTGTATCTTCAAGATGTTCTTCTCGTGCAATAGTATCTTGATCTTCATCTTCAGAAAATGTAAAATTTTTCCTCTAGGTCCCTTAAAGAAATATCTTTCTTCTTGGCTATACGATTCTACTTTGTCAACAACAAACTCAGTGATATACCCTCCAATGGTACTATCAAACCAGTGATCTATTTCTCTTGACATGACGTTATCAACTCTCTTGACCTTCTTGATCAACGTCGACATCCAAACCATAGGTGGCCTAGATCTGATCTCAAATTAGGTATCTGCTAACCTAGATAGCCAGTTGTATAACTCCCTATGGATTCCTCCAAAGAAAATCTTGTGTATATCAGTAAAGATATATCTTTCCAACCAATCCTCTATACTAAGATTAGGGTTCTTGTTCTGGGCTTTAGCGAAGTCCTTTTCTTGATATTCTATCCACTTCTAAATCTCTGTCTTCGATGAAAACCACCTTGACATTCCCTCAAGAAGATTTTGGTCCCAGCAATCGAACCATTTGTTGGCACAGGGGTAGACCCAGTGTTCAACTCCAAGAGTGCACCAACAAGCCCTAACTACTGGCCCTTTCGGCAACACTTGCAAAACAAATGCAGTCTCACCCGAAGTAGCTATAGTGAGTTGCAGGACATAGGTGTCTACAACCAGAGGGAATGTAGAATGGATTTACAACAACAATACACAATCACCTAGTATTCTTTATCTTCCTTAAACCTACTACGCAAGTTATACTTCAGATCTGCTCAATATCACAATAACATCATATCAAATGACAGAGAACACAACATCAATCACACACAACACAAGATATACGTGGTTCACCCTCTCTCTAGGGCTACATCCACAGAACTGTGATTTATAATATATTAAGATGAAGCATACAGTTCTTGTCTTCACTCTCAGCTAGCATATCTTTTCTCTTCTCCTCTCTATCTCTCCCCTCCCTGCGTACCCAGCTGCAAGGTTGATATTCTCACCCAGTTGAAGATATTACAATACCAGAAGACTCTCACACTCAACACTTCCTTCTCACATAATAGTACTCACTTGATCACACAAGAGAAATGAACTCTCGACCAATCTAGCACCAACAATACCAATAACCCATCCCAGGTCCTTTAGACCTCTATTTATACATTACAATAGTTCTCGGACACCCTTAGGTTAAAACCTAATTGTCAAAACCCTAGATACAAAACCATAGGTCAACTTGACCCACATTTTTAGGGCTTCACCAACCTGTCTCTCCTTCCTTCTCACGCGGTGCTCCAAAGCATCCAACGATATCTTTTTCTACTTGCTGAGTTGTCCACAATCCGTCTTCCTTTCGAATCTTTCATCCTCGATCTTCTCGTCCAAAAAACTGCTTTCTCTTACTTCGCACCATCTTTTCTTCTCTTTTGCTGACTTCGACCCAGTATTAGTCACTGTGTCTTCTGTGCAGTTCACGTTTTTCCTTTTCTTCCTTAATCTTCGCTTGCTTCCATATCCAAGGGCCAACAACCATTCTAGCAAGCTTGTTTTCCGCTGCATTTTATATTTTCAACATATTTACTTATTGAATAGAAGAAATTTTTACTGTATATTTGTTATTCTTTGTTAAGAAAAATAATAATATGTATTCATTTCATTATGTTCATAAAATCTCGATCAAGTTTGACTGCTTCCATTCTAACAACTAGGGAAAATGTTTCTTCAAAATATGTTCCTTCAACCTAAGAATATCCCTTTCATACTAACCTTGATGAATTCCTGGTTACATGTCCATCCTTGTTCAACTTGTTTCTGAATACACATTTTGTTCCAATCACATTCTTATCTTTAGTCCTTGGAACAAGTTCCCATGTTTCATTCTTCTCTATTTGATCCAGTTCTTCTTCCATAACTTTGATCCAGTGTTGATTAGTTCTGGATTCTTCAAAGCTATTGGGTTCAACTGTGGAAAACAATGCTAGATGTATTTGTTTTGGTGAGAGAAATTTTCTTCAGGTTTCAACTCCTACATATTTATCCCCAATGATATGTTGTGGTGGATTATTTTTCTGCACTCATCGGCTAGGAGTTTTGGGAGATATCTAAATATTTTTTTGGTCATCTTCCTCTTGCTTTGCTTCTAGCTACTCTTCTTATTCTTCCTCTTCTGCTTCTTCTGCTTCTTCTTTAAAATCCTCTTCTCCTTCCTTCTCTGTTGAGTCTTTTCTTTATTCTTTGGGATTTCGTACACTTGTCTCATCAATCTGTACATTGATTATTTCCACTATTCTGTTGAGTCTCAGATTGAAACACTTGTATGCCTTGCTTTGTCTTGATTACCTGACAAATATGCCTTTGTCAGCTTGAGAGTCAAATTTTCCAATCCTACCATCTTCTCTTTTGATATAGCATTTTCTTCCAAATACTCTAAAATTCTTCACATTTTTCGATATTCCTTTCCATAGCTTGTAGGGAGTCTTATCACTATTGATTATATGCATTCCTCTATTTAGGATATGAATTGTTGTATGTATTTTCTGTGCCCAAAATATGTAACCCAACTTGGAATATTTCAACATGGTTCTAGCCATTTCATGTACTGTCATGTTATTTGTTTTAACAACTTTGTTTTGCTGAGGTGTCCTAGCTGCTGAGAATTTCCTTTTTATTCCATGTTCTCCATAAAAATCCATGAATTCTTTCGATGTAAACTCTCCACCCTTTTTTGATCTCAAACATTTGATTTGAAAATTTGTTTCTGTTTCAACCATCTCTGTGTATATATTGAAGTGTTCGAATGCCTCTAACTTCTTTCTAAGAAAGAAAACTACAGTGATTCTTGTGTAGTCATCAATCAATAGCATGAAGTATTATTCACCATTTAATCCATTTTTTCTCGTTGGTCCACATAGATCAATATGTAAAATATCTAATGATTTTGTCGTTGAGTACTCCTTTGATTTGAACTTGGTCCTGGTATGTTTTCCCTATAGACAATGCTTACATAGAGTATTTGATGGATTTGAAATATCGAGAATTTCTTTTACAGCTTCCTTTATGTTGATTTTGAAAAGATTTCGAAAGTGCATGTGACCCATTCTTCTGCGCCAGAGCAAACTTTCATTTTCCTTTCCTAAACAACAACTTTCTTTTCCAATTTCATTCAAAACATATATGTTGTTCAAAGTCCTTATCATTGTTGTCACTAACTTTTCTGATCCTTCTTTCCTAATTTCATATTTGTTTGAGTGGAACTGAAGTGTGTGTCCTTGGTCACACATTTGACTTACACTTAGCAGATTGTGTTTCATATATTCGGCCAATAGAACATTTTTTTCCATTACATCTTTGCTTCTAATTTTAATCGTGCCTCAACCTATGATTTTAGCTTAATGATTATTTCCAAATGAAACTGATCCATCTCTTTCTTTCTTTAGAGATACAAACCTCTTCTTGTCACCTGTCATATGATTTGAACAACCACTGTCAACATACCATCACTTTTCCTGTGTTGGGCTTGTAGAGAAAGCGAGCATTGATTCTTATTTATTTTCCATATCTCTTGTGGTTCCGATATCTGACTATTGATGTTCTTCTTTGGTTCCCTCGGTGGAATATTCAATCCATAATTCTTTGCTATGTGTCCAAAATTGTTTCATTTGTAGCATTCTACTTCATTTCTCAATGAACAAAAACTGTTTTTGTTTCTTCTGTATGCTTGATAAGATTTTCTGGGATAACCATTCTTTAAGTACCCTGCATAGTTGCTTCGATTGTTGGCATCAACCCTGCGGTTTACAACTTTATGTCCAAAATTAGCACAATTAAAACAATTACCATAAAAGAAACTTTGATACATGCGAGTATATGATGTTCTTTGTGATGCACTCCTTCTGATTTGGTCTTCTTGAATCTTCTTTATTTCTGGAATGTTCTTCTTTGGGGGCATCCATTCTTCCTTCTTGACATAATATTTGGCTATCTATGCATAGTTTATTTTTCCTACATCCAGTTATGTTGTCTTGGAGCTCGATCCTTTCTCATGATTGTATCCTAGTCCGGATCTGTCATTGGATGGTATTTGATTATTGATTATTTGATCCAACATTCTGGTGCTCTTCTCCTTCATATCTTTCTTCTAAAGATCTTTCCTTAAAGAGACTATTTATTATTCCAAGTTTCCAATCGTTTTCTCCTTTTCTTCTGACTAACTTATAAGTATTTCCTCAATTCTTATGTCTTCTTCTATGTGAATTTTTAGACTCGTGATCATCTGATCTAGTTCTTCAGAGTTGGAATTATGAGATCCCTCTTTAATTTTTAACTCTGCCTTGAGTGACTTGTTTTTCTTTCTTTCCTTCCTAAGTTATTTTAATGCACTTATTAGCTCTGCTCTGAGATCAAATTCACCTTATTTTTCATAATCATATTCTAATTCCATGAAGATTACTCTTCTTGAATCATTGTCACTATCATTATCCTTCTCGTCTGATGAGGAACTATCTTCCTTTGAGTAGAAACTTTTCTTGAAGAATTTCCTTTTGTTTTTTCTCTTGCTCCCCTTTTGATATTTATTTTCCCTTTTAGAATTTTCTTCTTCATCATTGTATTTATTCTTATGAGGAAATTTAGAAGAAAAATGACCAATACCACCACAATTAAAACATTTCAATGGAAGCATACCTTTATACTTTCCAGTTCCTTTCTTTGATTTCCATACGAAGTTAGCCATATATTCATCTTCATCTGAATCATCACTACAACCACAGCCTGGTTTTGACTTTTTCTTGGTCTTCTTCTTTGTCTTCCTGGATTCCTTGAAATTTGTTTCCTTTGTGACTAGGTTCTCCTGTTCCATTTCATAGGCTGTACATATTCCATGTAGCTCATCCATGCTTAATGTACTGAGATATTCTCTTTCTACTAGGGATAATATTTTAGGATCAAATATCATAGGAAGAGACCTCGAGACCTTTTGAAAAACCAATGAGTCATCAACTTCTACTCCCAATCCCTTTATAGTGTTAACTATTTCATCAACTCACAGAAGGTAGGATGCAATGTCTCCATATTCCTTCATCTTCAACTGTTCAAACTTAGCTCTGAAAATTTGAAGCTTAGCTCCCTTAAATTTGGCATCACCTTCATAAATATTTTGGATTTTATCCCAAATATCCTTTGCACTATCTATTATCACATTTAT
>JZKD02S1929618.1:496801-510676 GCA_000966675.3 Picea glauca
GGGAGAGATAGACAATGATGGAAGACAAAGAGGGAGAGAGAGACAACATTGGGAGGCAAAGGGGGAGACAAAGAGGGAGGTGTCAATGTTTCATGGAAACCTGCACAGGAGACCTAGCTAAAGAAAATACAAACAAAACTTATCAAGAATAGGATGAGATATTCAATATGGAAGAATGAGAATATATATTGGCACTACTCCAGTGAGCTAATAAATATCAAATGATACAAGAATTAGCGATATACACTCATATAGGTCATAACATTACATAATTAAGAAAAGCAAACTAACAGTGAGATTTTCCTTAGGAATGCATGTATGAATAATAGTGATGGTCTAAAAATGGAAAGTCTAAAATAGAATTAGCTCCAGTTAACTAATATTGAACTAGTGAGTCGAAAATAGAAACATTTCCAACACCCCCCCTGAACATCACTATGAAGTAATAAAAAATTAGTCCCGACAACTAGGCCATATTAGGTACTCATGTACAATGCAACTAATGAACAATGAATAAAAAATGAGGAAAGAGGGAAAACCACATGGGAACAAAACCCCCCCTCAAAAGACAATGCATCAAAAGAAGAAAAGGAAGTTGTTAGGAAACTGTGCTCTTCACTCCAAAACGATCCCACAAACTATGAAACTTCAATCCAATGAAGGTCTTGGTGAATATGTCGACAATATGTTTAGAGGAAGGAAAGAACTGCATATTAATGATCCTGTCATGTACTATATCTATTATAAAATGCATGTGGACCTCAATGTGTTTGGTTCCTTGTCGTTGTATTGGATCTCTGCAAAATATCAGTGTTCTCTGATTGTCACACCATATGACAGTTGGATAGTGAAACTGGATACCAATCTCGGTAAGGAAGTGTTGAATCTAAAGTTCCTAGATGACACAGTTGACTACTCCTCTGTATTGGGCCTCTGGGGAAGATAAAGAAATGGTTGATTGCTTCTTACTTGAACAAAAAATAGGGCCTGAACTCAAACTAAGAGTGTACCCAGAAGTGGACTTGCGATCTGTGTCATCGCTAGCCCAATCTGAATATGTAAAGCCTATGAGATCCAATGCACAACCAACTGCATAGTGAATCCCATAACTCATGGTTCCCTGAACATATCTGAGGATGTGCTTGGCATCCTTCCAATGCAGATCATGGGGCTCTTGTATGTATCTAGAAATTACTCCTACTACATATGCGATATATGCACAGGTGTGGGTGAGATACATAAGACTCCCCACCAATTGTTGATACAAAGTGTTGTCCATTAATGGTGTATCCCCATCATCCTCAAGTCTGATCCTAGATGAGAAGGGTGTAGGTGCAGACTTACAGTCTGTCATGTGGAATCTAACTAGAATATCCCTTACATACTTAGCTTGAGAAATTTTGATACCAGAAGCATCCTTTCTAATATCAAGACCAAGAAAGAAGTTAAGTGGACCCATGTCCATCATAGAGAGCTTTTCATGAAAAAAATCTTTAACAACAACAATGGCTAAAGAAAAGCTACCAGTGATCAAAAGATCATCAACATAGAGTACTAAAATCATCAAAGAGTCAATATTCCTCAGCATGTAGACATTGCAATCATATTTACATCTATCAAAATCATGTAAAAGTAGATAAGAATCCATCTTTTCATAGCATGCTCTAGGTGCTTGCTTGAGGCCATAGAATGACTTCTTCAGTCTGCAATAATAAAAATGATTTATGAATGAACCTCGATGGTTGGTCCATGTAGATATCCTATGATAGATCACTGTGAAGAAAATCATTCTTCACATCCATCTGGTGAAATTCCCATCCTTTGGCTGCTGCAATGGCTAGAACCAAGCGAATGGAGTCCATATTTGTTACGGGAGAAAAGGTATCATCATAATATATCCCATGAATCTGTTGAAATTCTTTTGCAACTAGTCTTTCCTTGTACCTGCTCACCTGATCATCTGTTTCTCTCGTGGTCCTATAGACCCATTTGCATTTGACAAGTTTTCTCCCTAGTGGAAGTGGATCCATATCCCAAGTCTGATTCTCTAGGAGTGAGTCATACTCCTCCTGCATGGATTCTTCCCATAATGGATTTCCCATAGCCTTACTATAGGTCTGCGGATCGAAAGATTGAACCATATAGCAATGCATGGGCATCACTGGTTCAAAAGATGAAAATACATGAGAAGGATCATCATGTTGAGATCGAGTCATCCTTGAATCCAATGGATCCCATATAAGGACACCTGCTACCTGAAGCATGGACGGTGCCCTCTTGGGAATTTGTTGAATCTTTGGCGTTGGCTCATTATCTGGTTGTACTACCTGCTCATTTCCATGTACATAATCCAAGCGTATTGTTAAGCCCTAAATAGTGGCACATTACCCCTTAATTGGGGCATGTTAAATTAGTAATTTTATTTTATTTATGTCGTCTTGGGTCCATTAGTTGTAATTGTACCTCCTAGTCTCCTATATATACCAAGGAGACCTTTTCATTTGGAATCATATTGTATTTGGAAATTTATGTGGTGTATAAGGAGGTTTCCCTCTCGAAGAGGCTTATTATCTAAAATTATCTCTTTTTCAAGGCGTTGAGCACTTATTCTGAGGTTTTTTTAATCTAGTTTGATCTTTGGTTCTTAACATTTAGTATCATAGCTCAAGGTCTTGGGGTTTTGTTGTTGGATCTAAGAAACTTTGGAATTTTCTCTATAATGTTTTTTCTAAGACGTTTCAAAATTAACCCCTTGGAGGATATTTAGTGGATAGATCAAGGTATGTGGGGTTCAAATTTCATCTCCTTAGGCCTTATACTTTCGGAGATATAGCCTATGTAAGATAGGGTTCTAGAATCATCCTGAATTTAGTCATCATGGATTTTTCACTATAAATTTTTTCTATGATGTTTTATACCTTGAAACCTGGAGTATATTCATATAAATTATCAAGGTATATGTGATACAAAGTTTATCTTATGGGTCATCCTACTTTTGTAGATACACACTGTGTAAGATAGGGTATATGACTAGTCATATTAACTAGTCACAAACACGTGTTTCGGGTAAAATAGTGATATCTTCCTCAATGAGTATCCAAATTAAGTCATACTAGTTGCATTGGACAATCCATATTTTGTAGTATTTTTGGTGCAAGTATCATAATCAAATATTAGATATTGTTCTCTTGGCACGCTTTACAAGTACACTCTCATGGAAAGGAACAAAAATCAGCAAGGTGTGGGGAATTTACCATAACAACCACTTGGCACATCTAATTTTGATCAGACATGCGGTATTTCATAGAAGACATATCAGAGAACTACAAAATGAAATGTTTAGACCCAGAAGGGCCAAAATTTTGGAGATACAGTAGAATAAAAATCGTCTAGCAGAACCACCTCAAAATCAAGGTTTAAAAGTGATACTTGGACAACGTGCCACCGAAAAAGGGAACTTTTACACCAACAATCCTCCAGGTAGTCCTAATTGGACTCTTGATGAAGGTGAAGAAATGCGTTGGGACATAAATGATTTACAAAAGAAGACAGTAACAAAATATGAACTACAAGGGATGATGGATTCAACTGAAGCTAAGTTGGAGGAAATAATGGATGGTTTAAAAAGGAAGATCGTGGAAGGATTGAAAAATTTCCTAATAGAGAGGCCACCTGAAAGTGAAAATGTATCCCATGAAATTCATGATGAGGACACATGGAAGATGAATAAAGACTAGAGAAACTCCAACTTTGGGTTGAATACCAACCACTTTCCTAAGATCGATATGAGGAAGTTTGATGGCAAGGATCCAATCACATGGATACTTCAGATGGAGCATTTCTTTGATCTACATATTGTGCCACATACAAAAAAGGTACAAATGCTTCTTTATATTTAGAACCCAATCAATTTGTGTGGTATCGATGGCTTTGTTCTTGTAAATCACTTTTAACTTGGAAAATTTTCACAGAAGAAATGAAAACACACTATGAGGATACAAGGAGAAATACCTTCTTTAGCCAATTGATAAATCTCAAGCAAAAGGGTTCAGTTGTGGAGCACATTGGGAACTTCCAAAGATTGAATATAAAGGTAATGGATATTCCAGATGAGCACCTGATTGATGTATTCATAGGAACTTTAAAGGATAACATTCAACATGAGGTTCTCCTTTGGGAATCCAAATCATTGGAGAATGTGTTCAGGGTGGCAAGAAATGTTGAAAGTAAAAATATGGCTATGGCTACTAGAAGGACCACTCCTAACATCTATCGAGAGAATAATGTTCCTTCTTCTAAAACACCTCAACCTACAATGTTGACACCTCAACAATTGGAAGAAATAAGAGCAAAAGTTTTATGATTTAATTGTGATAGCAAGTACGGTAAGGGACATAGGTGTGGTGAGAAGAAATTATTCTACATAGATTGTGAAGAGGAAGAAGAAAAAGAACAAGAACAAGAACCATCTCAAGATGAAAACGTAGAAGATATTTCTTCTGAAGAGTTGACTCCCAAGATATCGTGTAATGCATTGGATGGAATTAACACTCCTCAAACCCTCAAGATTGAAGGATATATCAAAAATAAAAAGGTAATAGTCCTAATTTATTTTGGTAGTACTCATAATTTCATTCACTATAAATTAGTCAAAGCTCTCAATTGATTTTTATATCCAGTGCCAGAGTTTCAAGTAATGATTTCAAATGAACTATCAATTGCTCAGGAAAATGTCATAAGATCAATCTTATTATGGGGGGATATGTAATGAATAATACAATGATTGATATACCCATGGGTGGTGCTAATGTCGTACTAGGATTCCAATGGTTACAATCATTGGGAACAATGGCTTTTAATTTTCATGAAATTTTCATTGGAAGGAAAGGAAATTGAGTTAAGGGGTATCACAAGGAAACCCAATAAAAAGATAAGCTCTAATGGCATGTAAACATTATTGAAAAAGGGGAATCAAGGTGTAATTGTACAACTATGCTCACTATATGTTCAAACATCTAAGCCATATATTCCCCTAGATATCCAAGGGATCATTGATAAGAATTCCAAAGTATTTGAAGATATTCCCAAAGGTCTTCCACCCACTCAAAATCATGATCATGCTATTCGCCTAATTCATGGGAGTGTTCCTCCTAACATCAGGCCTTACAGATACCCTTATGCCCAGAAGAGTGAAATTGAGCGTATGTTTGAAGAAGAAATGTTAGAGGCTGGCATTATTAGATATAGCCAACATTCTTACTCTACATAGGTGGTAATGGTACTCAAGAAAGAGGGCTCCTGGCATATGTGTCCAGATTATAGAGAGCTCAACAAGATCATTATTAAAGATAAGTTTCCCATTCTTGTCATTAATGAATTGTTAGATGAACTACATGGAGGAATCTATTTCACAAAGTTGGATCTTTGTTTAGCGTATCATTAGATTAGAATGAAGGAAGTAGATGTCCCCAAAACAACATTTCGAACTCATGAAGGCCATTATGAATTTTTGGTCATTCCTTTTGGCCTTACGAATACACCTTCCACATTCCAAGGGAAATGAATTCCATTTTCAATCCCTTCCTTCGAAAATTTGTGTTAGTATTTTTTGATGATATACTAGTCTATGAAAGTCTTGGGAGGATCATGTTTGACATGTTGACAAGGTGCTACAACTACTAAAGGAGCAACAACTATATGCCAAACCATATGTTGGTTACTACTTACTTACTATCTATTATGTCTGATTTTATTGACCCAGTGTTCATGTCTGTTCGGGTTTCCAACAAATCCTCTAAAACTATCGGCCCTCCTGGTAAACCATAAGGAAACACAACACACCGAATGCACTGCGCAGTCTCACCTGAGATAGATTTAATGGGTGGTTGTAATAATCAGGTGTTTATAGTCTAGGATTGAGTGCGAGATATGAGAACTGTATATTGAAACACTATTATAACTTGTAAACAAAATATACTAAGCCACTTGCAAATAAGCAGGAAATATAACAACTCATTCATTAAACATAACAACAAATACTGAAGACAATGAAGATATGCATGCACTCATCACATAACACAAATGTTACCGTGGTTCACCCCCTCCTGGGCTACGTCCACAAAGATCTGGATCTTGGCTCTTTTATTATAGTATTTCCACATCTACAACGTCGTGCACTTTACAATCCTTCACATTCGGGTAATATCTATGTGAGGCAGACTAGATTGCACCATGCTCCTCAACTTGTGATCTAACCCTCAAGATATACCCTTCTCCATCCTCTCTAGCTCAACAACTTATACAAAATAGATCATACAACAAAATATTACATATTGTCTCGCTACAATAGCTCTCTCTATAATAACAACTTATCTCTAGACAATCCCCACCCCTATGATACCTAAGTATCGATATTTATACATTTTTCGGCTCTTCGACCATTAAAATACATTGCCAAAACCCTAACCCTACCTTCGTTAGGTTTTCCCTGCATGCGTGCATGTTTTTCTTCCTTCCAGTTGTCGCTTTCCTTGTGCATGCTTTCTTTCCCAAAACTGTATTTCTTTCCGCTTTGGATTGCTTCCAACAGGCTCCCAACATTGACATGTGGCTCATCCCGAACACCTAACACAATTCTTCGATCTCCCTGGTGACTGCTTGGAACTTTTACTTGAGATATGTTGTCTGTGTCTACGCCTACGCAGTCTTCTCCTTGAGTGTGTTCACTATATGGACTGCAATTTCGTCACCGATCAATTCTGCGCACTCTACCTGGGTCTGTGCTATATGTGTCTTGGCTTCCTCTTCCTGTGCCAGGACTTCTACTACCCATTCTTGAAATGGTTCCATTTGAGATTGACTCTCCTTCTTCTATGTTTTTGCAATGGTGAGTTTTGTCTGCAATTTCTTTATGTCCTGCACCCCTTTGATGTGATATGTTATGGACATTGTCTTCTTCCTCTGCTTGAGGTCCCAGATAGTTGCGCTTATCCTTTCTTCTTCCTTGTCCCACTTCTGGACTTTTTGATCCTCCTCTAGCTTTGTCCAAAGCTGTGTTGCATTCTCGAACAAGTCAACTACTGTGCTAACCTGTCACTCTATCTCATGTAGCTACTCTACTACTTCCTTCTTCCTTTGCTACTTTACTACTGGTGGAGTATTGGGTGTGAGCTTCTCTCAGAGATTCTCAATCTCTTTCTGATATTGATCAATTTCCTGTGCAATATGATCAATATTTTCTATCTCTATGATATCATCTGCCTGTGCGGTGTTTGGAATCCTCTCGTATGTTACTGCGAATTTCTTCTCCAATCCATTCCTATGCTCCCTTTCCTCTTGGGTCTCGAACTTATCCTACTCACATAATATTTCCAGTGTGTCCCGCTTCTCTATTTCCTACTGCAACTCAGTTAAGTTTGAACGTACTTGAGACTGTATCTCATGGTTCATGCTAACCTGCAACTTGTGTAGAGCCCTAGATGGTATCTGTGGAAATATAAGTTGGATTTGGCAGCTTAAGTCTTTGAGGGGTGTCTTCCCCACTATCTCGTCCATGTGCAACATACTGGGTGAAATGTGGAATGTTGCATTCGGTTGCAGTATCATATGGAATATATCTCACTCTCCTTCTTCCAGTCTTTCCTCTGTCTGCGGTGTTTATGGCTCTGTTCCCCCGCTACTGCTTGCTATCTATAATTCCTCGATTTTCTTGAGGAACTACCGCATGTTTTCCATCTCCTCTTGAATCATGTCCATGTGGTGCACATCATTGTCAAAATCCTTGGTTAGAAAATCCTGGACCATTCGGGCTATCATTTCTCCATCATCCTTCATGATCGTATACTCTAGGGGTGTTCTTTGCGCCTTCATTTTCTTGTGCACTTCTCTTGTCTTCATGGATGGCCTCTTATTACCACCTGGTTCCTGTGGGTTGGGACTTGGTGTGGTCCCCTACATTGTCTCAGCCTGTTTTTCCTGCACTTGAGCCAGCTACGTAGTGTTCTTTTTCCCCTTATGGGTCCCTGTCTTAGATTCCCCTTCATCTGTCTGCTTTGTCTTTGTCTAGCCCATCCTCCGTTTCTTGGGCACTTGGATTTCTTGAGGCTATGTTTCTCCCTACCCTGCCTCTTCTTCCGCTGTCCTTTCTGACAATTCTTGGGTGAGGACTGGAATTTTCCATTCATATTTCCAGTCTTTGATCACCATGTCGATGTCATCCTCTGTGATACAATAGTGCATTGGTAGCCACTTCTTATCGATATCCTTCCGCACTTGTATCCACATCGTATACCATGTGACCTTGAACTTGGTGATGTCCCGAAACGACATGACATTGTGTGGTGTGATCCTCCACATGTTGGAGATGGCTTCCTACAAATCGCGTAGGTATCCTTTAAATATGGATCCATTCATCCTTTTGTTCCTAGAATCCGACGTGGCTTTCAACAATAAGTATCTCGCTCCCTGATTTGGTTTGGGTCTGGTCACAAAAGTTACATATATTGGTTCCCTCCATTTCATAAAGGCTATTAACATGATTAGCCATGAATAGTGAAACTATGTTGCTAGATCCTTCGCATCCTTGTAGTCATCTAGGAACAATTTCAAGAGATACGGTGCCCAACTCACTGTGGTGCCCTCGATGCACTGAGTTGCAACTGTGAAAACCCCAACCGAAACTTCCTCCCTGTGGCATTTTCTTAGAAGCTTACAGGCTAATATTTTTTCACCCATTTGTGTTGCGACATCATTGATCCTCTTGATAATGATTCCTCATGTTCCCCTGTCGATACCATACTTCTTATTCGTTCCTTCCACTAGTGATTTCTCCCTAGCTTTGTCCTCCATAAACTGCATGGGATTCATGCCTCAGGATGGTAACCCTGTTATGTTCGCAATAATCTCTACGTCTATCAAGATGAGCTTGTCCAACCATATGTCCCTACCATGTGTGACTACTAACAACTGTTTGACACATGCACTTGCGTATTGACCCCGACCAAAATGTGGTAGATCCAATAGACCTAAAATTCTTGTTTTCTCCAACCCTGTTGCCCATCGGAGTGGCTAATCGATCAGTTCCCCAATCAGATTTACACCAACGGTCTCTAAGTATACTCTCTTTGCAAATTATGGAAACTTCTTTGGGTCTGCTACATCGTGGTATGAGTATTTTAGCTTGTCAATTTTCCCTAGCAAGTCTGCTTCCACTCGTACCCCATCTAGTATACACGGTAGAATGAGGGCTGCGATAGGTTTCTTGCGAGGTCACCTAGGTACCTGTTGCTTGTCTTTCTTTAGTGGTGGCTGGCTCAAGGTTCTAATGACTCCCGGTTGTTCTTTGGAATGCCATTCTAACCATCCTGTGACATCTTCTATTGTTCCTTCCAGTGGGTGGTCTAAGATGGTGGTTTGAGACTCGTCTGGATCAACCATTGCTTCCATATTAAACGTTGTTCCATTGACTCTCAGAGTTTCTTCGGTGTTCGTTGGTTGTGCCTCCTTCAGGCTTTTTGCGTCCTGGTTCTGCTCCTGTACCTCTATCAGTCTATCTATATTTGTGCCCTCCGGTGCTGGCTTTTGGGTTTCCTCCACTATAAGTGTGGGGTTCATCGGTATTGTGTCCAGGGATGGGATTTCATCGACATTGACAATCTCCGGTGGTTGTTATTCATCTTAGTCCAATTGTACCTATGCCCTGGTTATAACTCTGGGTTTTATGGTGCTCTGGCTTTCTTCTTCTTGCTTTGGTGGTGCCATGGTGGTGAATGTCGAATTTTTACTGAGTTCGAATGGTCTTTGTGACCTCTGTAAACTCTGCTCTATGCTCCTTAGCCTATATAGCTCTCTTTCTGTTCTCCTTTCGCAAATGGACTCTTTTCTCCCACGTCCGTGTGTTGTATGGGATTCGCATGAAGCTTGTCGAGGATGCTTCATTAATTATGGGTTCAATGCACCTCCGGCTCTTTCGCACTTTCCATTCCTCTGCCTTGACGAATCCAGTTGTCGTGATTAATGTGGTGTCCCATCGATCCTTTTCGTCATTAAATTCCACCTAACTCCGTCATTTCGTACTTCTTTTGTTGTCTTTCCATTTCACGCTTGTTTCCCCTTTTCTGTGGTCATTGTCCTTTTCCTTGCTGATTTTTTTTTCCTAAGTCTGCATTCCCTTTCTTCTTTCAGCGCACTGTGCCTCTGTTGGTATCATTTCATATCCTTTTTTTCTTTTTTTACTGTGTGGTGGGTGGTCAACTGTGCTTGTACTGATTCAGTTGGCTCCCGTTGATCATCCCTCTGAGTTCTGCACTTGATAAGTCTCTTAACTGTACAACTCCTCCATATGTGATAGATTTTACTTCATACAGTCCTAACCAGTGCATCCTTATCTTTCATGGGTGATAAAATGATTTTTTGTCATATATTGATACGAGATCGCCTTCCTTGAAGTTTTTCTTCTTGATGTGTCTATCATGCCAAGATTTGTCCCTTTCTTTCTGAACTTGTTGGTGAAACCCTTCTAAGATCTAGTCTTCCTCCATGGACATTAATTGATTAAGTCGCTCATGTACTGCACCTGATTCTGTCATCTATGTGATTGTTTCTACGTGCAAGCTTGGTACTAAAAACTCTAATGGCACCACTACTTCTTGGCCATAGACCAGTTTAAATGGTGTGTGCCCTGTCAAATTTTTGCACGTAGTCCTATAGGCCCATAATATTGTTGGTACTTTGAGGTCCCAATCATCCCTGTTAACATTACAGATCTTTGTCAGTGCATTCTCCAGGATTTTGTTAAATGCTTCCACTATGCCATTTTCCTGTGGTTGATATGGTGTGGTCTTTTGATGATGGACTTCAAACTATTCAGTCATAGCGTTGATGGTGTTTTTTATGAAGTGTGTGCCTTGGTCTCTCATCAAAACTCTTGGGCACCCAAATTGAGTGATTACTTGTTCAAATAGGAAGTGTGCTACAGTTTCTATGCTACAATCCTTTACTGGTGCGACTTCCACCCATATTGTTAGGTACTCTATCGCGGTGATAATGTACATAGCTTCTATTCTTTTTGCTGGTGGGTGGATTGGTCCTGTTGGTAACAATTGTGGTATCAGGATGTTAAAGGGAGAGAGGGCCGAGACCTTTCAAGTCTCGAAAGACCGATGGGATCCTAGCCTTTAATTTTGGCAGGACACGTGTCAGACATCAAAAGGAGAGTCGAGATTTCAGCCCAACGGGGGATCAGAGTTTCTAAAAGTAGAGAACTCTTACATGGGTAAATCGCGATGCGCGATTGCCCGACTAAATCAGAGCCGCCCGTCAACTGTGGCACGTGGCAAAAGATCCTGCGGAGTTGGGGATTGGGGATACGAAATTCCCATGCACATGATATTAGGGATCCCGATATCCCGATACCCGATTTCCCGATATCGGGGGTAATTTTTCATAGTGGAAGACAGGTGGCAGGCTATGCACCTGGAGCTGATTGTCAACGAGTCAATGGCCATAAGCCATCGGGTTTCGGGGAATCACAAGTTTAGTGAACACAAACATCGTGTCGTCAGGAACGCCGAAATCCCAATGGAAAGTTGAACCACGGTCGCGTAGGGACAGGTCATATGGACTGTGGACTAGCCGGTAGGGGCTAATTCCTGCACCAAGGAGCTCATCGCATATCAGGATATCGGGATTTCCGGATGCAAGGAATTCGTGCATTCCAAAATCGCGAACCCCAATCCCCAAAAATCTGAAGCCTCATCACATGCCTCCTCGCCGCCACGTCCTATTCCCTCGTCATTCCAACTCATGATTCCTTCCCGGTCCATGTGTCTCTTACACCCTGCTCTTATACCCCAAAATTCATGAATTTTGCCACATGTGTTTTCCCTATCATCGTCCTTCTGTTATCCTTTCGTGTGGCCTCTCCTCACCCCGTATCTACATCCAGCGTGTCTAGCTTTCCCCGCTCGGTCACCGTCCGTTCACCTCCTCTTAATCAAGACCTCCTGTCATCCCGAGAGCCTCTATGTCCTAAAGGATCAGAATCCACCTGGGTTTTCCCCGATCCCAATGAAGCAGTTATTACGACAGTTGATGGTGGTTGGACATCGTTTCCACCATAAATGGAAAACCAAGGAATGAATGCAAGCTTGTCGTTTCAGTCTCGGGTCCTTTGGGACGTGATGGTGTCTGACTGAAGTTCACAAACGCCCAGAGACTACATGCGCAGTAAATATGAAGACGTAATGTCTTCAATGCGATGTCTCGATTTAGCTTCCAGGGTTTTTGTCCCAAGTATATGTAGGCTTTTTGCCATTTTTGTGAGGATCAATGGTTGAACAGAGCTCCCTGGTTGTAAAATTTTAATGAAGCATTGTTGTTCTGGTTATGTATGAGCTTTGGAGACTTCTTGCCTGATGAATGTCGGTTTCTATCATACCTTCGTTTACACTGTGTTAGAGCAGCTCGGAATTGGAGGATCCAGTCGAGCTGTAACTATTATAGGATGATGTTGTAATGGATCACTATAATAGCTACAAAGACTCTAATCAATTCCTGTGATTTCCTTAATGCTGAACGACTTGGAATTGGAGGATCCAGTCAAGTCTTCTTTCAATTTCTTGAAGCCCTGAACCGGGAGGATCCTGTTTTTGGAGTTTTTCCTCTGCAAACTGCTGCAAGCCTGATGCCCAGAGCTGTTTGTCCACTTTCTCCTAAGTCTTCCACTTGTTCATATTTAAATCAACCCACCAGCTGAAGTTAGGATTCCAGACCTCCTCTGTTCTTTACATATCAGACTCAGTCCCTGAGTTAGAATAATACCTCCTAGGACCATCATCTCCATTTGATCACCCTTCGTAAACAAATCGTGACATAAAATTGATGGGTGTTGGGCTCTGCTCCTTCAAGCAATCTAGGAGTGACTTCTAACGCTAACATTTGTGGCGTCGTTGCCCGAGATGGAATTGAAGATTTTCCCTGGATAGAACGACATTGAGCCTTTGAATCCGAAGGTGTATAGGATCATCAGAGCCTTTTAGATTGCTAATTTTGCACCTGGCGACTCCATTGTGACGACTCCGCTGGGGAGAAACTGCTCTGTTAATTGTGGCTTTCAGAGGCAGGCATACGCGGTCTCACCCACAGCTTCCCCTAGCTACACCTGAAACGGATCCAGAGGCGGTGCTCAGAAAGGGAAAGGCCTCTGAAGAGGAAGTGTCTACCACCGAGCCAGGTAATCCACCATACTCTTCTTTTGGAGCCCCTTTTTCTCCTCCTCGGATTTTTGACAGGCCTGTCTCTGCAGTTTCCCTTTTCTTAAACTTTTGGAGTGTTCCTGTTGAGTTTTTCTCTCCTGTTCCGGGACCAGAGGGACAAGACTTTGTCACTCCCCTCTCCTTTGAAGTTTTACCTCGGCATAGACCCCTGACCTCAGAAGAATTCCCCACTCCTGCATAGAGAGGAGAACCTGCCGACTGGAGCTCGGTACCCTCTTCTTTGAATCACCTCTTGTTTCCCACCCCACTTTGAGATTTATCCTCAATAACCCCTGTGCGAATTCATTCTCCTCCAAGTTCTCCTACACCTAACATCCCTATGGCTGGTGCTAATCCCCCTCTCAACAGAATGGATTCTATAGTCGCTGCCAGATACGCTCCCTTAGTTCTTCCCCATCCTATGAATCCTCTCCCTGTTGGAGATTACCTGAAATTCATGCCCAAGTTCACTGGGGAAGGAGACTTAACTGCTGAAGATCACCTAGTCGCTTTCTACAGTTATGCAGACAACCTCAATATTGAAAATGAGGATGTCTGGATGAGAGTTTTCGTCCAGAGCCTGGATGGTGAAGTGAGAAAATGGTTTAGAGGATTGGCCCCA
>JZKD02S1929618.1:512011-544117 GCA_000966675.3 Picea glauca
GGGAAGATCAACTGGCCTATATAATCAGTGATGAAGCCAATCCCACCAACCATCCTATCTTTGCTTTAGACACTGATTTAGGCTCCAATTTTCTACAGCTCACCCATGCCCCAGAGCCGCCTCTGAGACTTAGAAAACAACCCACTGTTCCCTTTGAAATTCCTCTCTCCATCACCCCAATATGGAAAATGTTTTTTGATGGAGCCTGTTCCCGAGAAGGCGCTGGAGCTGGAGTGGTTTTTGTGTCGCCCGCTCAGGAAACCATATCTCTATCGTACAAATTAAAATTTGAAGCTACCAACAATGTGGCAGAGTATGAAGCTCTTGTTTTGGGACTAAGGGCTGCGAGGGAATTGGGAATTCAAGAGATATCAGTATTCAGTGATGTGGAGTTGGTGGTCCAGCAGGTCAGAAGCGCTTATCAAGCTAAGCATCCTCGACTCAGGAGTTATAGGAATGAGGTCTGGGACCTTGTTGAAATTTTCTTCTCGACATTTAATATTTATTTCATCCCAAGAGAGGAGAACACCTTGGCGGATTCCTTGGTTGCATCGGCTAGCAATTTCAAAGTACCTCAGCCACCTAAATTTAGATATGAAGTGGAAGTAAAATACAGACCCTCCATACCTGACAACGTCAAACATTGGAAGGTATTCGAGGACGATCTCGAAGTCAAGAGGTTCTTGGAGACTGTTGAGGAATTTTCAGAAATGCACATAGACCAAGATGATGTCCCAGAGGAAGATCCCGATGGGGGTAATATTCTAAATAAGATTGCAGGGCGTGACATTATGCAGCTGCCCAGCAACCATATTCCCAGGGGACTCATTCCCTTGGAGAGGATTTTTGATAATAATGATGTGTCTATAAAAGGAAAGGTCTCAAAGGAGGACACTGATACTATTCAGTGCAACATTGGAACCGAGAGTGAGCCCAAGTATGTAAAATTGTCAAGAAGTTTGACAGGGGAGCAGAGGTCTGAATACGTTGGACTCTTAAAGGGATTTGCTGATGTGTTTGCTTGGACCTACAAAGACCTTAAAACCTATGACACCTCTGTCATCGAACATAAAATCCCGTTAAAAGAAGAGGCAAAGCCTTTCAGGTAGAAGCTGAGGCAGATCAATCCCATGTTGCTACCTATCATGGAGAGAGAGGTGAAGAAGTTGCTGCAAGCTCAGATCATTGTACCACTGAGATATTCGGAGTGGGTGGCTAATTTGGTGCCAGTAAGGAAAAAGAATGGAGAGATTCGACTCTGTGTAGACTTCAGGAACCTGAACAGAAGCTCGCGAAAAGATAACTACCCCCTGCCAAAGATGGAACATATACTGCAGAGGGTGACAGGAGCTTCCAGAATGTCTATGATTGATGGTTTCTCTGGCTACAATCAGGTCTCTGTTCTGCCTGAAGACAGGGAAAAGACAACGTTTACCACTCCATGGGGCACGTTCATGTATGCTAAGATGCCATTCGGACTTATGAATGCGGGGGCGACTTTCCAGCGTGCCATGGACATAGATTTTGTTGGGGAAAAAGACAAATTTGTGGTAGTTTATCTGGATGACATCACAATATTTTCGAAATCCAATGTAGAGCATCGTCATCATCTCAGGAAAGTTTTCTTGAAATGCAGAAAGTTTGGCATTTCATTAAACCCCAAGAAATCTCTGTTTTCCATGAAGGAAGGAAAATTACTAGGCCATATAGTATCAACGGAAGGAGTCAGAATTGATCCCAGCAGAGTTGAGGCAATACAAGCCTTATCAATCCCAAGGTCTAGAAAGGAGGTCCAATCTTTCCTAGGTAAAATTAATTTCCTAAAGAGGTTTGTGCCTAATTTTGCCGAGGAAGTAAAGTTGATAACGACCATGCTAAAGAAAGGAAATGAAGTAAGATGGACCCCCTAATCACGACGTTCCTTTGAACAAATCAAGAAAGCCCTGACTGAAGCTCCTGTACTTATCAGTCCCGACTATTCAAAGGATTTCCTTATTTTCTCCTTCGCCTCACCTGACACAGTAGCTGTTGTTCTATTACAGGAAAATGACAGTGGGTTAGAACAACCTATTGCTTACTTTAGTCGAGCACTAAGGGACGCCGAAGTCAGGTATGATACTATGGAGAAGCAAGCTTATGCTCTGGTGAAAGCTCTCAAAGCTTTTAGAACCTACATTTTGCAATCAAGGATCATCGCCTATGTCCCCTCGACTGCCATTAAAGATATTCTTGTTCAGCCTGATATAGACGGGAGAAGGAGTAAATGGATAGCTAAAATCCTGGAGTTCGACTTGGAAATAAGGCCCACCAAGTTAATCAAAGGGAAAGTCTTAGCCAAGCTGTTGGCTGAAGCAAATTGCCAAGCTTTGGGGATAAGTTTTATCAATGAATGCTCGGGTATTCAGCAGGGTTGAGTGTCTGATATAGATCATCAAAGGGAGCCCCCATTGGCTCAATGTCCTTGGTATAAGGGTGTCATATACTTTCTGCAGGAGCTGCGGCCTCCAAATGGCCTGCAAAAAAGCAAAGCAAGAGCTCTAAAGCTCAAAGCAGTCAGGTACTGCCTAATTGATCAAGTGTTATATTGGAAAGACCCTCTGGGAGTGCTTTTAAAGTGCTTGAGTCCACCAAATGCCGAGATGACCATGGATGAATTTCACAGTGGTCTGTGTGGAGGGAACCATTTCTGGAGAGCCACAGCCCACAAAATCCTCAGGGCTGGGTACTACTAGCCTACCGTATTTACTGATGTCTGCAAAGGGGTCAGAGCCTGCATCAAATGCCAGAAGTTTGCAGGAAACCAGCAGCTCAGGTCTCTGCCATTAAAATCGGTGGTGGTTTCAGGACCTTTCCACCAGTGGGGCCTAGATTTCATTGGAGAAATTCACCCTCCCTCCAGTGGGCAGCATAGGTGGATCCTGACTGCTATTGATTTCTTTACCAAGTGGATTGAAGCTATTCCCACCATGAGTGATTCCCACAAGGTAATCATCGGATTCTTGGAGGACCTCATCACAAGGTTTGGCTGTCCAAATAAGATTGTCACCGATAATGCAACAACTTTCGGGTCTGAGCCATTGGCAAGGTTCTGTGAGCAGTTCAGAATTAAATTGATTCACTCCACCCCATATTACCCACAAGGCAGTGGTTTAGCAAAGTCCTCCAACAAAAGTTTAATAAGAATCATCAAAAGGTTGTTGGAAGACAATCAAAGGGCTTGGAACTCGAAGCTTAAATTTTCCCTATGGGCTGATCGAGTGTCTACAAAAACAACTACAGGTCTGTCCCCTTTTCAGTTAGTCTACGGGACTGAAGCTATTTTCCCTTCTTAGCTAGCCATCCCTGTAGTGAAATTCCTCCAGGACCATCAAGAAGAACCTGATGACATGATCAGAAGGATTCATCAGCTAGTAGAGGTCCAGTAGACTAGGGAGCAGACAGTGAACAGGATTTAAGACCATCAGCAGAAGATCAAGCAGGTTTTCGATAGGAAGGCCAAGAAGGAGAAGTTCCAGGTAGGAGACCTAGTAATGAAATGGGATGCTCCTAAACAAGATAAGGGAAAGAACAACAAATTTGAAGCCCTGTGGATGGGGCCTTTCAGAATCTCCGAGGCTTTTTCAAATAACACATACATGTTGCAAGGTTTGGAAGGTGAAGAGGTTTTCGGCAGCCTAGTGAATGGGCATTTCCTTAAAAAATGTTTCGTTTGAGTCTCAGATGACTTTTTGTTTGTAAATATTGTCCTTTTGTTTCTTAACTCATTTTCATTTTGCGGCCTAATAATGACTCCATAGCCCAACAAAAAGGCAACTGGAACTGCAGGAGGAGTTCTTAGAGCATCGCAGGGACGACTCTATCCCCCATGGAGCCTAATGTTAGTAACAATTGTGGTATCAGGATGTTAAAGGGAGAGAGGGTCGAGACCTTTCAAGTCTTGAAAGACCGATGGGATCCTAGCCTTTAATTTTGCCAGGACGCGTGTTAGACATCAAAAGGAGAGTCGAGATTTTAGCCCAACGGGGGATCGGAGTTTCTAAAAGCAGAGAACTCTTACATGGGTAAATCGCGATGCGCGATTTCCCGACTAAATCAGAGCCGCCCATCAGCTGTGGCATGTGGCAAAAGATCCTACGGAGTCGAGGATTGGGGATACGAAAGTCCCATGCACATGATATTAGGGATCCCGATATCCCGATACCCGATTTCCCGATATCGGGGGTAACTTTTCATAGTGGAAGACAGGTGGCAGGCTATGCACCTGGAGCTGATCCTCAACGAGTCAACGGCCATAAGCATCCGGGTTTCGGGGAATCGCAAGTTTAGTGAACACAAACATCATGTCATCAGGAATGCCAAAATCCCGATGGAAATTTGAACCACGGTCGCGCAGGGACAGGTCATATGGACTATGGAATAGCCGTTAGGGGCTAATTCCTGCACCAAGGAGCTCATCGCATATCGATATATCGGGGTTTCTGGATGCAAGGAATTCATGCATTCCAAACTCGTGAACCCCGATCCCCGAAAATCCGAAGCCTCATCACATGCCTCCTCGTCGCCACGTCCTATTCCCTCATCACGCCAACTCATGATTCCTTCCTGGTCCATGTGTCTCTTACACCCTGCTCTTATACCCCAAAATTCATGAATTTTGCCACATGTGTTTTCCCTATCACCGTCCTTCTGTTATCCTTTCGCGTGGCCTCTCCTCACTCTGTATCTGCATCCAGCGTGTCTGGCTTTCCTCACCCTGTCACCGTCCGTTCACCTCCTCTTAATCAAGACCTCCTGTCATCTCGAGAGCCTCCATGTCCTAAAGGATTTCCACCTGGGTTTTTCCCGATCCCAATGAAGCAATTATTACGACAGTTGATGGTGGTTGGACATCGTTTCCACCATAAATGGAAAACCAAGGAATGAATGCAAGCTTGTCGTTTCAGTCTCGGGTCCTTTGGGACGTGATGGCATCTGACTGAAGTTCACGAACGCCCAGAGACTACATGCGCAGTAAATATGAAGACGTAATGTCTTCAATGCGATGTCTCGATTTAGCTTCCAGGGTTTTTGTCCCAAGTATATGTAGGTTTTTTTCCATTTTTGTGAGGATCGATGGTTGAGCAGAGCTCCCTGGTTGTAAAATTTTAATGAAGCATTGTTGTTCTGGTTATGTATGAGATTTGGAGACTTCTTTCCTTATGAATGTCGGTTTCTATCATACCTTCATTTACACTGTGTTAGAGCAACTCGGAATTGGAGGATCCAGTCGAGCTGTAACTATTATAGGATGATGTTGTAATGGATCACTGTAATAGCTACGGAGCCTCTAATCAGTTCCTGTGATTTCCTTAACGCTGAACGACTTGGAATTGGAGGATCCAGTCAAGTCTTCTTTCAGTTTCTTGAAGTCCTGAACCGAGAGGATCCTATTTTCGGAGTTTTCCCTCTGCAAACTGCTGCAAGCCTGATGCCCAGAGATGTTTGTCCACTTTCTCCTAAGTCTTCCACTTGTTCATCTTTAAATCAACCCACCGGCTGAAGTTAGGATTCCAGACCTCCTCTGTTCTTTACATATCAGACTCGGTCCCTGAGTTAGAATAATACCTCCTAGGACCATCATCTCCATTTGATCACCCTTTGTAAACAAATCGTGACATAAAACTGATGGGCGTTGGGCTCTGCTCCTGCAAGCAATCCAGGAGTGACTTCTAACGCTAACAGATCCCACAAAATCTATTGCCCACTTGTTGAATGTCTCTAATGTTACTTTTGGTCATAATGGCATATCATCCCTTCTATTGGGTTTGCTTACCCTTTGACAGACATTGCATATCTGACAATACTCCTTCACGTCTCGGTGAATGGTTGGTCACCATAGTCCTATGCGCAATACCTTCTGCGCAGTATCTTTTCCTGCATAATTCCTTCCTTCTATTCCCTCGTGGTCTTATTCTAAGACTCGTGGTCTTTCGTGTTCTAACATGTATCTTCACAAGATGCTATCTGCACCCATTTTGTATAAGTATCATGTGATCAGTTGATAGTCTGCAACTTGGACTACTAGGTTTTTCTTCTATGTGGTGGTAAATTCTTGCGGTGCAGTACCTGTGCTCAATAAATTAATGATATTTGCGAAGTATTCATCAACGATCTGGACTGAGAATAATTTTCATCCAGGAATTTGTCTTCTAAATTCGTAGGTTCTTCTCCATTCGTGAGTCTTGATAGGTGGTTAGGTCCTGCATTCAATTTTCCTGGCTTGACTATTACTTCAAAGTCAAATTCTTGAAATAGTAGTAACCATCGATAGATTCTCCCCCGCAACATTGGCTTGTTGACTAGGTATTTCAGGGCTGAGTGATTTGTGAACATCTTAAAGTGTTTCCCCAATAAGTAATGTCTAAACTTTTGCAGTGTGTAGACCATAGCTAGGCCTTCTCTCTCTGTTGTGTTATAGTTATGCTCTGATTCTGATAGTTTTTTGCTTGCAAAGGATATGGGGTGATCCAAATCCCCCTCTCCTAGATGTGCAAAGATATATCTAAGGGCTATGGCTGATGCATATACATGCACATGGAATGTCTTCTCCCAGTCTGGAAATACTAATATGGGCATGGTGACCATATTTTCCTTCAGGGTATCTAGGCCGTGTTGACACTCGTCGTTCCACTGAAACTTTGTATCATTTCTTAACAACTTTTCCATTGGTGCAGTAATCTACGCGTATCCTTTGATGAATTTCCTATAGTATCCTATGTGTCCCAACATCGCTCTTAGCTAACAGATTGTTTTAGGTGGTGGCAAGTTAATAATTACTACAATCTTTGCAGGATCTACTAATAAGCCTTGTTTTCATACTATATGGCCCAATAGTATCCCAAACGGTGTTCCGAATATGAATTTATTTATGTTCAGTGATATCTGGCATTGCCTACATCTCTCTAACATCAGCTGCAATACTTCTACATGGTCTTTCAACAATCTGTAGACTGTCCAATCGTCCAGGTATACTTCACAAAACTGGTAGATGAAATCCTTAAACGTGGCGATGACTACTCTGGAAAATATTGCTGGTGCATTATTCAGTCCAAACAACATGAATGTGTATTGGTAGGATCCCCATTTTTCCACAAACTTGGTCTTGTATCTATCTTCCTGTGCTATCTTGATCTGATGGTAGCCTGAGAATCCATCAGTAAATGAGTAAGCTTCATGTCTACCTACATTCTCTAACACTTCATCTGTGAAAGGTGTAGGGAATGGGTCATGTAGGCATGAATCATTCAACTTCCTTAAGTTGGCGCATATCCTTATTCATCCTTGTTTCTTGTCCTAAACTACCATCGGGCTTATCCATTCTGATACTTCAATCAGTTTTATGATTCTAGCTTCGAGCATCCTGCCGATCTCAGCTTTGACCTTCTTCTTATATACTGGGTTCAATCTGTATGGTCGTTGTTTGATTGGTCTTGCTTTAGGTCTGAGTGGTATCTTCATTTCTCCTAGGTCTCCGACTATACCCTTCATCTTTGTAAATGTTGTGGGAAATAGGTTGTTGTATTCATGCAATAAATATGTTATGCTTTCCACTATTTTCTCATCCCATTAGTCTCCAATGTTGGCCATTTTTGGATTCTCAATTGTCCTAATGTTGACTTTATTTACCTTGATCAA
Organism: Picea glauca; assembly: GCA_000966675.3. Taxonomy (NCBI): domain Eukaryota; kingdom Viridiplantae; phylum Streptophyta; class Pinopsida; order Pinales; family Pinaceae; genus Picea; species Picea glauca. The sequence continues at coordinate 519,686 of JZKD02S1929618.1, forward strand.
TGCGAAAATAACTTATGATTCTATAAGTGGTTCCTCCACTTCTCTTTCTACTTCTGCTTCTTCAATTTGAATATCGTGTGGATCATCTTCATCCGGTGCTTCCTCTTGCACATGGTAACATGACAACAATTCCTTAACTGTATGTTTGTTCCATTGTTGTTCTTTTGTGATAAGTTCTACTTCTAGTTATTTGATGAATATCACTCCTCTTATTTGTTTAAGAGAGGCATCTATGTTGGGGTTCTCATGCTCGAATGAGAAAGTGACTATAAAATTATGTTGCAATGTCATCCAGGTCACAGTTCCTTTGCATAATTCTTGGTCTGTATACCAGTTCACTGGTATGCCCTCTAGGGTGTGTATAAAATTATGAGGCCATTCCTATAGGGGTGTCATTTTCCATAGTGTTCTGCACTCCTCCAAGTGTTCTTCTGGTGCCCCTTGTCCATCATACCTCTGTGGCTTGTTGTTTTTTTGTTCTGTGTCGAACCTTATGCGCAGTAACCACTTACATTGGTACCAATCTATGATTGTCTCTTTGTGTGCACCCCACCATCTTGTAGGTGTGGCCTTGAGTGCTATGTCAAGTGATAACAGTGTTTGATTCTCCAAGACTTCATCTTCATACTGTGCCAATAATGTTTCCAAATCGTTTGTTCTGTGGAAACTGGGTGGTTCCCTTATTTATGTGCCTACCCATATTACTACACAGTCTATTCTTACACATATTCTCATGGACACTTCGTGTAATCATTGTTTCCAGTTCTCTAAATTGGTGTTTGAGTCTGTTGCACATGAATTAATGCTCCACCAACTGAGTATCCCATCTGCAGTTGGGTTCATGTAATCCTCATTGTGTGTAATCGTTATGTACAACTGGATGATTCCCTTTAAGTCTAGGCAAGTAGGTTCTACAAACCTCTCCCCTTCTGATGGGTCTAATGGTGCGATGACCCTGTATTCTCCTGACTCAAATGTCATTTTCCTGGTCTTCAAGTTGATTATGGCCTGGTTGTCAAACATCCAATCCAGACCAAGCAACACTGGATATGGTGTTGTTCCATCCACTATTTCAATGACTTCAAAATCTTCTTTAGTGTGCACTGCATCCAAGTTTACTGTCACTCCTTTCATTCTACCGATTGGTAGAACTCTATGCTAGTTTTCTAATTTCAGTTGAACAGGTGAATATACTAACCTGGGCTCTCCCATGCATTGCCACGTATTCCTTGGTAATACATTAACATCAGATCCTAGATCCAGTATGATATCTCCCATGTTGAAATCTTTGATGTTGGCATCCAGTCTAAACTCCCTACTGGTTCTTCTTATTGTATGTAGGTGATTGCCTGTCTTTTGTTCTAGTTTTCCTTCCGTCTCGATACTACATTTTTCTAATATGTTTTGCAATATTTTCACAGATGATGGATCATTCAATACTTTTACACATGATTGCAAGAAGCCCTTGATTGTACTTACTTGTCCCATGGGTTGTATTTCATTGGTATGATCCAATACTAGAGGCATCTCGTACTCTGGTGCTACCTTGATTTGTTGCACAATTGAAGTGGTCACCATGTCTTCCTTTTGAAATTCTTGTCTAGCTTCTTTAAATATCGCCTTCTCATTCTTTGCATCGAATCGTTTCCTTGGTTCGACGTTCTTCTTCACCCACTAGTTTTGTGCTGGCTCTTGTCAGACTGAATCGATTCCTGTTTTAGCTCCTCTGTGAGTAACTATATTGATGTTCTGTCCTTCATCCCTTTCTTCGGCTGAAATAGTTGTTTTGGTTCCTCTTTTCCTGGATTTTTACTAATAGTGTTGGGCATTCTTCTGTGTCGTGATCTGATGCACGACAATACATTCAAGTCATTGGTGGAAGCATACATTCTCTTGCATAATGTCCCGGTTGTTGACAATTGTGACATATCACTGGTCCTCTACCTCGTCTGAAACCTCCTCTCGTTCGTCCTCCACCTCTTTAGCCTTCTCGATCTACTCTGGGCACATTATACTAAGGCACTTGATTATATTGCACGATATTGTACTGAGGCTGTGCTATGTTGTACTATGGTTGCACATTATTATATGGTTGTTGTGCAGTATTATACTATTTTTGCGCAATGTTTTATGGAGCTGGTACTGGATTAAACACTGGTGTGGATTTCCCAGTCATCATTTATGCCTGCACTCTATATGCATTTGATATCCTTTCTTGCATCAACTCTATAGTTCTACAATATTTGTCGTCGTGGCCTACTAAATTGCAAAAGGTGCAATATGAACTCTTTGGGATTGTCTAGTATTTCTGCATCATCATGCAGTGATATGGATTGTGAGTCAGTTTCTTGCATATTTCACACCATAATACTCTTGGTGGTAATGAATTTGGCATTCCTGGTGCCATATATTGCGTGAATGTTGGACATTCGTTCTTGTGCTATCCTCCCATACTGCATGTAGTACACCAAATGACTTCTTGTTTTTCCTTACTTTTATTCTGCTTTAGCTGAAACATTAAGTTCTTCAAGTCCTCAAGTTCTTCGATAGTTGGGTCTGTCTGCTAATACTGATTTTCTTCCAGTTGCAGGGCTTCCTGTAGAGCCTCTACCTACATCTAGAACTTTTGTTGTTTCAATGGGTATTTTAAGTGTGGTAGTAGTCAATTGATGAACAGGTGCCTATGATGCATATCGGTCGTGAGATACTTTATCTTTCCTTTTAAATGCTTGAATCGTTGCTCAATTTCCCAAACAGATTCTCCTGGTTTTTGTCGAATTTCTATCATCTCATTCATGTATTGATCCTCTGAGCTCGGCTTCTGGAAATCATTTATTAGTAACTTCTTAATGTTTTTCAGTGTACTTGTCATCCCAGGGGAACTTTTTGTGTCTAGAATCATGTACCAGTCTAGTGCGTGGTCTCTTAGTGTAATAGCTAACTGCACAAGTTTGGTATCCTCATCGATGATCTATTTTTCTTCCTATATCTTTGCACAAATGAACATGTGTTTCTCAGGGTCTTTTGTTGCTTCTCCTCGAAATTCTAGTAACTTGATGGTGGGATCATGTCCTGCCATTCTGAACGTTGAACTACTACCTTAGCGCGGAGTAGATACTTGACTAGTGTTGCCTGAACTGGCTCCTCCAGTTGTTGTTCCTTATGTAGATGTACTTCCTGATGTCTAACTGCTTCTGAACTTTGGTTGTCTAAACGGTGGTGTTCTCTTTGGTGTATTAGTCACACATGGGTTTATGGGTTCCACACTGACATTAATATGGATAGGATTTTTGCCTTCTCTTCACTTTCTTGGACCTCTCTTATTCCTCTCATGTGTTGCGTGCACGATTTCCTCAATCTTCTCCACAGCCCAGAGATCCTCTACCTCTTCCTCATCACTCGCCAGGAATTCCCTCGCGGCTATGGCTCTCTTCTTGGTATTCACCTTGTATTGGTAGGGTACTCTGCTACACATATTTCTAGTTGTCGCCATGATCTTCTTGATCTGGTCATCATTCATCATAATTGGGTCCCAGGGTTCCTCCTTCTTTGCCTTATCCTTTCCTCCTTCCATTTCTCCTCTTTATGTCAGTTCTTCCCCCTTTCCCCCATGCACATAGAGAAGTTTAGTTGTCTGACTCCATTGTCATTACACCTTTGTTGTATAGAAGCATATTATTAGAATTATACAACAATAAAATATACCTTCCTCGAGGTCCACATAGAAACTCTTGCTTCCCTGTGCTATACGAATTTGTTGTGTCTACTGTAAACTTTGTTATAAAACCTACCACAATGCTGTCAAGCCAAAAGTCTACTGCGCGGGTGAATTTGTTGTTCACCTACTATAATTGCTCAATATGTACTAGGGTCCACTCTAACTTTCTAATCCGGTTTGTTGCGCGGTTATCCTTCAAACTTAGTATCCACTCCTGCAATAAGTGTGGGAAATCACAGAAAAAGACTTCATGCAGATCAATAAACATGTATTTCTCCAGATATTTGCGGGGTATTATTCTAGGGTTTATGTTGTCTTTCTATGCAAACTCCAACTCTTTTGCTCTTAACCATATTTCGATCTTTGCTTTTGTGGGATTCCATGGTCTCAACATCCCCTTCTAGTAGCTCATTGCTTTCTTCTTTTCTTTACTCTTCTCTTGCTCAACCTATCTCATCTACTCAATCCTCTCATGTTCCTACTAATGAAAACATAACCATTTGTTGGTTACTACATACTTACTATCTATTATGTATGATATTATTGACCTAGGGTTCATGTATGTTTGGGTTTCCAACAAATCCTCTAAAACTATCGGCCCTCCTGGTAAACCAAAAGGCAACACATCACACAGAATGCATTGCACAGTCTCACTTGAGATAGCTTTAATGGGTGGCTATAATAATCAGGTGTTTACAGCCTAGGATTGAGTGTGAGATATGAGAATTGTATATTGAACCACTATTATAAATTGTAAACACAATATACTTAACCACCTGCAAATAAGAAGGAAATATAACAACTCATTCATTAAACATAACAATAAATACTGAAGACAATGAAGGTAAGCATGCATTCATCACATAACAAATATGTTACCTTGGTTCACCCTCTCCTGGGATATGTCCACAAAGATCTAGCTCTTGGCTCTTTTATTATAGTATTTTCGTATCTACAACACCGCGTGATTTACAATCCTTCATAGTCGGGTAAGATCTATGTGAGGTGGACTAGATCGTACCAGGCTCCTCAGCCTGCTATTTAACCCTAAATATCTACCCTTCTCCGTCCTCTCTATCTCAATAGCTTATACAAAATATATCAGGCAACAAAATATTACATATCGGCTCGCTACAATAGCTCTCTCTATAATAACAACTTATCTCTAGACAATCCCCACCCCTATGATACCTAAGTATCGATTTTTATACATTTTCTGGATCTTCGTCCATTACAATACATTACCAAAACCCTAACCCTACCGTGATTAGGTCTTCCCTACATTCATGCATGTTGTTCTTCCTTCCAGCTGTCACTTTCCTCGTGCATGCTTTATTTCCCAAAATCGTCTTTCTTTTTGCTTTGGCCTGCTTCCAACACCATCCAAATGTTTCTTTGGGGTGAAGGAGGTAGGGTATTTGGTTCATATTGTATCTCATGAAGGTGTCAAGGTAGACAATAACAATATTAAGACCATGATGGAATGGATGATTCCCAAAACATTGAAGAATCTTAGAGGATTTTGGGTTTAACATGATACTACCGCAAGTTTGTTTGGAACTATGGAAGAATAGCAACACATTTAACGACATTAACTAATAAGGATGCATTTTCATGGACTCCAGAGGCAACTCAATTTTGAACATCTTAAAGAGGCGATGTGCAAAGCTCCTGTCTTGACCACACCAGACTTCACAAAAACCTTTATTATGGAATGTGATGCCTCGAGAAATGGCAGTGGTGCTATTATAATGCAAGAAGGAAGGCCCCTTGTTTTTGAAAGTCAGCCACTCAAGGGAAAATACTTACACAAACCCATTTATGAGAAGGAAATGATGGAAGTACTACATGCATTGAAGAAATGGTTCCCTTACCTAATAGGTATGCACTTCAAGGTCAAAACAAATCATGATAGTCTTAAATACTTCTTGGAACAAAGACTATATTCAGAAGAACAACAAAAATGTGTGACCAAGATGTTGGGTTATTATTTTTAAATCATCTACAAATAAGGAGTGCAGAAGATAGCCAATGTAAAGAAATAAAAAAGTTGAAAATGACTAAATGTATGGAAATGGAAATGGAAAGTATGGAAATCAACCAAGTGTAGAAAGTTAAGGGAAATCCTTGAAAATGACTAAGTATGGAGAGTTAAGGGGTACAACTTGAGGAATGCAGAGGGAAAAATTGAGGTTATGGAGAAAGGATTTTTGCGGAGAAATGAGTTTTTCATAGGTAGATTCATGCAAAGTTCTTTGCACAAGAGATGATTTTTCGAATTGTGCGGATAAATGAGTTGTGCAGAGGTAGATTCATGCAAAGTTCTCTGCACAAGAGATGATCGAAAAATCAATTAAGTATAAGACAACAGTATACAGAAGAGTAGGGTCATTTAGGATGAAAATAATCAACTAAATGTTAAATCATAAATGACTAAGTGTTAGGGTATCACAGAGTGTGGGATAAAATTGGCAATATCTTAGGTATATGACCTCTGTTTTTTGTTCTGTAAAATGATAGACAAAGCTAACACATAGGGATATCAAATGAGAGGATGAAAACAAATAATGAACTTATTTTTGTGTCCTTTTATTTTCTTATATTTCGTTGAAAAGAGAAACCATCCCCATTGTCTCTACTATGAAGAAGAACTGCAACACTAAAACAGATTGTGAAATATTTAAAACTTATTGGGTCTTCATGATTAATATGTGAAGGTTATCTAGTACTTTCCAAATTTCAAAATTTTGATCTCCATTTGAGAGAGACATAGGTTCAAGTATGAACCCCAATCACCTAGTTGATGGGAGTTAGGAAAACACATCAACATGAACCTACATAATTGAGGTAGAAAGTCTTCAATGAAAGAAAAAAATGTTGAAAATGTAATCAAAGAAAGAGAAAAGGAAAGTTTAGGTATGAACGAATGTAGGATTTTAGTAGAGGGAAATCCAAATTCTAGTGTAATAGATACCAATGTTGTTTCTCCTCCATCAACACAAGAAAAGTACATGATTTCAATATAGTCCAATCTAGTTTAGACCTCTAGTGAACCTCTAATGACTATTTCATCAAGACAAGTTGTTGTGGATGAATAGAAGATGATGGATTTGTGTAATCCATTGTTGAATGGTGTTCTTCATTAATGAAATAGGGAACAAGAAGGAAAGAATACCAATCAACCAGGAAAGGACATGTACATAGATATTTTTTGGAGGTGGTCAATGTAGATCGATCATAGTCATATGAATGAAAAACAATCTAGGGCACTTATGGATTTCATTCCGTTCAAAGAACATACAATTCAATAGTTGAAACATGGATGAGAAACTCTCTTGCTTCTATGGCCCATGTAGTAATAATGAATGGGATGATTGTGAATCCACAAACTAGATTTATAGATGGGACCATGTGCCATTCCTCATTGGTCAACGTATAACTATGGAATTATCCTAATTGTAGGAGGACCAATAAAATATTTCAGCAAATTATGATCACATCTTAGATCTCGTACAACAAAGTTCAATGAATATTCTATTAATTTTGAATAACTAGCGTGAATTTTGTTTGATTTGTTCATTTAGTGGACCAACATGTTGGTATTCCATTTTTTACAAGGCACATATACGTAGTGGGTTCCCCAAAAGGTAATGAATGGGGTACCTATTCGTTGGCATGTAGCTTAGAGGGAAAGTAGATCCTTATTATCTCAATATCATACTCCGAAGGCATCTAGTTTTGAATTGGGTCGACGATGATTAAAGGAGAATATCTAACACATGATGAAAGAATATAGAAGAAAGGAGGTTATGTATGTTAATATTATATACTGGGTGAAGTTGTATACCACTTTATGAACTTAGTTGTTGGTACAATCCTCCAACTACAAAAAATGACAAGGACAAACTCATCAAAGGTACGATACTTCCATCCTTAATATAAGCATGAGAATTTAATGGTGACTATTAGTATTAGAAGTGATCCTAATGGTCTACTTGAATGACCATAGCTATGTAGACAAGTATGTGGTATGTTTGTTATTTGTTGTTCTATTTCGAGATATGTGTGTTATTTTTTTTGTTCAATTTTTAATTAACTTATAAATGACTTCTAAGTGTGTCATTTTTTTCACTTAGGTTATCCAAAAAATCATAGACACATGAAGTCCCATCAATAAGAAAAACCGTTTTTTTCAACACCACCCAATGATTCTCGAAAATATGGGCTTGGGATGGCATTGAGAAGTGTATGTAGTTAATTTGTAAAATTATAATTTATCCCCATTTAACAAATTAAATGAGCATGTGAAATGGAAGGTTCTCTCTATTTTCATCCCTTTCATGCCTAGATTGTGAGAAGAATCCCCACTTCAAGCACTCCAAGTATATTAGGGTTTCCAAATTCCACAACTCCTTATCAAGATCAAGTGAAAATGAAGAGGAGCAAAAAATAATGAAGTATTCTCATGCTTTGTTATGGTTGATGGAAATTTTGTTCAATGTTGAATGTAGTCTTATGCAGTTAGGCCATGTGCGCATTCCACTCATCATATAAATTCCTAGGTTGTGAGAAAAGGAATTAGATTATGGATATAATCAAATTCAAGGTCGTTATGCATTGAGAAAAATCAATGCAAGAAACAACTATGTGAGAAACATAAATGATTATGGATATCCAATGAACAGTTATGCAAACAATAGATTTGGAAGTGCTTATGGATATGACAATAGAAATTACAATGCATTTGATCCATTGATGGATCAAAATATCATATGCTACAAATGAAATAATATTGGTCACAAATAATGAGATTGCATAGATATGAAAGAAGATTCTCCTATCATAAAACCAACTACAATATGGAAAAGGAAAGAGAATTCAAGACAAGGAAATTTTCGAATAACAGTGACCGTTGAAGATAAAGAAGAAGAAGATGAATGGTACATAGACAATGGGTTCTCAACACACATGACTGTGGACCAAAACAAATTCATAAGATTAAATAAAAAGGGTGGCAGTGTTGCATTTGGAGATGACTCCTCTGTCAAAATACTAGGAAAAGGTGTAGTAAATCTTGGAAGTGAAAATGTAAAAGAAGAAAATGTCCTATTGGTTGAATATCTGAAGCATAATCTCCTCAGTGTCAACAAAATATGTGATAAAGGATACACTCTCAAGTTTGATTCTTTAAAATGTGAAATCAGAGAAAAGGACTCGGGAAAATTGGTTGCAAAAGAGACAAGAAGACCAAATAACATATACATCCTAGACAAACAGAAGAGAGAAAATTAAAGTCACAAGAAAAATATCCAAGGACCATAACAATGAAAGAAAGGAAAAGCAGATAGAAAAGAAAGAAGAAGTATTATTGAGTGCCACATGTTCAGGGGGAGAAAACCCAAAGAAAAGAATCACCCTTTACCATTGACGTCAAAGGGGTAGAGAAAAATCAAGAGCATGTCGATAGGGGGAAAGCAGGATGACAATGGGAGCATGAGTGTTGCCATCAATGACAAAGGGAGAGATTGTTGGAAAATTGGTTTTCATTGTTGTAAACCCTAAACGAAGTTAAGAAGCCTACAATTGCTTGAATAAGTAGAGTACAAAAGATGTTTTGAATAATCTCACAAGAATATGCATAGGTGTGGTCTATAATTCCCTACAATCAAGTGAAGAATCCTACAGATATCCAAGATAAAGATTGCAAGATGGAGATTGTTGAAAGCATTATTTGTGATCAATTTGGATACCCTATCTTTGAGGGAATTTTTACCCTACATAAAAAACTTAAATGGAAGAACAAGTTACATGGTTCAAAACCTTATTCTGATAGATTTCCAATGGTATATGGAAGTCCCTCTAACTCCCAAGGAATGAGGAGATATGAATTTTTTCGTCCGACAACCCAGCCATAAAATTAAGGATAGTTCAGTCGGGTTGTCCCAAAAACTGAAAATAGGGACATAACTACTATAAATATAGGATGGATTTTGTGATTTTTAGAGCATCCAAGCTAGTTATTTCTTAGTACAAGTTTGGAGTGAAGAAACTAGGAGGATAAGGAGCTCTTATGAAGGATATTTTCTAGTCTTATGGCGATGTTTTGATCATTGTTATGGGCTCACTATAGTATGAAAGGTTGATTCTTTGCACAAGGTTCTATGTGGTTGTTGGGGTTTATGTGTGGACCTATGATTTCTATGTGGACCCATTTTCTAAGTGGACCCAGTTTGATGATGAGGATGTATCAATGATAGTCACAAAGACAGTGACAGTGACAATGATAGTCTATGTGAACCTAGTTTCTATGTGGACCCAATTTCTAAGTGGACCGAGTTTAATGATGATGATGTAACAATGATAGTGACAATGACACGTTGATTCTATCATTTATATTCAAGGGTGGAAGGAAGGGGAAAGGAAAGGGGGTTGTAGTCTCCTTCCAGTTGGTGCTGGAAAATATAGAGAGTTGGAGATTCTTTCAGGTTGGAGCATGGAAATTAGGGGGTTGGGTTCTCCTTCTAGTTGGAGCTGGAGAACTTGGAATTTGTAGCTTCCTTTGAATGAAATATTTTATTACATAAGAAAACATTCAGTGGATTTTGACTTATATCTATTGTGCATTGTGTATCTCTTCTTATGCTCTTTATTGGATATATTATTTGATTGGAAAGTAAAGTTATACAAGTGATAAATTGTACTTGATATTGATTTACTCCTCCTCTTAGTATCAACAAAACCATTCTCACTTGTGTTCCACTACTTCAGTGTTGTAACAATGTCATTAGACATTGTCTCTTCTTGTAATTCATTGTTCTTCATTTCTACAATTCCCCAGTTCTCCAACATCATATTTGAGCTATTGGTTTGAGACCATCCTATTGTCTACAAGTCATTTGGAGGTTGTCACTACCATGCACTCCTATTGAGTTGAATCTCATAGTTAGATTGACACAGGGTTTCGACTTGCAAATTGGAATAGGGTCTATAGAGTGATTATGAGTTATAAGAAAGAAATTATGGCTTTGAATGGCCACAACTATGGCATGTTAGTACAAGAGTAAAGTGTTTTGGCATTTTACAAAAGTTGTGGTTCTAGACCCTAAGGATAATCAATAAAATTTCATCATCAAAATGAAGAAGCCGAAGGATGATGCTATAGGGGTTTTAATGATTTAGATTGCCACAAAAACTTTCTTTCATACAGAAGGGATTCATTGCCCAAATTAATTTTTGAAGAAGTTGAAAATTCTATTTAACCTTGGATTAACAAAAGTTAAATTATGAAAATTAAGAAATATTTAATCTTTCTTAATCTTGTCTCTTTTGATATTTGTAATAGCATATATAATTTTTTTAAACCATGTCATTTTATTATTAAAAAATTAAATTCATTAAAAATATATATATATTAGAAAACGAAACATTCCATGATTTTGGAATTAAATTAAATTACTAAAATAGATATCATTATTTAATCAATTTAACAAAATGAATACATAAATCCATTTAAAATCAAATTTATTTATAAACATAAATCCATTTAAAATTAAACTTATATTTATAAGATTTTAAGCTTAAACTTACCTATCTCAAATTCCTATATTTAAAAAATGTTATTTTTAGTATAATTTTGAAGTTTCAAATTATATTTAATGATATTTCATACCTTGAATTCCAATAGCTATATATAGGGCATAATTTTCAACCTTGCATCTCTTTGAGCTTACATATCTTATAATTTCAACATCTTTCTTCAGTGAAATTGATTTTTAGTTTGACCTTTTCTTTATCTTTTTGAAGATTTGTTTGGACACAATATGCCACTAAAATGTTATCTAGTACATTTGATATTGATGGCTACTATATATTTATAATACAACCTAAGGAGCGTGTTTTCTATCCATATTCACGTTATTCATTCACCACACCGAATAATTCTAACATGACATGTATATATTAGTTGTACAATTATGTCAACATTATTCATATGTAACACTATCATCTTATTATTTTTTATAGTTATAATTTAATTAAGATTAGAATGATGACGATGATGATGATTAACGTCTACTAAGATTTAATTGGTTCACTAAGATTTAATTGGTCTATCGGACTTTAAGAGGGTAAGTGATTACTTGTGATTTTTTAGAATTTTGTTTCTGTGCTCAAAAAACATTAAGAGAAGCTTTCCAAGATCACCATACTTTTATTGAGTTAAGAAAGTAAGAAGGTTGGTAGTGTGATCAATATTTTGAAAATAAAATCTAATATAGGTATAGTCTAGATAATCTAAGAGAAAGTACTTTTCATCTTTAACCTTTTTAATGTCACAAAAAAAACAAAACTCTTATAAGTTTAGTTATAATTTAACTAAGATTAAAATATAAAACTAAAATTAAAATATAAAAAAATACAAAATTCTTATAAGTTTTTTTCTCAAGTAGAATGAGTGTAACATTTTGGTATGGTAAATTTAAAATAAAGTTAAATTTAAAATATTACACTTATTTTATTGTAAAATTGATATTTATTTATATTGTATTTACTTTTGTCAAGAATTTAAAGTGTGCTTAAGTTACCTTGCACTCCCTTCCCATGTGCCATAACTACCCAAAAAAAGAGGACAAAGCTAACATAAATAACAAAGATGACAAACAATCTAAGAAGCATAATTTCTCTCAAGATACTTTGAACTTGGAAAGGAATAACATGAGTAATAACTTCATGAAAATTTTAATATCAATGAATTTATCCTCACGTTAGCACGTGTCTTGCATTTTTCAAAAGTTGACATATGATCTAATTATGATCTAATTTGAAAATAAAATTTTCTTTTCTTATTCATAATTTGATTAAATTTAATTTAAATATAAATTTTGTTAAAAAAAATTATAAAAAAATATTTTATTTTATTTCTCATCATATGATTTAAGATATAAAAAAATACTATGATAAACTTTGATCTTTTTATAAAAATTATATTTAAAATTATAGTAAAATAAAAACTATTCATATAAATTAATATTTAATAATTAAATTACATAATAAAAGAGGCTTAAAAAACTTGAAACCAAAAAAAGTTTGTTTTAATTTATTTATGATAAAAGTTTTTATTTTAATTTATTTATAGTGAAATAAGTTTCATTCATAATATTTATTCATTTATAATTTTTTTGAAAATAATTATATATTTTAATTACATTAAATCTTAAGAAAAAAACCACTTCTCTACACAATACATTCATATTGTATATTTAGAATCCACTTCTAAATGTGTATTGCTTTTGAATATTCAAATTGTAATAATTTTTATTTTGTATAGTTTAACCACTCATTCTTAAAAGCCTTTAAAGTCGAAGACTATGTAAATGTTAATGCATTTTCAATCACGTGCTTAAATGTTGGTTAACTAAATGCTTTTAGTGTATTTTGTTTCTTTTAGTGTATTTTAGTGTATTTTGTTTCTAGTAGAAAAATTTTCAATATATTAATATATGTTGTTCTTAATGTATATATACATAGCTTACTAACATAGCCATTTTCCAAAATATGTGAACTCATAGCCATTTTCCAAAATCTGTGAACTGTAATCAACAAAAGTATCACAAAGTCTAACATAAAGTATAACACGTAGAAATACAACCCACCCAAAAGTTACAAAAAGTATATGACTAGTTTATTGTCTTCCTCGACAAACTATCCAAATACAGATTACATAGATATCCAAAATTGATTAGTGGACCAATAGCACAGTTTAAGTATCAGGTCGGTGGTAACATTTAGAAAACTGGTCCAGTCTACTATGTCGATCATGGATAGAGTTGTAAAGTAAGTGGGGGGCCCTCATGGCCATCCTGCCATTTGTTGTAGTGGATCCTTCCTTCCGGTACCTGTAATGTATTCTTTGATAGAGCATCAACCTCCATATTCTCTTCCTTGTATATATGATCAAACTTGATGTTGGTGAAGAGGGGAATGAGTTCCCTGATCTTTGTTATCCAACCCATAAGAGAGGTTACTTGTAAATTGCATTTGTAATTTAACCAATCTATTACAATCTTTGAATCCCCCAGGACATGTAGGTGTGCAATGTTTAAACGACGTGCTAAGGATAAAGATGCCCATACCCCAAGGAGTTTCTCCCTGGTGTTTGTGCCCTACCCACAGTTTAAAGTCCATCTGTAGGTTGTACTACCTGTAGTCTTTAATAAGCCCCCTGCCCCACAAAGTAAACCATTCTTTTGTGCAACACCATCAAACCAACAAACATAATCCAAAATAATGTCTAGAGTCTTCTTAATCCTGTTATGTGTCCTTTCTTGTAACTGGCAGCTGGTAGGCTTCATCATCCCTCTGATTTGTATACTAACACTCTATATTGAGGGGGAACATTTGTCAAAGATACATCTATTTCTTTCCAGCCACAAGTACCAACATACAATTATTGGTAAGGTATTGTATACTTTTTCCACCTTCAACCAGTTTTCAAAGTAGTTGTTTAAAGAATTGCCTCCCCAATTTGTGACAAGATTATATGCAAAATGTAAGTTTTTCCACAGTTTTATAGTAAATGGACAGCTTATGAAAAGGTGTGAAATGGTCTCCTCATCCCTACAGCAGAGTGAACAAATGCTCAGACCAACCCAACCTCTTTTTTGTAAAGAGTCCCAAGTGAGGATTTTATGTTCTAAAGCTAACCAAATGAACAATTTAATTATATATGCCAAGTCTCAGGTCCATAACTTTCTTTGCCATGTAGAGATCTGTTGTGGCCAGAATTTAAATGCCATAGCATTGTAAACATTTTTTTATCGAGAGTAGTCATGACTGGTCTCCACCGGTCCACATTAAAATATCTTCTCGAGACCACAACTGGACACCCGAGTTGATAAGAGCCTTTATAAATGTTTGCCATTCCAAAGCCACATTTCCCATGAGTCCCAAGTCCTCATTGGACCTCCACTGATCGGTGATACAGCCCCGAGATGATTGTTCCTTCGCTTGATACAAATAGCGAATATTTATATTTTTTAAAACCAATAAAATCTCCTGGGATAATATAGATACGTTGCCAATGCCTATAAGTTTATCCAAACCAACAATTACAGAGTATCCGTTTTCGGGCTTCCAACTCAGCCATTGGGTGATGAGGGGAAACGATTCCATCATGTTTTTCCAAATGTGAGAGGCCATAGGTTTTATTACCAAAGCTGATCCAAGCCAAGTATCCACGGAAGTGTATGGGAGATATTTGCCTTTAATTACCCGGTTCCAAATCCCTTCCTCCATTAGGACTCGCCATAGTGAGTTTGTTGCTAGTGCGCGGTTGAAAATGAAGAGGTTCCTGAGTCCCCAGCCTCCCAATAGTTTCAGTTTTGCAATTTTCTCCCAACTACGTAGATGGATACCATTTTCTTTACGCCCCCCGTCCAGAGAAAGTCAAAGATCAATTTATGGATATTTGTGAAAACAACAACAGGAACCGCCACGAATGCCATCCAAAAAACCGATTGAGTTTCCAAAACCACCTTTGCTAAATGCACCAACCTCCTAAAGTTAACCAACGATTACACCAATGTTTTATCCATTTTTCAAACTTTATGAGAATCCATCTCCACTCTTCAAAATAGGTTTTTTCATCTTTAATGAAATACCCCAAGTACTTAAAGACCAATTCCAACTCCATAAAATTGTAAGAAAAAAACTCAAATATCACCAAGTCTACATCTTGTAGCCCCACATGATGGAATGTAGATTTGTTATGGTTAATTTTTAAACCCGAGGCACTACATAATTGTTCCAGGATGTCATTTATCAAGAACCATTCTTCAGTTGATGCCTTTGTCATGATAAACACATCATCGACAAATATAAGGTGTAATATTTTTACGACTCTAGAAACCTTTACCCCTGTCAGATGCCCCACCTCTTGACTCTGTTTCAATAAGATGCTAAGACTTTCCATAATAAGGATAAACAATAATGGTGAGATTGGACATCCTTGTCGAAGGCCACATTCATTGTTGAAAAACACAAAGGTCTCACCATTTATCAACACCACAAAAGATGCACTAATCACACAACTCATGATCCATGAAATAGAAGTAATACTAAAACTAGTTTGTACAAGAATTAAAAGTAGAAAATCCCAACTTACACAATCATATGCATTTTTCAAATCCAGTTTTAATAATAGGGTTTTTTTTATTATTATTATTTGATGTTGTGTATGCATTCATGCGTCGTTCCTATGACATCCAGGATCTGTCTACCCTTTAAGAATCCCAATTGTTCAGCTGGAAAATCCCTCAAGAGAATAGGTTTGATTATGTTGGTGATCACTTTAGAAATCAATTTATAACATAGATTACAAAGCACAATAGGTCTAAAATCCCTGAAGGTCCGAGGAGAGTTCTCCTTAGGAATCAACGCCAAGAAGGTCAAATTTAGTGATCTTTGAATCTTACCTCTAATTCTGGAATCTTCGAGCAGATCTAATAAATAATCACCAAACACATCGAAAAAAAGAGTAAAAAACTCAACAGTCCAGTCGTCTGGTCCCGGATTTTTGTCTTTGGCAAATAGACTTAAGATATCCCAAATCTCATGCTTAGTGTACATTATCTTCCACAGTCACAAATCATTGAAAAATTACGACTAAATTAACTTGTTCCACCAGTGCCCTCAGAACATCTGCAACATATAATTGTTTGAAATATCTAGAAGCCTCTCCTTTTATTTCCTCCTGACCTTTAATGGTATGAACAATATCATCATCTATCTCCCATATATGCTTCTGGTTTCTTCTAGCACTTTCAAATTTATGAAAAATTTAGTATTACGATCACCACACTTTAGCCAAATAGCATGGCTCTTTTGTTGCCAAAAGAATATCATTTCGCTCAGTTTATAATGTTTTCAAATGTGAATCTGAAGCGATGTCCAACCCATCTCTTGACAGACTAGAATATCCTAGTCTTATGTCCTCCTCCAGAGTTTCCAACTTACGTATATTTTCACGCCGACTATGCCTCGCCCAAGATTTTATTCGGGACTTAAGTGTATTTAATTTCCAGACAAATCTGTGTTGGATATACAATTCATCCATGAAGACAAAATCCTTCCATACTTCTTTCACAATCAAAGAAAATTCAGTCTCTGCCATCCAAGTTGGATTCAACTTAAACGGATAGGCCACCTGTACCTATGTTAAATCAAATTGTGATATCACAGGTGCATGATCAGATATGAAAGGGAGCTCAACCCAAGACCAATACCTTCCCTCATAAATCAATAAGCTTTCTGTAACTAGAATTCGATGCAACCTTTTGGCAATGCCTGCACCCCCAACTTTGCCATTCCTCCAAGTAGGTACCAATACATCCGGGACCAAGTCGACAAAAAATTGATCCTTGATCATATATATAAAGTAGTTTGCATGTATCTACGGGAGTGTCGTTGAACCCCATACATCATCTGCACTTGTAGTAAAATTCAAATCTCCTGCAAGTATCAAGTTTTTAGCAGCTAACAATCATTTTTCTGCCAAACGATCCCAAAATAAAAGTCTCTCACTACAAGGACCTGTTGGCAGCCCCACACGATTTTGTTATTTGAACAAGAAATTACACTTTCTATAGCTGCCTTCACCTCAATCTTGTAAACCTTATCATTTCAAGATGATTACTGGATTAGAAAAATGTTCATTAATTCTTTAAGTTTGCGTTTTCATTTTGTTTTATGTTTGATTCATGACTTAAAGCATGAATCAAACATGAAAACCTAGCTTGGTATTATATTTTCTATACAAGGTATTCTTTTAAGGGTCATCATGCTTATATCCAATCTAAATCCAATACTTGAATGACTTATTTTTTAATGTTTTGGGTGTTGATATAATTGTTATATGGTTAGATGATTTGCATTTGAATTATGAGGAGTTTTTCTTTGATATATTTTAAACCCTTTGCAAACGTGGTTGTGCTAGTAGCCATGGAAATTAATGTGCAACTAGTGTACTATGTACTTAACTCACCTTGTTGGCACAGTGAATTAATGAGCCTTTCATTACGGGTATAGGTTTTCGACTCTGTATGTCAGGTTTTCATTACCAGGAATGGTAAAGATTTACGATAAAACCCTCGATGTTCATGCTATGATAACACACAGGCTTAATTATGGTTTTTTCTCTTTGATACATTCGAATCTGTTCCTATCGCTCCTACAATCCAAATCTAAAACTATTATAAGTCATCCCTGTTACATTCTAGTTACATTTGTTATGGATCTTGTTGTGCATTTGGAGCCAAATGGCTATCAGGCATTTCTATCTCATGACGATGTAATCGAAGATTTAAAAATTCAAGTTTGGGATGCCTTCCTTAAAAGATTTGAAGTCTATAACCTTCATGTGGCGAAGGATTTTGCACAGACTTTTGATGGGTGCAGAGAGAAAATTAGGGATACCTAGTTAGAGGTAACTACGGGGTTTGTGAGTGAATCCATAGGGCTGCCATCCACCAGCGAGAAATGGTTCAAAAACTCAAAAATTGAAGAATTACCTTGGAGCCTCTTCATGACCTCCAGGAAAATCAACTGCTACGAAAAAGGTATCCCCGTCTCTTTGGTTAAACCTAGGTGGCATGGCCTATTGTTCATTCTCAAACAATTTGTGACTTGTGAGGGTTGTTATGGTTTAATTTTTCTCTATCATGTATGAATACTTATGCATTTCATTGGTTTTCAATTAAACGTGCCTTTTTATCTGTTGAGAAGCCTGTATAAAATTTCCAAAAGGTATAAGAGACAAAGTGTTGACTCTAGTCTGTTCCATCATGGCTTGATAAATATTCTGTTGATTCACCACTTGTCAACTGTGGGCAACTGTTGGGATGAGTTTTTGACAAGAAATGGTTTTTCCACAACCATTCCTGTAGAAAACCCTAATTCAGGTGAGCCATTGATTAAAAAAAAACTTGACATTCCAAGTAATGAACCAAACTCTCTTAACATAAAACCTCTAGATGAGGCAATGCCAAGTCAGTATTCACATGAGAAAAAGGTTGTTGAATTGGAGGTAAGTGAACCTCCTATGCCTAAATTTGATGTTAGCCAGAACGACACTATGAAGCTCCATGTTAAAAAATCTTGCAAACAAACGAAACAAAACACACAGCCCTAGGGTTTCAGAACAAAAGAGTAGGTTGTCTTATTTCAAGAAAATTGAGGAATCGAAATGATGCTCATTTGAGCTCGATCGGCTCGATCGAGGTCAATGAGGTCTCAGATTCCGAAATAGAAGATTTCATGGCTTTGGAAGACTTGGATTGTCAAATATTTGGTCCTACTGAAGCCTATGAATTTATGATGAATTTTCCATCGTGCCTCAAGGGTCAAGAGGAGTTATTTGGTATTGGGCTTGGTCAAGGGAAAATAACAGATAAGAACGATACAACTATGTTTGACTGTACACTTCATCAACGTATCGTTCCTCATGTACAGTGTGATGTTTGTTTCCACTGGATCGAACGATATTACACTGATGTACCCATCCTTCAGACTCAGATTAAAACACTCACAGCTCAAAGTGAATTATTGAGACAAGAAAATATCGACCTCAGAGTAAACACAGTTAAGAAAGCTAAAATCCATAAGAGAACGGGGAACATAGTGATAAAAAACGCAAATAGTGTTAAAGAAATAATCAATTTTGAGCTACCCTATTCATCTTTAGTCAATTGTTGAAATGGTAAAAGGATTTTCCTTTTATTATATTCATGTTATCTATTTTGAATCGAATCAGTTTGAAATTGGATTTTGTTTGCTAAGATAAGACTAGCTACAAAATCTTTCGATTTTGTAGCCAAGTCATTTTTAAATAAAAAATTAGAAATTAGTTATTAGAAATTGTCTAACTTATTCTTGTTTCGTTTTCTGGAAATATTAGATCCTCTTGCTGATCATTTGGGGGAAACATGTTCGATTATGCATTTGAATGATTAGTATTTCCTTTTTTGTTTTCTTTGTAAAAACTTCTATTAATTTTTTAGAAGAATCAACCCAGTTATGAGTGGTTGTTAGCCCTCTATTTTTGTAATATTTTTGATCTCATGAAATCTTGTCCTATCCCAGGAGATAGGAAAATAGGATTTCAAATCACTTTAAATACTGTTGATTTTGTAAGTAAAAGACATCTTGGCCTGGAACAGATTATGGACAAATGATTTTCAGAACTTAATGGAACAACTTATATCATTTTGGCTTTAGACCAATGTGAATGTTGTCTCATTTATGTTTTGTTACTCTTATTTTGGAATATTAATGTGTTGTATAGAATTAGTCTCAATGAAATATTATGTTCCATTGTATTCATGTTTTAAATGTTGTTCATGATTTGTTGTTCCATATGTTATGAATGTGATCACCATATCAATTTTAATATCATGATTTTACTTTGATGTTTAATTGATAGATAAAAATGAATGCTTTACATAAATATTTATCTGACTGTAATCGTTTGTAATCATAAGATCACTGGACTATATGTGTCCACTATTATGTTCTTAAATCCTAGTTTCCGACACACACCTTGAATTTATTCAGGAAAATTTTAGTATAAGCCTACTGCATATTTATTTCACAGGTGGGGTAGCTAGAGGCTTTCGATCATACAGAGGCATGAACACATTAACAAACTAATCTCAGGTTAGCTTTATTTCCATTCACTTTCTGTTATTTTATCTATTAGTGAATCAAGAAAAGTTTTAGATTGGCTTTGACCATCGCTCCATCCTTGTTTCATAACTTAGTTAATTCAAGTTCTTAGATTTATGATTTGAAAACAAAAAATACAAAAAATTGCTTTATGTATCTACTTTTGAAAACAATTACCTTGACATTAATTTTGCAAAGATTTCATTAAAACTTGCACCCTCTAAATTCTATTTATAAGTGATATGTTCATATTTTATTTTCTGTTTAACATATTTGTAAATAATTAGATTAAAGTTCATAGATTATTATAGTTTTAGTATTAGTTAGTTTACTTTTGTTTGTTTTAGGATCTTAGTTGGCTAACAGAGCCATTAAACCTTTCAGAATAGGTTACACCAAACGGCTTGGGTTATTTAGACCACTGCAAACTGGATCTATTATTCCAGTTGACGGCCTATCAAATTTTCCCGTCAAAAAATGGAGCTAGAAGGAGGGCTTGATTTCAATTGATGGCATGTGAAGGTCGCAAGACTCCCCCCAAACACATTCGCTCCCCTGTCGTAATACATAGTCACTCAGACAACAACGTTACGGTTGAAACAACAACTACCTCAAACAATAATCTTGAGTTTCCCGTTGAACCAGTGACACCAGCTCCTTAATGGGTCGACGTTCAAGAAATTGTTCGTCAGTCACTCATAACTAGGACACATAGTGCCTTGGCCCGTATCAGACAACCTGG
Source organism: Picea glauca (assembly GCA_000966675.3). Classification (NCBI taxonomy): domain Eukaryota; kingdom Viridiplantae; phylum Streptophyta; class Pinopsida; order Pinales; family Pinaceae; genus Picea; species Picea glauca. The sequence continues at coordinate 540,862 of JZKD02S1929618.1, forward strand.
TAGGCCACTTAACCAACCCTTATATTTCTCATATATCCAAGAAAAAATTGAAGGAACTAGTCTACTCTCAAACCCTTTAGGAGATAATACCACCAATCCTATAGAAACACCTACTCTTGGAGTTGGAGGGTCCGATATCCCACCTTCTCCTCCTAGTTCATCTCCATCCTCTTCAGAATGAGAGTCATCTGACTAAGGCAGTTCCTCGTCTGAATCATATCAGCCCCCAACACCCCCAACACCCATGGAAAACCAAAACAATCCCGCCAGACCTTGGCTCTATCAAGATAAGGTGGTTGTACCTAGACTGCAACATCCATTGTCGAAACACCCGAAGAAATGGTTGCCTAAATTTGATCCAGGTTCTAAACAATCTGTTGAGGATCACATACAAAATTTTATGTTGGCCATCAGACTCAGAAGTGTAGAGAATGAATATGTAGTATGCAGACTCTTTCCTTATACATTCGAGGGCAATGCCTCCACGTGGTATTTCGCCCAACAACCCCAAACCATTGTATCTTGGAACAAGTTTGAAACCTGTTTCTTAGAGAAGTTTGGAGATGATAAGTATCCTGAAGTATTGGTTATGGAGCTCTCCAGCCCAAAAATGAATCCTAAGGAGAAAGCAAAAGATTTTAACCAAATATTTCTTGTGTTAAAGAATCGAATTCCCGTAGATTCAATGTCCGATGAAAGTATAATTGTTGCATATTACACCAAAGCTCTACATAATAACATAGAAATTTGGGTCAAAAGGTCTAAGAAGAGCACACTGATGGAATCCTTTGAGGAGGCAAGCCAAATTGAAAAGGATATATTAAGCTTAAAATACAATCCCAATAGTGAAGATGAAACAACTTCATCCTCTAAAAAGAAAATAGAAATCCTTACTAGGCCTCCCCAAGCCAAAAGTCAACCTAAAACTTTAGACTTAGAAAGATTGCAGAAATCTTTCCAAAAAATATCAAATCAAGTCGTGGACTTGAAGAGATCAGTCGAGGAGGCATCCTCAAGCAAAGGAAGTTTTAAACCTCCATTCATAAAACCATTTCCTCCCAATCGGCCAAACCCGACCACTAAAGGTCTCAATTTCGAAAGCTTGCAGTATGCCTTGCAAACAATTCTAGAAGCACATGATAATCCTATTGTTGCACCTCTTGAAAGTTTTGAAGACGTAGCCGAGGAAGAAGTACCGGAAGAAGAATACTCATCCCCCAATACCTTCGGTCACTTGTCTAACAGTATTTTCCAAGAAAATTTTGAAACTGTCCACCCCTACAACACAGGAAGCAAAACATAGAACAAACCTTCTTTTGAAGCGAGTAATAATGTGTTTCCAAAATAGTCGAAGCAAGTTGAAATTAAACAAAGTTTAGTAGCCCCTGTTTTAGAATACGATTTAATTGAAGATCTAAAAAAAACTGAGGGCTAATATTTTTGTTTTTGAGTTGTTGAAATTGTTGATACTAAGAGGGGGGTGAATCAATATCAAGTACAATTTAAAAACCTTTTTCAAATTATTCTTAAACCATTCAATTATATCCAATGAGCAATGAACAATAGTATAAGAGTTACACCAATACACCACAATACATCATGCACAATATATGAGAAATAATCAATAGTTTTTGTTCAAGGGAAGTAATGACTTCCAAAGTTAGCTACAGCTTCCAAATGTAAAGGGAGGGATAAACCTCCAAGAGGAAGATACAATCCTCAAATATAAAGAGAGAGTTGAACTCTCCATCCTTGCCCCTTCCTTCCACCCAAAAAGTATATGAGAGATAATAAAACTTTACATTAAATCATCACCATCAACCAATCATCACATAGAACCTGATAATGCTTCCCGAGACTTCTTCAATTCTTGAAGTACTCTGATCCCGTAGATAATATTACTCAATGTATTCTCTAAAACTCCTCCAATTTTCACTCCTTGAATCCTCCCCAAAAAGAGGTTATAAAAAGAATGGTAGACTTTATTCAATTCTAGTCTATTAAGGAGAGTGAACTTGCACAAAATACCCCACGCTCAATAATTAACATCCAATTCTGAAACTCACATAAACGAAACTACAGTCCGTACTCTTTCCAATGAAAATTTTCCCACTTCATTTGGATTAACGATGAAGAAGTTATGATTGTTTTACCCAGAACACCTGTTTATTGACTAGCTTCAGGACTGGTCACAAACCCTATCTTCCACAGAGTGTATCTCCATAATTATAGCGAATCAAGAGCTTAAATTTTTACCAGAGGTACCTTGATATGTCTTCTCAATACCATAGAGATTTCACCATTTGAATCATTCTAGAAAAAACATTATAGAAAAAATGGTAAGATGACCTGAAAATAACATACCTTAGAACACATCACCAAAAGATTTCATCCTCCCTTGAAATCTGACCTTCTTTACTTCTTATTTCCTTTGAAATTTGACTTGTATCAAATGAATGTATAATTATTTTTATTTATACCATTTGTGTCACTTCCTTTTAACATTAGGGTCGACCTGACACTTTATTATTTTGTAATTCTTTTCTTTAATTATCTTCAGGGCCTACATGTACTTCCTTCTTCAATTCACTTTGTCGTCTTCAAAAATTCATTTCTCCTCAACCATGAGGATCCACGTGACGTGACACATACCACCAAAAACAACATGATGTATACTATACATTCATGGATGTTGTATATGCATGTGCATTGTCCTTCATGTCCAAATACCTTTATCAATCTTGTGGTCCAAAACCCATGACTAGGGTTGACATCAATGACAACAACCAATCTTCCAACAATATCCCCCTTTGTCATTGATGGAAACACTCATGCTCCCCCTACAATCATGATCCCAATTTCTCTCCCCCTTTGACATCAATGGCAAAGGTTAGGGTTGCTCCCCCTGAGTTTAATGCAAAAATGTAACTCTCTTCTTTGGGGATGCTCCCCTTGAGTTTAATGGAAAAATGTAACTCTCTTATTTGGGGTTGCTCCCCCTGAACATGTGGCACTCAATAATACTTCATCCTTATTTTCGGTCTTTGGGACATTTTCTTTCTTAGAATCCTTTTGTGTGGCTTATGTCTTCTCTCTCTTCTTCATGTCTAGGATGTATATGTTGTTCGGTCTTCTTGTTGTAGTTGCAACCAATCTTCCTAAGTTATTTTATCTGATTTTACATTTTCGGGAATCAAACGTAAGAGTGTATCCTTGATCACACATTTTACTAACACTGAGTAGATTATGATTCAAG
>JZKD02S1929618.1:546748-563162 GCA_000966675.3 Picea glauca
TCTTCAACTTCTTCTTCTTCTTCTTCTGCTTCTTCCCTTGCATAAAGGTCTTGTAGCTTGTCCCAAATCTCTTTTACTAATGCACATGATCCCACCTTGGATTTCACTGAATCTGTCAATCCATCCAGGATGGTATCTATTGTCAGTTTGTTATTCCTTTTTGCTTCCTTTTGAGCTACAGTCTTTGGTTTTTTCAAAGCATTGTATCCTGAAGCAATTGAGAACCAAACATCTATCCCAAGAGATTTCAAGTAAGTTTCCATTCTATTTTTCCAGTATTCAAAATTCCTTCCATCAAATGGTGGAATCCCATTTGGAATGTTGTCTTCCATTTTTGCATAGGATCTTCCTTCCAGTGGTTAGACTGTACTAAAGGTAACCCGCTCTGATACCAATTGTTGATACTGAGAGGGGGATGAATCAGTATCAAGTACAATTTAAAAGCCTTTTTCAACTTATACTTAAACCATTCAATTATATCCAATGAGCAATGAATAATAGTATAAGAGTTACACCAGTACACCACAATACACCATGCACAATATATGAGAAATAATAAATAGTTTTTGTTCAAGGGAAGTAATGACTTCCAAAGGTAGCTACAACTTCCAAATGTAAAGGGAGGGATAAACCTCCACGAGGAAGATACAATCCTCAAATATCAAGAGAGATTTGAACTCTCCATCCTTGCCCCTTCCTTCCACCCAAAAGGTATATGAGAGATAATAAAACTTTACATTAAATCATCACCATCAACCAATCATCACATAGAACCTGATAATGCTTCCCGAGACTTCTTCAATTTATGCAATTCTTCAATTCTTGAAGTACTCTGATCCCGTAGATAATATTACTCAATGTATTCTCTAAAACTCCTCCAATTTTCACTCCTTGAATCCTCCCCAAAAGAGGTTATAAAATGAATGGTAGACTTTATTCAATTTTGGTCTATTCAAGAGAGTGAACTTGCACAAAATGCCCCACGCTCAATAATTAACATCTGATTCTAAAACTTGCAAACAAGAAACTACAGTTTGTACTCTTTCCAATGAAATTTTTCCCACATCATTTGGATTCTCAATGAAGAATTTATGACTGTTTTACCCGGAACACCTATTTATTGACTAGCTTCAGGACTCGTCACAAACCTTATCTTCCATAGAGTGTATCTCCATAATTATAGAGAATAAAGAGCTTAAATTTTTACTAGAGGTAACTTGATATGTCTTCTCAATACCATAGATATTTCACCATCTGAATCGTTCTAGAAAAAAAGTTATAGCAAAAATGGTAAGATGACCTGAAAATAACATACCTTAGAACACATCACCAAAAGACTTCATCCTCCCTTGAAATCTGGCCTTATTTACTTCTTATTTCCTCTGAAATTCGACTTGTATCAATTGAATGTATAATGATGTTTATTTATACCATTTATGTCACTTCCTTTTAACATTAGGGCTGACCTGACACTTTCTTATTTTGTAATTCTTTTCTTTAATTATCTTCAGGACCTACATGTACTTCCTTCTTCAATTCACTTTGTCGTCTTCAAAAATTCATTTCTCCTCAACCATGAGGATCCACATGGCGTGCCACATACCACCGGAAACAACATGATGTATACTATCCATTCATGGGTGTTGTATATGCATGTGCCTTGTCCTTCATGTCCAAATACCTTTATCAATCTTGCAGTCCAAAACCCATGACTAGGGTTGACATCAATGACAACAACCAATCTTCCAACAAAAATTCCCCCTTATTCTGTAGAAAATGCTACAGAGTATCACTGAAAACAGTCAAAACAACAATCCTAGTAGCACGAAAAAAGAAGAAATTGGTCCAAAAAAAACCCAAAAGATCCTGACTAAAACGACAACTGAACCTCCAAATAAAAGGGATCAAGCTGAAAAAACTATAGCAAATGTAAATAAAACTAATTTAGGGACATCATTTAAAAATCAGCAGAATTTTGTTGTTAACACTCGGAAAAATGTCCCACCTTTCTTGTTAACTTTTGAAATTTTTAATAGGAATGTACATAATTGTATGGTTGATTTCGATGCATCGTCAAATGTCATGTCGCTATCTACTTGTCAAAAAATTAACGCAGAAGTTAAAACTTCCGATCTCAAAATCATTCAGCTAGATTGAACAAATGTAAAGGTAATCGGTGAACTTAAGGACGTTCTTGTTAGATTATCTTCCAATCCTAAAGTTCACCAAATTATTGACATTATTGTTGTTGACATCCCTGAAGTCTAAGGTTTTTTTTCAAGTAGGGACTGGTCCAAACAGCTGCATGGTTACTTTTCCACAGATTGGTCTCATTTGTGGCTGTCGGAAAATGAACAACCCAATAAAATTAGGATAAATTGTGAACGCTATCTCAAGCACAGCGTGATGGATCTAAATGATGTAAACAAACCTTTTATTGCATCTACTAATTCATTTGAAATGTAGGGAATGAATACCTTCTTTGGTAAATTCATGACCGGAACTTCTCCTATCACTAATCCAGGGAAACAATCAGAAGTTATGGCCTATACTCAGTCATCATCTTTGCCAAGTGTGCCAAACACTGTTGGTGAAGCTCAGATCTGGTCATTGTACTTTGATGGATCCAAATCCAAGGAAGGATCCAGTGCAGGATGTGTACTCATATATCCCACAGGTAATAAGACTTTCATTGCCTATCGATTAGAGTTTGAGTGCACTAATAAAATCGTCGAATATTAAGCATTTTTACAAGGGCTTAGGAAATCTTTGGATATGGACATATGGAATTTGATGGTATTTGGTGATTCAGAAATTGTGGTTAGGTAGGTAATAAATTCCATACATTGCTTATCAACACATCTGAAAAGTTACCAAACTGAGGTATGGAGTTTAATGCAAAATTTTTCAGCATTTAACATAAATTCCATTCCTAGACTAAGTAATTCGGAGGCTGATTTATTGGCTAACGTCACTTCTAAACTATTGCCCGCAGAAGGTATTTCTTCTAATGCGTTTTCGATTGAATTTTTGTTTAGGCCATCAATTGCATATAACATTACCAATTGGAGAGTGTTCGATGATGATCAACAAATCATCAACTTCTTGCATATGGAGGACACCTTCCAAGGTACAGTCATCGATGAAGGCACTCACGATGAAAACCTCCGCAACTTCGTAGTAATATTAGATCCTATATCTCTTGAATCGATGTCTAATATGGAAAACTCTATTCCCAGATCCATTGTAAGACTAGAGAGTTTTTATGACTTGCATGATAAATTTATAGGGTCAATTAATTGTAAAACGAACAGTTCTTCTCTGACTTATGAGACGGTAAATTTAGGGACTAAGGAAAATCCTCAAAATATTAATTTGGGAACGAGATGCTCTGAGGAAGAACGATCTGCCTTTATAAAATTGTTTAAAGAATCTAAAGTCGTTTTTTCCTGGACATATGATGATTTGAAAACATTTGATCCTAATAGAATACAACATGTCATCCCCATGAAACCACAAACTCAACCTTTTCAACAAAAATTAAGAAAGATGCACCCCAAATTGGAACCCACTGTCAAGAAAGAACTGAATAAATTACTAAATGCAAAGATAATTTTCCCGGTGAGACACACACAATGGGTGTATAATCTAGTTCCTATAAGGAAGAAAAGTGGTGAAATTCGACTGTGTGTCGAATTTCGTAACTTGAACCAGGCGTCTGATAAAGATAACTATCTCATTCCTCCAATGAAATAGATTCTTCAGCAGGTGTCTGGTTCTGAAAGAATTTCTCTATTAGATGGTTTTTCGGGATATAACCAGGGTCTCATGTCCCCCTCAGACCAGCTTAAAACCACCTTTCGCACCTCATGTGGCACTTATGCCTATAGGAAAATGCCTTTTGGACTAATTAACGTTGGAGCCACTTTTCAGAGAGAAATGGACATTGCTTTCCGTGGCCTCATAAACCAATCAGTCGTGGTCTATCTTGATGATGTCACCATTTTCTCTAAAAACAGGAAAGGTCACTTATCTCACCTCAGGGCTGTCCTAGAACGATGCCGCAAGTATGGAATATCGGTCAACCCTAAGAAATCGATCTTTGTAGTAGAACAAGGAAAACTACTTGGGTTTATAGTTTCCAAAGATAGAATGATTATTGACCCAGAAAGAACCCAAGCTATTGCTAAAATCTCCCCTCCCTCTTCCAAAAAAGCCATGCAGTCATTTTTAGGCAAGATTAATTTCGTCAGAATATTTGTCTCGAGTTTTTCAGAAATGGTAAGATCATTACAAAATTTAATTAAAAAGGATTTTCATTATCGTTGGGGACCACAAGAAAGTCAATTTTTTGACTCCATCATAAAATCCATAGTGGAAGCCCCTTCGTTGATAAGCCCCGATTTTTCCCAAGATTTCACTCTTTACACCTTTGCTTCTGATTGATCTTATGATGTTTTGTTAGCATAGAAAAATGCTCAAAGTAATGAGATACTCATTGCCTTCATGAGATCATATTTCAAAGGAGAGGAGATTAATTACCCAACAATATATCAACATTCATATGTTGTTTTTAAAGCAGTGAAACACTTCCGTTCGTACCTATTGAAATCCAGAACCAAGGTTATTGTTCCCTACCCAGCTGTAAGAAACTTGTTGGTACAAAAAGAACTGGGTGAGAAAAGGGAAAATTAGATGACGTCTTTATAGGAGTATGACCTCAAAATAACCCCTTCACAAATTGTTAGAAGTCAAGGCCTATGTAAACAAGTTGTTGATTCAGTTAAAGAATAGGAAAGTCAAATTAACACCTTGACTGTAAACCAACATGATGAAAAACAAATCTGTTGTGCACAAGTTGTTGCCAATTCTTGTTATGAGAACATTAGATTTTACTTGACACATGGATATGATCCTTGCTATCTTGATCCTAAGAACAAAAGAGCACTAAGACTAAAATCTACATCTTTCCAGCTATTAAATGATGTATTATTTCGAAAGAATTTTGATGGTGTTCTTATGCATTGTTTGGAAAAGGATGAAGCAGAGAAAGTACTATCTAAACTTCATGCAGGTGAGGCTGGTGGACACTTTGGTGGAGACACCACTGCTCACAAAGTGTTAAGAGCTGGGTACTATTGGCCCACATTATTTAAATATTCCCATGCATTGTGTCGTAAATGCATAATCTACCAAAAGGTCGTTGGACGGGTGAAAAAGGCAGCATTCCCTTTGCATCCTATTACTGTAGATTCTCCTTTTCAGTAGTGGGGTCTTGACATCATAGGACCAATTAACCCTACTTCTTCACAACAACACAAATATATCATTACAACAAAAGATTATTTTACCAGATGGTCTGAAGTTGTACCTTTGAAAGTGGTAAATACAAATCAAGTAGTATCTTTCCTCAACTCTCATATCATCACCTGGTTCGGCATTCCTAAATGTCTGGTCTTTGATAACACGTCTTACTTTTTATCCCTTGATATGAATGTTTTTTCCTTGGAAAAAGGGATTAAACTTAAATATTCTACTAGCTACTACCCCCAAGGAAACGGTCTAGCAGAATCAAAAAACAAAAAATTAATTAAGATTATTAAGAGGACAGTTTCTGAAAACCAAAAGAACTGGCACAACGCACTATTTAATGCACTCTGGGTTGATAGAGTGACAACAAAAGCCTATGTTGGTAATTCCCCTTTATTTCTTTTCTACGAGAGAGAATCAATTCTACCTCCTCATGTTTTACTTCCATCTCTGCAATTATCGCAGAAAGTCCAAGAAGAGGTCTGCCCTCCTCTGGAAAGTCAAATTAATGCCTTATTAAAACTAGAGAAAGTAAGAACACAAGTGAATCAAATGCTAGATCAACATCAATAGATTGTAAAAATATGGTTTGATTCAAACTCTTCTTTAGATAGGAACTTCGAGGTAGGAGAATTGGTTCTCAAATGGGATAAACTACACGAGGGAAAGGGGGAACATAGCAAGTTCCAGAATCTGTTGTTGGAACCGTTTGTAATTTATGAAAAACTAGGTCCCAACTCTTTTCATCTGCACAATTTGGAGGGATAGACAGACACTTTCCCAGTGAATGTCCAAGCTCTCAAAAGGTATTTCTCCTAATAATTCCAGGTGCACCTCTCTACATATTTTTCTGCTTTAATTTTCTTTTTGTCTTTTGATTTTTCTTTGTTTTAACTGGTTTCTAAATAAATTTATGTCTGGTTCACCATTTAGCTCATGAAAGGAAACTATAAGTTTCATCATAAATCAACAAACGAGTTCATTTCAAAGAATAAGTGTTGTAAATTGCTAAAACTCAGACTAGCAAAGGAAACTTTCTGTGAAAAATAGTCTTCCTGGTTTCACTTTAATCACGAGAAGATACGATCATCATTAAAACTTTTTACTATGTCCCTATTTTTAAAGAAAATAACTCAAGTATGACTTCCTGTCCTCGAAAAGTTATTCTTATTATCAAACTAAGTTCAGATCAGGATGAAGGTCGTCAAGAGAGAAATTAAGTTGGAAAATATCAAGTGTTTCGAAGTCTGAAATTTTTCAGCATCACCCCACTCTCCTGAAGATCATAAAGTTTATTTCAAATTGTAAATAACTTCTAGAGAGATGAAAGCACTGCAAGGTGTGGGAAGTGTCTATAAACTCGCCAAGATACTGAACAGGTCTACAAGAAATGGGTAAATGCATGCATGATGCCAAGGCAACTTCACTGGGGTACTAAATAGGCTTGCTGGCAGTGAAGCAATGTCGGTTCAAGAAAATTATCAGGTATAACTTTTCAGTATTAATCGTAAAATGTCCTTCATCTTGAATTGATAATTCTTGGACAGGGTAGAGGTGTCATAGTGGGTTAATTGACATCCCTGCCGAGGCTATGGATGCTTGCTGACAGTAGAAACCCTATCAACAGTATTGGATTTAGTTTCTTAAATGTCGTCTCACTTGTAATTAAAACTTGTTACCGGATTGCATTTGGACATAAACACATCTGACACTAGACTGTGTAGTTTTTTTTTATTTTGATCGGGATGCTTGACTTGTTGTCGAATGTTCTTTAATTTTTTATTTATTCTGATCTATCCTAGCACGAACTCTCTGGTGATGCAGAGATAATTTCTTTTCCCAGTAAGTCGCCACTGTTGGCAACCCCACATGATTTTGTTATTTGAACAAGAAATTACACTTTCTGTAGATTCCTTCACCTCAATCTTGTAAACCTTATCATTTCGAGATGATTACTGGATTAAAAAAATGTTCATTAATTCTTTAAGTTTGCATTTTCGTTTTGTTTTATGTTTGATTCATGACTGAAAGCATGAATCAAACATGAAAACCTAGCTTGGTATTATATTTTCTATACAAGGTATTGTTTTAAGGGTCATCATGATTATATCCAATCTAAATCCAATACTTGAATGACTTATTTTTGAATGTTTTGGGTGTTGATATAATTGTTATATGGTTAGATGATTTGCATTTGAATTATGAGGATTTTTGTTTTGATATATTTTAAACCCTTTGCAAACATGGTCGTGCTAGTAGTCATGGAAATTAATGCGCAACTACGGTACTCTGTACTTAACTCACCTTGCTGACACAGTGAATTAATGAGCCTTTCATTACATGTATAGGTTTTTGACTCTGTATGTCATGTTTTCATTACCAGGAATGTTAAATATTTACGATCAAACCCTCGATGTTCATGCTATGATAACACACATGCTTCATTATGGTTTTTTCCCTTTGATACATTCAAATATGTTCCTATCGCTCCTACCATCCAAATCTAAAATTGTTCTGAGTCATCCATGTTACATTATAGTCGCATTTGTTATGGATTATGTTGTTAGTTTAGAGCCAAATGGATGTTAGGAATTGCTATCTCACGATGATGTAATCGAAGATTTAAAAATTCAAGGTTGGGATGCCTTCCTTAAAATATTTGAAGGCTATAACTTTCAGGTGGCGAAGGCTTTCGCACAAACGTCCGATGGGTGTAGAGAGAAAATTGGAGATACCCAGTTAGAGGTAACCGAGGGGTTTGTGAGTGAATCCATAGGGTTTCCATCCACCGGTGAGAAATGGTTCAAAAACTAAAAAAATGAAGAAGTACCTTGGAGCCTCTTCATGACCTCCAAGAAAATCAACTGTTGTGAAAATGGTATCCCCATCTCTTTGGTTAAACCTAGGCAGCATGACCTGTTGTTCATTCTCAAATAGGTCATGACCTGTGAGGGTCGTTATGGTTTAATTTTCCTCTATCATATAAGAATTCTTATGAATTTCATTGGTTTTCAATTAAACGTGCCTTTTTATCTATTGAGAAGCCTGTATAAAATGTCCAAAATGTATAAGAGACAGAGTGTTGACTCTAGTCTGTTCGATCATGGCTTGATAAAGATTCTATTGATTCACCACTTTTCAACTGTGGGAACCTATTGGGATGGGTTTTTGACAAGAAATGGTTTTTCCACGACCGTTCCTGTAGAAAAACCTAATTCGGGTGAGCCACTGATTAAAAAACAGCTTGACATTCCAAGTAATGAACTAGACTATCTTAACAGAAACCCTCTAGATGAGGCAATTCCAAGTGAGACTTCACATGAGAAAAAGGTTGTTGAATTGGAGGTAAGTGAACCTCCTATGCCTAAATTTGATGTTGGCCAGAACGTCACTGTGAAGCCCGATGTTAAAAAATATTGCAAACAAACGAAACAAAAACGCATAGCCCTAGGGTTTCAGAACAAAAGAGAAGGTCGTCTTATTTCAAGAAAATTGAGGAATCCAAACGATGCTCATTTGAGCTCAATCGAGGTCAATGAGGTCTCGTACTCCGAAATAGAAGATTTCCTAGATTTGCAGGACCCAGATTGTCAAAGATTTGGTCCTACTGAACCCTATGACTTTGTGATGAATTTGCCACCATGCCTCAAGGGTAAGGAGGAGTTCTCTGGTATTGGTCTTGGTCAAGGTAAAATAACAGGTAAGGCCGATACAACTGCGTTTGACTGTACACTTCATCAACGTATTGTTCCTCCTGTACAGTGTGATGTTTGTTTCCACTTGATCGAACGATATTACACTTATGTACCCATCCTTCAGGCTCGTATTAAAACACTCACGGCTCAAAGTGAATCATTGAGACAATAAAATATTGACCTCAGAGTAAACGCGGAGAGGAAAGATAAACGCCTTAAGAGAATGGGGAACATAGTGATAAAAAATGCAAACAATGTTAAAGCAATAATCAATTCTGAGCTACCCGACCCATCTTTAGTCAATTGTTGAAATGGTAAAATGATTTTCCTCTTATTATATTAATGTTATCTATTTTGAATCGAATCAGTTTGAAATTGGATTTTGTTTGCTAAGATAAGACTGGCTACAAAATCTTTCGATTATGTAGCCAAGTCATTTTTAAATAAAAAATTAGAAATTAGTTATTAGAAATTGTCTAACTTATTCTTGTTTCGTTTTCAGGAAATGATAGATCCTGTTGTTGATCATTTGGGGGAAACATGTTCGATTATGCATTTGAATGATTAGTATTTCCTTTTCTATTTGCTTTGTAAAAACTTTTATTAATTTTTTAGAAGAATCAACCTAGTTATGAGTGGTTGTTAGCCCTCTATTTTTGTAATATTTTTGATCTCATGAAATCCTATCCTATCCTAGAAGATAGGAACATGGGATTTCAAATCACTTTAAATACTGTTGATTTTGTTAGTAAAAGACATCTTGGCCTAGAACAGATTATGGACAAATGATTTTCAGAACTTAATGGAACAACTTATAGCATTTTGACTTTAGACCAATGTGAATGTTGTCTCATTTATGTTTTGTTTCTCTTATTTTGGAATATTAATGTGTTGTATAGCTTTAGTCTCAATGACATATTATGTTCCATTGTATTCATGTTTTAAATGTTGTTCATGATTTGTTTTTCCATATGTTATGACTATGATCATCATATCAATTTTAATATTAGGATTTTACTTTCATGTTTAATTGATAGATAAAAATGAATTCTTTACATAAAGATTTCTCTGATTGTAATCGTTTGTAATCATAAGATCACTGGATCATATGTGTCCACTATTTTGTTCTTAAATCCTAGCTGCCGACACACACCTTGAATTTATTCAAGAAAACTTTAGTATAAGCCTACTATAGATTTCTTTCACAGGCGGGGTAGCTTTCGATCATACAGAGGCGTGGACACATTAACAAACTAATCTCAGGTTAGCTTCATTTCCATTCACTTTCTATTTTTTATCTATTAGTGAAACATGAAAAAAATTAGATTGGCTTTGACCATCGCTCCATCCTTGTTTCACAACTTAGTTAATTCAAGTCCTTAGATATATGGTTTGAAAACAGAAAATACAAAAATGTGCTTTCTTTATCTGCTTCTAAAAACAATTACCTTGACATTAATTTTGCAAAGATTACATTAAAACTTGCACCCTGTAAATTTAGTTTATAAATGATATGTTCATATTTTCTTTTCTGTTTAACATATTTGTAAATAATTAGATTAAAGTTCATAGATTATTATAGTTTTAGTATTAGTTAGTTTACTTCTTTTCTTTTTTTTAGGATCTTAGTTGGCTAATGGAGCCATTAAACCCGTCAGAATAGGTTACACCAAATAACTTGGGTTATTTAGACAACCTCAGACTGGATCTATTCTTCCAGTTGACGGCATGTCAAATTTGCCTGTCAATAGGACCATAAACATTTAGAAAATTTACAACTTTGTAATTTTCTAAGGTGATGTCGGTAAGTAAAATGCCCCCTCCACAAAGTGTAAGGTCCAGTGTGAATTGTTTATTGTCCCAAGTCACCAGGATTCCACCCGAGGTACCCATCGAGCTAACAACACACACATACCAGCTAGGAACAAATTTTTGCATAAATTGTCGAGCCTTGTCCTCAACAACAAGTGTCTCTTGTAAAAAAATAATGTCAGGTTTGACTTTAGTGATTAATATATGCATGGAGGAATATTTCAAGGAGCCTCCCACCCCTCTGATGTCTAGTGAGAGTAAAATCATATTTTGGCCCTTACAAGAGCTTTTAATCGTCTAAGCACCTCAATGTCAGAACTAGATGAAGTAGTGGGATCAAGTGTAACAAGAGGGAGAGTGGCTTTATTGTGAGCACTTCTCGTATTTATAGGAGAGGTATCAAAACCCAAGCCTCTAGATCATGCATAGTTGGACCCAACCCCCCCACTACCTTTCCTCAATTTGTAGGATAGTTCAATAGGTAAACGAGGAGAAATAACAAAATTTCCTTGAAAACTAACGAGGGGACAGGGTCCCCCACCTCAAGGATAAGAGGCACCAATGTATCCAGTGTCTCATCTAGAGTACAATCATATGGGTAATCCTCTCTAAAACCTGAGAGTAAAATGTTTTCCTTAACCCCGTCCTCAGCCTCTAAAGAAAAATCCTCCGAGTGTACAGTAGAACCGAAAGTGTGGGATCTCGTCCCAAGTAAGTTACTAGTATTGTTGGGGAAAGTCATCCTAGACTCCTCTTGAGAAAGGGTAACTCAAGTTTGATCCTCCAGAGTCTTATCCCTCGAGTGACTAAGTGCACAAAACTCTAGGCCCAGTGAGTCTATCTTAGTAGTCGGCTTAGATATGTAGGGTTGTTCAAGCGGACCAGTCTCCGGACAAGTAGCGTCCAGAACTATATTTTCCAATGAGGTCAAAGAATGATATTAAACATGACAAAATTATCTAAGTTTACCTGTGAGAGTTTCAGAATCTGAGATAGGTGTAGAGTCCAATGTCCCAAACAGAAAAGTATCTCAACTAATGGAGTCCACAATAGGTGAATCACATCTTGGGGGTGAAAACCAACATAGCCACGAGTCTAGAAAATAAGAGGGATCGAGAGAAAACATAGTTAAAGCAGTCAGAGTAGAGGAAAACATTATTAACTCTATCAAATCCAGAAAGAAATGGGATGGCAGGGGTTTAATTAGTTTTGAAGCCTCCAGTTATTGCCATTCTAACCCCACTAGAAATATAGTGGAAAAATACAAGTGCGACATACCTAAAGGTTCCTCAAAAAGTATAGAACTCTAACTAAAAACTAGTAAGGAAGCCGACCATCAATAAAATACTAGCGGAAAAGGCGGCCATAAAATAAAAACTAGTGGAAAAGGTGCCCCATACTATGCTTTTAGTGTATATAAAGCACTTGATAGAAGAACGACATTTTCCTACAAAAAGAGCACACACTAAATAAAAATGTATAACAACTACATGTCATAAACTTATAATTCATATTGTTTTATTATAACATAGATATATGTGAAAATAACTTCTCTAAAATTTGTTAGGACATGTGTGTCATTCACGTTACAATGCCATAACAGATCAAATAATACTTGCACTGCTACTATAAAGTAAAGAATATTTGCACTGTTGTAGTAAATAGTAAAGAAAATAATACTTACATAAGAGTGGTAAGGAGCATTGGCACATAATAACTTGCAGGTAGTTTTCTATATGTAAAAATGGTAAACCACAAATGGTTTATGGTTTTACTATGCCTATTTATGGAGTGCTAGAGCTAGAGGAAAACACAGAGTGTGATTCTTATTGTACCATTATGATGCCAAAATTCCTTTAGAATTGTGCTACTATTGAACACTCTTGTAGAGAGCACATAGATTTTGTATTGTAATAATTTTTGTTGTTGAATAATACAGAGTGTGCTTTAGAGTGTGGGGTTTTTGTTGTCTACGGTATGTTGTTTATTTTTTTATTATTTAAATTGTTATGTTTTTAATTTCTTCACATCATTCTCTCATAGATTAGTGTAGGACGTGCATTTTGCACCTCTATTTCCTTTCATTTGGTATCAGAGTATGATCACCAACGTTACAAGGTGTTAGGGACAAGTTTTTTTTATTTAATCATTGTTTAAGTGGGAGCTTGCACATAAAGAAATATTGTTGGAGGGAAATGGAAAGCCAATCCATATTAGAAATGGAGAAGTTAAATGACAGTAACTTTGAGTTGTGGAAGCTAAAGATGGAAGATATTTTCATAGATCGAGATCTATGAGTTGTGGTATCTGGAACCAAACTCATTTGTATGATAGATGAAGAGTGGATGGTGTTGGAGAGAAAGGAAAAAATCCTTATCAGGCTCTATTTGGTCGATTTAGTATTATTGAATGTTTCTGAAGGAAACAAAATGCAACATCTCTCTGGAAGAATTTGGGGGATTTGTATCAGGCTAAATCCTTGGGTAATAAACTCTTTCAATGAAAAAAAATGTTTTCCTTGAGAATGGGTGTTGGTGATTCTATAGCTAATAATATAAATGCATTTAATACTATTGTTACCCAATTGATATCAATTGGAGAGAAGATGGATGAGGAGGATCAGTGTATGACCCTTTTGTGCTCCTTTCCAGATTATCAGGACAACCTAGTAAGGGCCATTGGAATAATTGTGAAGGTATTGGTGCTTGATGAGGTTGGGGCTACTTTACTTTCAAAGGAGGTGAGGTGGAAAGCCTTTGAATCCACCAATGAGTCCTAGTTGTTCATGGAAGATAGAAGAATAAAGGAAATAAGAGAGAAAAAGGTAGGTCCAAATCCCATGGGAGACATAAGTCTCCTAGAAAGTCGTGAGATAAATGTTGGAACTTGATGTAGGGGGGCATCCTCCCCTCGTCAACAGAGTACGTTCATAGTGAAAAATTTCTTCATTTGTGCGTAATAGGAATCACATTTCTCATAATGCTTCTTCCTCATTGCTACATTTTTCTTCCTTTCAATTTGATCATGCCACCACTCCCTGGGTTGTACCTTAGTTATCTCATACCCATGTTTTCTTCCCTGTAGCACCAAAAATAGATGCTACAGAAAATAATTTTGTACTAATCAGTCTGTTGCATGTTCACTTACTGCAACTCACCTCCTGCTGCAACACGTCCCTTACAACACGCCTTTTCTTCAACACATTTGTTGTTGCAACTCATCTACACCTGTGGCTGCAGAACACATCCTTCTACAGCAACACGTCTCTCACAACACATCTCTATTATGACAAATCCTTCTATTGCAACTCGATCATTCTCATGCTGCACTTACATTATGTTGCAACACACATCCTTTTGCACCTCCTACTGCAATACATCTCATGTTATAGCCTCCTGCTACAATACACTTCTGCTGCAAACTGCTTCCTTTTGTAGCCTCCTGCTACACCATGCTTATGATGCAACCCACCATGTTTTAACACGTAACCCACAGTAGAGACAGTAGCTTTTGTTCACATCTTTTTTCCTTGGACAAAACCCTCAACACTCATATAAACAGAGTGCTCATCCTCCCACAGAAGACCACAATTTATAACACGATCTTCCATAGAATCGTTACACTTGCATAGCCATATCATACAAAGTTATTTTCTATGGGATTTACTCATCCAAGAAATACATTAACTCGCACATAATTATGTCAGTAACACAACACATAACATTCTAAAGGAATTCATTCATACACACACAGAAAGGGTAAATATATAAAACCCATCTCTTTTATTCATTCGTACATAGTACAATACAATAGCTCAATGGCCATATATGAGATTACAATCTCTCTTGGGTTACCAGGCCAGAGGCCATGGCAACCTCAACCACTTCTCTCTCTCTCTCTCTCTCTCTCTCTCTCTCTCTCTCTCCTATCGTGCGATCTCTCTTCCTCTCGGTTCTGCAAGCTCTCCTTTCTTCTTCTTTGGTGTTGTTTTTTATTCATACAGAAACCATTCACTTCAGTTTCCCCAGTGCTTCTCCCACCCTTTCATCTTCCAAATTCTTGTTTTTCCTTTCTGCGGTGACTCTTCATCTCCCATGCATCCCTTCCATATTCAGTCCAACAATGCACTCCTCCTAAGTCATAACATATACAACTACTTCAGTAATAGTTTTCCTCTATAACATAACCATCCACACACTTGTCCATTCTATAGTAGTGTTACCAACTGCCCCACTACTGCAACTCTACAACATTATTCCGATCTATAGTAATGTTGTTACTCCCAACAGTCTGTCTCATTCACATCATGTAGCAACCAATAAATGTTGTAACAAATCTGCCACCTCCTCATAACTATCTTCATCGTGTCATCCCCAGGATGACCAGGATGCTACTGCATTAGACTCCCCAAGTTTTAAGAAATCATTCCCTCATGCTATGAGGTAAATCATCTGCATCTATCACTCGCCAATGCATCTCTCCAATGTTTCACTCCCAACTCTACAATCCTCGTTTGTAATACATTTCAATTTGCAAGAAAATTTCTTCTGGTATAAATTCTTTCTTTCAACTCATTGTTGCTCCTTGTGGCACATCAATCCACAACAACAAAACAATACTCTTGTAATGGAGATTTGGAAATTTCTTCTCTTTCCTATTGCAACTCAATTTTTTGCAGCAGCTCAACCTTCGGTATTGTTACCTTCTCCGTCTCTCTTTATTCATTTCCACAAGCACTAGTCAGGTGCTTTTTAGTCATGCATCACCTACACAATTGAATCTAAATTATGTCCAAACCAGGACATCCCACTTCCCTTTTTTGTGCAGTGTACAAAGTGCCTTCGATGCATCCAACCACTCGTGATCGAAGCTGCACAACATAGAGTCACATGCTCCCTTGTTACACCTCCCTTGACTCAATCCACATCACCTGCACAACTCGATATGAGTCACATCTAATCCAATACATCCCACTGCCATTTTTCAAATAGTGTACAAAGTGCCTTCAGTGTAGCCAACCACTCATGCTTGAAGCTACACAACATGGAGTCACATGCTCCCATATTACACCTCCCTTGGATCAATTAACAACCACACACATACTGCCTCAATCGGGGATTCTATCAGCATATACACATTCTTGAAAATTACTAGTGATAGATTTCAAGAGTCTTCTTCTCCACGCAACACCTTCATGCTCAGTCCTTAGCAACCTTCAATATTCTAACATTCTTTTGCAACATGTATTCTTCCTTTGGAGATTTGAAATATTCTCCTTTCTCTCTCAACAAAATGTTTATCATCTCCCCCCTCTTATGGATTTTATTTTATCCATCTTCAACTCAACAAATTCCTTCATGCTTCATCTTCTACTCGAATATTTTCTTAGACATCTTCATCATCTGTAACCTCTATAATCTTGCAATTTCCTGCAATCTTCGTAGTTCATTTTCCTTCACAGCTATCATTCTATTGCATATTCTTTTCATCCAAGCACATCCACTTTCATATGCAGCCACAAATGTCTTTATTCCTGCAAACAAGAAAATAACATATTAAGGGAAAACAAAATTTCCATATTCTCTCCCTCCTTTTCT